>JAJLRJ010000002.1:41642092-41954592 GCA_024195265.1 Dendrophyllia cribrosa | reverse complement strand
TTGCGGTGTATGCGAGCATGGATAATAGAGAGTGCACAGATCGAATATGTACTTATTTCACTCCATCAGTTATCTTATTGTGGGTTCTAAGCGTACATGTAGTAAGCTGGTTATTTATTTAATGTTGCAGATCGATTTCTCAAGATGGGGAAGATTGGCAGAAAACGAAAATACAATCACTGGAATCTTTTGTGAAAGTGCTCAGGTTTTCTCTCACAATTCCAGGTGTTGATTATGTGATTGCAACCAAATTCAACCAAGATCTATTTGAAAAGCTTTTTGGAAAGTTAAGGCAAAAGAGGGGGGGTTATAGAGCTTTCACTTGTAAAGAGTTTATTCAGAGCAATATAAGTTCAGTGTTCTCCCAGTCTCATGCTGTTAAAACTGTTCGAAGTGTCAAGAGAACTGCTGGTGATTTGCAAAATCTGGAACCAAATTTACAGATAACAAAAGTTCACCAGAAATTGGTTGTTTTTCTCATGGAGCACTTTCATCCATGGAATATGTTGTGGTTCAAATTTTTCTTTGGTTTGAAAATCCTTAAACCGCAGTTTGATTTTCAGTGTTTTTCATTGTCTCAGAATATGGTAATAAATCTGAGATAAATGAAAATTGAACTTGTTTAAAAATGTTCAAACTAAAGAAAGAATTAGACCACATTCAAGTACACCAAATGCATGAATGGTGGATAGTTGCATGAAGGCAAAGTTAGTCAGTCCAATGTGTGAATAATTTCATTGTTTTCTTCCAAGTTCTATAACAGGCCATTTGATTTTGTGATGCCTCTTAAATATTGTCTCCTGACAGTAACTTATTAAGGCATCTCATAGTGACCATATTTTCCAAACTTTAAACTACATGTCATGCAACTTGCTGCTATTATTGCATTTGATGTACATTGTATGTAGGTGGCTTTGGCCTAGAAATACATGTACCAACACAGCACACCAAATGAAAATAGGCAAAAATCTGTAACATTAACATGTAAAAAATGTATGTTTCAGTTTTTGGTGTGACATCGTGAATTTCCACTTGGTTGCTCAGGTGATGTCACGTACACTGTAGATGTCACATAGATTCTTAGGCCTAAGGTATTCTTATGCCTTAAGGCATTTCATTTTCCCGGTTTGCTCAGTTGTCAAAATTTCTATGTGCTGATCAAAGGCAGCAAGCACATGTGCTGTTGTTGGAAAGGCAAAATTTATTTAAATATTTCTTATAATATTTCCTGTAAATAGTTTTTTGGTTGCAATCATTTATTTGTTTACACAATAATGAGTACATTAAATATTCTTATGAATACCCTAAATGATATTTGCTTACAAATAACGAGCATTAAAACTACATGATTTTACAGATAAACTACTGTTTTGTCCAATGCTGAATTAAAAGTACAGTACAATGTATATTGTGATTTTTTTGTTTGTGTTTGTTATGTTTATATCTTTTTAAATTTCTTCATTAATTGTTCATAAGGTAGACAAGCTGCAATTGCTGTGTACTTATCTAACACCATTTTACAATCCCATAAAAGAAGGGTGTCTATATCGAAACAAGGAATTTTTACAGGGATTCCAGTTTGTTTATACAATATGGGCAAAATCAGGTGAAAATTAAAGGGCTCAGTTGACTACAAGGAAGTTATTAAAAAGAATTATTGACATAAAAAAAAACATAAATCCAGCTACATATCACTTAAAAAATAACAATAGGTTTTTCAGGACTCTGGATAGTGGGATAGCTGTACACCTTTTTGGGTCATTTTTGTCTTTGGATCGAGAACCCAAATGAATACAATGCATGCACAGTTTGCCAAAAAAAAATGACAGTAGGTGAGTGTTTCAGTGACTACTTGGAAATGTGCCGATTTCTTAAAAAATACAGAATTTCAAAACATTAATGGCTGAACACTATTACAGAACATAGGGATATTTTCACATAGCATTACAAAACAAAAAATTATGGAAAATCTCTTTGTTCAGTTACATTTTGACCAGTGTTTACATTTGAGTAATTTTCTGAAACCAAATTTTTAAGGCTGGTTTATAACCAGCATGTTGCCATAGCAATGACACTAAGCTCAACAAAAATGTCTTGAGTATCCAAGCATTAGTGGTTGGAAAATTACAAATAGTGCATAGAAAGAAAATTTTAATAACCATGTTAAGCCCCAATAGATGTTTGTACCAGCATCTTACTTCCCCGCTACAATGTCACTACATGATCAAACATGTACAGGTTATGAGAATGAAGGAAACAATAACCTGAGATAAAACATTGGATTTAACACCTATTCAGGGGTTTTGTGAATCAAAACAATGATATAAAATACGAAGAAAACTAGCACAGATTTACTCTTGATAAGACAAAGCCAGCCTAATACTGTCTTTACCATGTAAATCCACAGATGGTCCAGATTTGCTTGCATCCTTTAAAAGTGCTTGTGTGTCTTTCAATTTCCTATGTTCTTTGCACACCTTAAGGTAGGCCCAGTTAACACAAAGATTAAGAAGTAGATTGCTGTCTTCAATGGGAAGTGGCCTAGTGTAAGGCCAGGTCTTTTTTAGAAGGGAAGAGTTTTCCACCAACTGGGTCAGTAGTTCTGCGTCATAACTCCTGGGCTGGATCGAAAGTTTGTCAGATTGAGAAAAGGCCTGATGGAAACCTCAAGGTAACAAAGGAAGTTAAATGTTGCCTGGTCCACTTGAGCAAGTCCACCCCTTGTCAAAGATTGTGTCATTAAGTTAGGAAATGTCATTGTTATAGTCTGCTGTCCAACACCCCTTGGTATCATATGATTCAGCCCATTAATTATTGTTTCGAGTGTTTCTGACTTTCGTTGTCGTTTAAGTCTGTTCCTGGACTTTCGAACAACGTAACCAGCAATGTATGATACGATACTTTTTTCCTGTAGAATTGAGGGGAGGTTTACTGGTGGTTTCACCGGCATACATTTCCCGAATCTGTAATTCTTTGGTCACAGATTCAATGTCAAAAGCCCTTCTTGTTTTATCCAATTTGGATAGAAGTTCGCTTGATTGTCCAAACGCGTGAAAAAGTTCGGCAATATACTGTTCTCTCTTCTCCTCGATGAACTAGACAGATATTCCCTAGCAAAAGTTGTTGTCCGCAAATTTTGCGCAACATAGTCATGAAATATGTAAGCTACATTATTTGTTTGGGGCTCTGCTCCTTTTTCTAGTTCTTTGAAAAACTCTTTGGCCAAATCGCTGTCCTCTTAGTTCAACTACATTGGCTGGTGTAGCTATAATTTCAATCAGAAAGTCCCGAACAAATGTCTCCAATTTATCGTGAAAAAAATCTGTAAATCTCATGTTACTTAAAATTTGTCTAACTCGCTCTTGATTCTGCGACATTCTCGGATTTTTAAAATTTTTCGTCGACTTTTTTTTATATACCAGTACATACGGATTGATGTTGCAAAAGCCAGCCTTTAACATGATACATCCTACAGCAAGTACTACACTTGAATCCTCCTTCGCTATTTATCTTCGTCGTCTTCATCGCTTGAGCTTTCCCCGTTCGCGTCGCGGCTCGCATCGTATTTCGCCTGTTGTGTGCCCAGGTTTGCACCTTTTAGCAATCCTTCCACCCCAACCATCGTACTTTCATCCCAATCCCAATCTTCAAACGCTTCTTCGACCTCCATCTTCCGTTTAATTCGCCGGTCGCATGAAATTTGTACATTCAGCAGCGCCAAAAAAAAACATGTTTGTTTTGGTTTTTGTCGTGACGTCACGGATTTCCACTCGGTTGCTCGCGTGACGTCACGTAGTTTCCAATCCAGCTCCTTCTACTATCCATGATGTACATCAATCTCACTTAAGCGATAAGGGGGACAGACTTCATGTAAGAGTAATTTTGCGTCTCTAGGTTTGTCGGTTTCTCAAGTGTCAGCGGTATCTAATTTATTATTAGATTTTTAACCTGCACCCTGCACCCTGCAACCTGCAAAAAATACCTGCCGCATGTAGCTCACCGTACGCAGAGGCTTTGTTTCATAAACTAAATAACCGCATTCCGGAATAAAAATAAACACTACAGCGCTTTCTTTATAGTTTCTCGAGACACACTTGCACTATACACATGCAAATCTGGCAAAACATGGTTATACTCTATACGACAGCTTTCATGTTCTTTAATATTCCGGAATACGTTCAATCGAACGCCACCTCAAGCTTCGTACATGACTAAAAAGATGAAAAAAAAAAAGATTGTACTCACATTTGAAACGTCCCGATATAGACTGTCGTCTCAAATATTCATCTCTTTTGCTGATAAATTGTCGATAAGCCCGTTCTGGGATAAAACAACGTCCACAAAATCAAAATCTCTAAACGGTTGCTGTAATGGCCGCGCACAAAATTCCCGGGAAAATTCAAACGACTTTGTATCTGCTCACGTGATATGTGACGCTAGATAGAAAAGGCCTTCGTGTCATCAACGGGTTCCACATTTCTTTCTCATTGCAGAGTTATATTTCCGTTTTTCGTAAAAATAAACCCTTGTACAAGAAATATTGAAATAGACCCTATTAAAATGATGATGGATTTGTTTGTTGCTTTCGCTGCTGACCATGAAGGAAGATATTATCAGTTGCTATCTTAAATTCGAGATGAAATAAAGGGAGTATTGTCATTGTAACAACAATTTACACAGTACAAAATATTCATTCATGTAATTTTCATAACTTGTTATTCATAAGAGCGCGCCATATAAACTATCTCTGATTGGTTTACTTTTACTAATCGATATCTAACCGTGCCCGCGATCATTAAACTTAGGAGACTGCTAAGTTACGCTTACCTTAGGATGGTCAGAAGATATCGTTCGTGAATAGCACTTAGGACATATCTTAGGAAGCTCCTAAAGTTTCTCTTAAGTTATATCTTAAGATATATCTTAGGTATGATATTTCGTGAATACGGCCCCTGATAGAGAGAACGCTATCTGAGATCCGGCACTTTTGCCGAAAGGCAATCGACATTAAAAAGCAAAACGAAAAAACTCACGAGATAATAATGCTTCTTGTCACAACATTTCACCCAGGAGTGAAAACAGCCAAACTTTCAAAGCTAATATAAATGCATTGCAGCCGCAAAACCACATAGCGGAGTCTCTGTAGGCCTGTCATGAACCTTTCGATCTTAGAGAGACTAAACAATTGACCACTGGGAGGAGTATCCTGTTTACCCCGTCCGGACCCAATATTTTCGTATACGTACCGCCATAGCACACGTGACTGATAAAATGACGACGTCATCACCATTTTTCCCACCATTTTTCACGTCCAGATCAATAAAACGACAGACTGATACTTACGACAGAGAAAGACAAAGCAAAAAACGATCACTCTGCCGTTTGATTTATCTTGTACCAGATTTTAATTATCCAAATCTTGGCCACAGATCCGGCACCTTGCTTTCATCGGTTTGCAGTCGTGGTTTTTGCTGTTTATTATTTACATTTTTCACGTCGCTGCCGTTTACCCAGGCACCAAGTGCAGATTATTACAAAATCACTCTCAAAACATAACATCCCATAAAAATTTAGCGCCGATAAAATCGACAATTACTTAATTTCTGTCGATTTTTATCGATTATATTTTTTCATATCAGTATTTAATTTTTTAACTCGATCACCTCGATGTCCAACTCGACGTTTCGGTATTCCCTATTAATCGACATTTCGAAACGCTTTGTTTATATTATAGCGGAATAAGTGAAACGAATAACATCTTTACCATATTCACTCAGGATTAATTCTTCTTCATTTTTTATTAACCTTACGTTCTCTCGCATTAACGAGATGGGTTTAAGAGCCCTTTGATTTCTTGTGTGTGGAGGTAAATAGTTTACTTGTCGACAACTATCGTATTTGACCGTATCTTCGTTGTCAGTGGTCAGTGGTCAGTGGTCAGTGGTCTTTCCTACGAACAAAAATGGTGGAAGGCAGGTGGCGAAAGAATCGAACGGAAGAAAATATTCTTTTTGGAATACTAACACCATCATTAGAAGCTCATGTTGATGAGCAACAGGCTCTTGTCCATAGGGAAGCAACTTTCTGTGTGTGACCGATTTCCCCAGAGTGAAATTGCCGTCGGGAAATTTCCATGGATACGTCAACAAAAAAAAAGAATTGCCCATGACATTTCCAGAGGTAAGTCCTATGGGTTACATGAACCCAAAGCGGCTCAACCAATCACAAAAAAGTGATATGTACCAAACATAAGAAAGCATGTGCAGTCATGCTGCATCCATGTTTACATTCATGATTATTAATCAGTGTTTCCTGCCAAATCGGATGCACATGTTTCTTCCGCTTGGCAATTTTTCTGTGTGCGTCCGCAAACATGAAATCAATCAAAACCCAGAGTGAGCCCATCCCAAGCTATTTCCCCATGGGGAGCTTTGGGGAGGGGTTCTAGTGTGACCGCAGCTAATAATCCACCGACACCAATGCTAGCCATGACCCACTGTGACTTTGGGCAACGCAAATTCTTGCCTGCCACCCCTAGAAATTTTTGGTCCCCTATTGTTATAAAAGGCTTTGGAAAGGGTAGACCACTAAAAATCTGTTTACTGTACATTTATTTTGTGGTTTTAGTCTGTACTTCATGTAATGCTGCATGATTTGTACAAAAAAAATTGCTTTGTGCTGCTGATTTCTAAGCTTAATATATTTACTTTTTAGTTAGCATGCATCATGTACCCCCCTGGGGGTTACTTACTGATATAAGCCAGGGGTTTCATTAAAGGGAACCTCCATTTTCAGAACAAATAGATGTTAAATTGTTGGAAATAAAGTTTTTAAAAAGCAGGTGCAAATATAATTTTAGTGTACAAATAAAATGGATATAAATATCACCTATTTTCGCTTTCAAATTTCCCGCGCGCCGCCAATTTGAATATTTATTACGTGTTATGGTTGCCGCTATTGTTAAGAATCGAAGTTTTTTTGTATGCAACAATTAGACAACCGTAACACGTCATAAATATTCAAAATGGCGGCGCGCGGGAAATGTAAAAGCGAAAATAGGCGATATTCATATCCATTCTTTTCTACACTAAAATTATATTTGCACCTGCTTTTTAAAAATTTTTTATTTAGACTTCATTTCCAGCAATTTAACGTCAATTTGTTATAACAATGGAGGTTCCCTTTAAGGGCCGGGCACCGGGCAAATTGACCGGCTGTGAACACTATCTTGCCCCGCGACTGCTTTGAACATCCAAATCATGTATTTTACACTGTAATGAAATGAATAATTTCGCAGTCATTAGCGCATTCTTTGTTGTTGTTGTGTTTTTTGTTTGGAAGCCACGCACGCTTTCGTGGGTGTTCCGGAGCTATGATTGGTTCATCGCACTATATAAGTCCATTACGAGAACTTTCGTTCTCTCTCGCGCGCAGTTCTATACGGCCTTTACACCACACTAGAGATGCCCAGTGAAGATGAATTGACAGGACTTCAGTCGAAGGATTCGTCACAACCTTCTGGTTCTAGTAACCGCTCCACTGTCGTGACTGAAGCTAGTCCCGAATTGGTCGATCAAGTTTTCGGTTTCTTTAAAAGCTATCTTAACCGCAAGATAGACGAGAAAGGTAAACAGATTGAGTCCAAAACGAAAATCGAGAAGGATACCGTACAGTTGAAGTTTAAAGGCAATCGGAAACAATTTGAGCTCAACGCTCAGTTGGATAACATCTTCGACAAAATCCGAACAGAAAGTCAGCTTCCGACCGGCGCTGATATCGATAGCTTTATTTCCGAGGGAAAAGAGCTGATTAGCGAACGTCAAAAGCTGATAAAGATTGCCGACAGACATAAGGATGGTTGGCAGATAGTTGAAGAGTACGAGTATGACGATTTGGCGTCCGGTTCAGAGGACGAAAAGAAGCTTAAAAGGGCGAAGGAGGCTGTTCAGAGGAAGAGGAAGTCGAAACCCGATGGAAGAAATGAAGTTAAGCGTTTAAAGGATAATGCCGATAATCAGCTTTTCCGTGGTAAGTTTCGTTCCTTCAGTTTGTTACTGCGTATTTGTGTGGTTCATGTGCATCTTCCACGTGTATGCTTTGTAAATTCTCGTTGGTTCTACATGAGAACTAACCCACATTTCGATGTATATTGTACTGCCCTCAGGGAATTTTAGTGGCAAAATATTTTACGTTCGTTTGAACGTAGTGAATAAAAACGTAAATGTATTTTACACTGTTATGAGATGAATAATTTCGCAGTCATTAGCGCATTCTTTGTTGTTGTGTTTTTTTGGAAGCCACGCACGCTTTTGTGGGTGTTCCGGAGCTATGACTGGTTCATCGCACTATATAAGTCCATTACCAGAACTTTCGTTCTCTCTCGCGCGCAGTTCCATACGGCCTTTACACCACTCTAGTTCCACCCCCCCGCCCCTGTCAGTTGTCATTAAGAATTATTTTGTTCTTACTATTTGTTGTATTTTTATAGGCCGTACAGACGTTGGTGGCGGTTTCAACCGCTATTACAGGTGTAACAGGTACGGGCATTGGACCAGAGATTGTAAGACGGGTTGGCCAGTCGTCCCGTCACCTTATAGTAGGTACAACGGTGCGGGAACGTCCTTTTATCCCGGCAGAAGTGGTGGATATTCTGCAGCAGGATCATCCTCAAGTAAATGAAGAGTTCGACGAAAATGTTACAGATGTTGTTGTCGAGGTACGAGATTTCTACGAATATCAAACTAATGCGAGCATTATTAATGTCAAAGGCAATCTGAAGAAAAATGTGCACTTTTTCCAATCTATTGGCGCCTCTAAGTTTATTTTAGACGTTTTGGAGTACGGATACAAGTTGCCTTTCTTGCATATTCTCTGTAGCGTGTTTTTGAATAATAACAGGTCGGCCAAAGTGCATTCTGAGTTTGTTGATGAGGCGATTACCGAGTTATGCTCATCTGATCGACCGTGTTATTGAAGTGTTCGGTCATCCCCATGTTATTAATCCGTTTTATAACATGACCGTACGGCTCCGCTGACGCAATCCTACAGAATATAGAATCGCAAGGTGACGTGAGCGGGGCCGGACGGGTTGACGTGAGCCGGTCCGGGAACAAACGGTCCGGCCCCGCTCGAGTTCAAGCGACCTCGCACTGCACGACTATTCTTGTACTTTCTAGTCATATTATAAAATACTTATTGACTGAGTTAGGTCGGGCCAGACGGGAAAATATTTGGCTCGAGGTCATGGCGTACGGACCGAGCGCAGCGAGGTCCGTACGCCATGACCGAGAGCCAAATATTTTCCCGTCCGGCCCTCCCACTCAGTCAATAAGTGCATAGTCTGTCCCGGTACAGTCTAACGGTAAGAAAAGGCTTATTTTGGACTTGAGACATGTGAACAAGTGCCTTTTTAAAAATCGGGAAAAGTGCGAGGATTGCAAAATCGAAATGGCTTATTTTCAGCAAGGCTGTTATATGTTTTCCTTTGATTTAAAGAATGGATATCATCATGTCGATATTTGCTGCGATCATCAAACTTTTCTTGGTTTCTCTTGAGGTTTACAGATTCGTCTCGACCTAGGTATTTTGGTTTCACTGTTTTGCCTTTTGGGCTTTCTTCAGCTCCTCATATTTTTACTAAATGTTTGAAGCCATTGGAATAGTATTGGAGGTTACAGGGCATTCAGACCGCCATTTTCCTCGACGACGGTTGGTTTACTGAGAATGATTACGATGTATGTAAAAACGTAGCTGCGACAGTAAGAAATGATTTGTTTTGTGCAGGGTTTGCTAATGATATGAAATCTGTGTGGGAACCAGTTCAAATTTTAGAATGGTTGGGATTACGTTGAGATTCCAAACGGGGTGCAATCCATATTTTTGAAGAGACGTTTGGAAAATATTTTCGTTGATATCGACAAGCTAATTGATATTGACTTTAGAGTTTTTGCTAGAGTTCTTGCTTCTTTTGTTGGCAAGATAATCTCAACGGTGCCGGTGGTCGGTTGCATAAGCTGAATAATGACTAGACATTGTGCCATGTCTGTTGCCGCTGCTCAAGACTGGGATTCACCGTTTGTACTAGATGAATATAGCATTAACGAAGTCTATTTCTGGAAGCACAACTAAGAACGTGCAGACATCAGGTATTGCTTTAACAAGGGTAGTCCCAATTGTGTCGTGTACTCTGACGCCAGCGTTACGGGTTGTGGTGCTCATGTGACACTTAATGGGGAAAAGATTTCTCACAGAATGTGGAATGAGGAGGAAAGATCTAAAAGCTCCACGTGGAGAGAGTTAGCGCTGTTGATTTTGCTTTGCAATCTTTCCGCCCTTTTCTTGAAAATTCGTTTGTTAAGTGGTTTACTGACAACCAGGCTGCAGTCAAGGTTATAGAGTGCGGAAGCATGAGAAGAGATTTGCAATTTCTTTGCTTGAAAGTTTTTCAGAATTGTTTGTTGCATAACATTTTCCTTGACATTCAATGGATTCCTCGCACTGAAATACAGTAAGCTGATTATATTAGTCGCTTGACTGACACGGACGATTGGCAAATAACAGCGCAGTTTTTTCAATTGCTGGAAGGTCTTTGGAGACCACACACGATTGATTGTTTTGCCAATTATTATAATACAAAGCTCTCTAGATTTTACTCAAGGTTCTGGAATCCAGGTTGTACAAGTGTTGTTTTTTTCGTGCAGTCTCTCAGCTAAGACAATTGTTTAGTTGTAGCGCCCGTTGGTTTAATTATAAGAGCGCTTTTTCACTTGAGCGCGCAAAAAGCATCCGGAACTTTGGTTGTGCCTTTTTGGCCTTCGGCCAGTTTCTGGCCTTTTCTGACAAGAACCTATGCAGATTCCATTGTGACCTACAAATTATTCCCTGGCGACCTTGTATTAGAGCACGGGAGGAACACCAATTCCTTATTGGATTTTCACGGCAGCGTTCTCGCGTTGCACTTTTGTTTTCTACGAGATTGAATGCAGAGAGTTGTATTTTGTTATGACGCTTCAGTTTGTGTTCAGCAAGTTTTTGATTTTGTGGGCGCTGGCCTTTTGAACTGGATAAGCCTGGGATAAGAATTTGAATGAGGCACCGGCCTTTTGGTAACTTGAATTTGTTTGGTTTAGTAGGCACTTGCCCTTTTTCAGCTGATGGGCGCCTTAGGGTTGGCACTGGCTTTTGAAAGTAGTGAGAATTTTAGTGTTGGTGCTGGCAATTAATAATTAGTGAACACATTAATGATGGCGCTGGTCCTCTGAGATAGATGATCATTTTAGGCGCAAACCCGCACTTTGCATTTTAAGATGGTACTGATCGCTTGACGTTAGTGTGAGTTTCAAGCCAGTGTTGGCATAATATTGGTGTGGATATCATAAAATCTTGATTGTTTAAAAAGAAGAGGGACTTGCTGTACAGGGCTTGTGTTATTTTATTGTGTGTTCTCCATCTATTTCAGGTTGTTAATTCCAGCAGTGCGTGGATAGACGTTCCAAGTAGTGTCAAACCGTCCACTCAAGGGCTTGTTCCGCTGCTCTTGCGTTCCAGGGCGGAATCCACTGTTAAGGGTTATCTTGCAAAAATTAAAAAGTTCTTCATTTGGTATCAAGATAAGAACATTCCGCTCAAGTTACCCTTTCCTTCCTCCGTAGCAGTTATTTACCTAGCTGAGGCGTTTGAAAGTTCTAAATCAAGTTCATCCGTTATTTGTGCGCATTGCAGCACTTAAGTGGCTCAATTCTTTTGTGCCAGCGCTAAATCCTTTCGATAGCGCTGTTTGCAGTAATGTTCTAGAGGCTGCAAAGAGAGCTAAAACTTTCCCAGTAAAGAAGAAAGAACCGTTCACTGCTCAGATGGTTGAAAAAGTGATCGATAAGTATGCATGTACAGATGCTAGTCTGAGTGATCTGAGAATTGCAGCTATATGCACTCTGGGTTTTGCGGGGTTCAGTTTTTCGTTACAATGAAATTATTAACATTTTACCCAAGCATTTAGAATTCAGCGACGATTTCCTAAAAAAATGATCCCAAAGTGCAAGACGGATATTTACAGGAAAGGCAACTTCGTTTATATCAGCAGAATTTCTAGTTTTTATTGTCCAGTCCGGCTACTTATGAGATATATTCAAATGGGAGGTATTTCTTTGGATAGTAATTTGCCATTATTTAGGGGAATTTCTTATCATAGAAGTACTGGTAGTTATTCCCTACGAAGCAGTAAACTGTCTTATTCTAGGTGTCGAGAAATTTTCAGAGATTGTCTCAGGAATCTCGGTTATGATCCTGATGTTTTCGGTTTGCATGGTTTACGGCGCGGGCCGGGGGTATTACGTCTGTAGTTCGAAATAACAATTACTCAATCTCTGGTACGATGCTTAAACTCCACTATTGTTGGAAAACTGACGTCGCTAAAGATATGTACGTTGAAGAAAAGGTTGCTAAGCGTTTGGAGGTAACAAAATTGCTCGGTCTCTAAACAAGTCCTCTTTTTGGATCCCTCATCCCAGTGGCTAGTATTTATTTATGCACTTTGCATAGTAGTTGTAATATATCTGTAAATAGGCGCATATGGATTTAGTACTCGCACTATTGTTTGTAATTTAGATTTCTCCTTTTGTAAACATATTTTCATAATTTTGTAGTATTCCGACATTTGTCTTGTGTGTTGCTGAATTTTTGCAGTCAGACATGTACTATTAAGTTACTGTGATTGCTTTTCTGACTGCGTTTACGTTACTTTATGAACATTATAAAAAGAAGTATTGAATTAAACTTGTATGGTTCTGCATGAGAACTAACCCACATTTCGATGTATCTTGTACTGTCCTCAGGGAATTTTAGTGGCAAAATATTTTACGTTCGTTTGAACGTAGTGAATAAGAACGTACTTATTTTTTTCACCAACAAGTTAAATAATTTACTAACTCAAGACCTTTTTGATACTTGTTCTAAAACATAAAGCATATTTCAACTTAAAAACAGCGAAGTTCTTGCTTATTGTACCACCCAATGCTGCCTGTAGAGAAGAAACCTGACAATAACAACTGAAATCGCCCCACAATGCATTGCCGGCTTAGTGTTCTGCATTATGTTCTGCATGATGTCACTGAGTTGCAAACAAGTTCCACTTGTGTTATGGAAACCGGAAAAAGGTTAGAACGGTCGATTAATTGTAAACAAAATGCATTGTTTCAAGCAACAGTAAGATGCTTTAGTTTGGATTTTAAATGCGGGAAAATGCGTCTCCGGCAGACTAAAATTTAAAGATTTTCATCGCGCACAATGCCTATTGTTCTCGCGACATTTACTTACAGCGCCGAAAGTTTCTTGATCTGACATATCGCTCATTATTATTCATTGACGCTCAAAAAGCGGCTTAATTGATTGGTTGCCAGGCACGCACCGCTATACTCATTACCTTGAAGTGGGCGGGCAAAGCAAACAATGAACGATGCGCGCTATTGTTGTCAGCTTTTGTTTCTTACGATTACCCGCATATTACCTGTATTTTTCAGCATCAGAAAAGACAAAATGAAAGGGTTTGAGACTGCTCGATGCACATACAAAATCTAGATTGGTGTCAGCAAATGAATCTTCGATTAAGTTTTTAGATTGCCAGCAATTTTTTTTTGCAAAAAAAAAATAGAGCGAGCAACGATTGATCAAGAATCGCCGCGCTCGCCGTGCGGGGACACCAACATGAGATTTTTTTCAGTTCTTCGGCTCGATAATTTTGTTCGTTCCTCGTGGCTCACGCACTCGTCATTTTAAATCGATCGCCACGCTCTACACTCTTTTGAACAAAAGTAAGCGGCGAGTGCTCTATGTCTGCAATCTTATAAATGATAAAGTATCACTATCTTCAAGTGCGTGAGTGCGAGCGAAGTGATTATGATCGATCGAACCCAATCGCGCAATTAATCGAACGTTCGATTTGTTTCGATTACCAACTGATGACCAACTTATCGAAGTTAATTTACCATTTCCCCTTCCCCAGCTCCGTTATAATAATGATTTATAATATGTCGCTGTTTCTTTTAACTTTCATGATATCATCTTAAGAAAGTCATATCTTATTACTTCAAAATTTCTGTTTTAGTCAGTGTACTTCACCAAATTCGCCCCTTTTCTCTGTAATTGCGGCGCTTTTATTGAACATTCATGCTTGAATAGTCCGCCGTGATGGCTCATTAATATGCGCAAATGTCCGGCCATTCTGCCCGATGTTTTCCCGGGGGGCATGTCCCGGACTCCCTAGATGGGAAGGGCCTTCAGCCCTTCCAATCATGTGCCCACCCAGCCCGCTCAAACTCATTGCCCTCCTGTTAAAAAAATGTAAATGAAGCCTCTGATAAGCTATATTGGTATGTGTGGTGCAAAAGGGTATGGTTATTTAGCCATTTTGGTCTAAAATAGGGTATGTTTGTGCATTCTGGTCTGGAATCGTGTATGGCTTTTTAGAAGAAGCTATGTTTTCATCATTATTCATTGCTTGAGAAGTGCAGTCGATTTACATCAGCAATTTGAATCCCTTCCCTGAGCCCTTCTCAAATGTTTGACGCAAGCCCCAGCAGTTCCTGGTTCCCGGAAAGATGCGATCATGTATCTTTGGGTCTCAAATAGGGTATCAAATTGAGTCCGCTCTGAAATAGGGTATGGAAAATCATATATTTTGGTCTGAAATAGGGTAAGCGCACTGCACACCCCCTCCCCTTTCCCGGGTACTACTACCATACTTAATAGCAAACATCTGAGGAAAGAAAAAAGTTGTTGCTCGTTCTGAAGACAGAAAAAAACAAAAGAGTTAAATTAGACTGTAAAAATAATCTCACTATTTGCTGTATAATCACAGGAAAAGTTGAAAATTTACATGCACATGTAAAAATAAATTTACAACATGTAAATATGGATTTACATACTTTGTAAACTGCGATTTACATGTTAGGGTTTTGTAAATAAAATTTACATGAAATTTACAGGTTTGAGCACACATGTAAATCTACTGTAAATAGTTATTTACATGGTTCTTGTTACAGTGAGAAAAAAAAGGGTCATGTAAATAACATGGAAATTATTTCACACACATTTACAGTATCTAGACCCTGTAAATAACATGTAAATCGTAAAACGGAGCTTGCAAGGAACCCTGTAAATAACATGTAAATCGAAAAAGGGAGGCTATCCTATAAATAACATGTAAATCGAAAAAGGGAGGCTAACCTGTAAATAACATGTAAATTGAAAAAGGGAGGCTAACCTGTAAATAACATGTAAATAAAAAAGAGGCTAACCTATAAATAACATGTAAATCGTAAAACGCAGCTTGCAAGGAACCCTGTAAATAACATGTAAATCGAAAAAGGGAGGCTATCCTGTAAATAACATGTAAATCGAAAAAGGGAGGCTAGCCTGTAAATAACATGTAAATAAAAAAGAGGCTATCCGGTAAATAACATGTAAATCGAAAAAGGGAGGCTAACCTGTAAATAACATGTAAATAAAAAAGGGAGCCTGTAAGGAACCCTGTAAATAACATGTAAATAAAAAAGAGGCTATCCTGTAAATAACATGTAAATCGAAAAAGGGAGGCTAACCTGTAAATAACATGTAAATCGAAAAAGGGAGGCTAACCTGTAAATAACATGTAAATCGAAAAAGGGAGGCTAACCTGTAAATAACATGTAAATCGAAAAAGGGAGGCTAACCTGTAAATAACATGTAAATCGAAAAAGGGAGGCTAACCTGTAAATAACATGTAAATCGAAAAAGGGAGGCTAACCTGTAAATAACATGTAAATCGAAAAAGGGAGGCTAACCTGTAAATCGAAAAAGGGAGGCTAACCTGTAAATAGCATGTAAATAAAAAAGGGAGCCTGTAAGGAACCCTGTAAATAACATGTAAATAAAAAAGCGGCTATCCTGTAAATAACATGTAAATACAAAAAGGGAGGCTAACCTGTAAATAGCATGTAAATAAAAAAGGGAGCCTGTAAGGAACCCTGTAAATAACATGTAAATAAAAAAGCGGCTATCCTGTAAATAACATGTAAATACAAAAAGGGAGTCTGTAAGGAACATTGTGAAGAACATGTAAATCGAATGAAAGGCTCATTTGAGCCAACCCGTGAAAATACGATACGATATGTGTGACATTTAAGGTTTACTTACGCAGTTCAGTAGAAAAACTCAAGGATATAAAAGCGCTTGAGAGCAGATCGATTGACGGGACACATAGGGACACCACCTTGAATAACTTTCGTCGAATGTTTTGTTCGCAATTTTAGAAATAAAGATAAAGGTTGCCAATTTCCATTTATAAATTGGGCGCAAAACTACACACGTTTCGCCCATTTCATATATGCAAGCTTCTTTTTTTTGGCGCCTTAAGTTAAAACCAGTATAATTATAAACAAGACTGATAAAAAGGGTAAATTTAGACTGGCCGAGACAAAACTTGACTTTATTTATACAAAATAATGAAACTCAAGAGAAAATGAAGTAAGAGAACAGAACCCCGTACCCCATGATATTTATTTGAAATATGTTATTAGTTAGCGGCCATGCTGTAAAGGTTATTTTTATTTTCGTTTTCATGACCGCGCAGTTTGATCTGACCAATCAGATATCGTCTTTAAAAAAGCGAAACTAATAATGGAAGAGGCCTATGTATGGAGGATTTTTTTGTGGACTGGCAACATTTACCGTACTGTAATCAACATTTACAAATAACAAGGAATCAGAGAATTAACTCTGTGTGTAAATTATAGTACTAAGGTAAACCCATAAATTTCCCTGCACTGAGCGTTAGCATCAGTAAGGAAATGAGGGACCACACGAGGAAAAGAAAAAATCTTTGACCTCGGTGGGATTCGAACCCACTACCTCCGAATCAGATCTTCCGTCGCTCTACCGCTTGAACCACGAGGCCGTAAGGGAGCAAATCGTGGGTAATAAGGTGGTAATTCGTGGCAATGATAATGTGAAGGGTACAAGTAAACGTTGAGCCACGTAGCATAACATTTACCGTTCTGTAGCATTTTCCTATTAAAGTCTTGAAATATCAATTTGAATTCCAGCGGTGGTTGTTCCCTTCCCCTTTTTGCTTTAAAAATTAATGTCTTAGAGGCCGAAATGTTTTACAGTCTCAAACATTTTCCCTCCGGGCTCACTCTCACCCCACTCCCCTCAATTCCGCAGATCGGTTTCGTTTTCTACAGCTTGTGCTTTCAGAGGATTCCAAACTGCGGTCCAAACGCGAAAAATTAGTACATACCCACTGGTCAGCGGAATTAACCATAAAAGTTTACATCCAATCGACCGATCGAGCGAACGAGTAACAGACAGTCGGTTTCTCTCACTAACTTTCTCTAACGTTCGAGGGAGGAGCACGAAAAGCTGAAACACGCGTGTCAGCATCGGCGCTTCGCGCCTCCCCTCCTCTAGGGCTAGAGAGTCACAGTATCGAACTTCTCGATAGCTAGAACTAAAAGTAGTTTTCCCCTGCTTCGCTCTATTACAATTATTCGTTACCCCCAATAACTTGAAATTTTATTAACTCGAACTGTTTTAAGTTTCCTCTGACGGCTCGAGTTAATTCTCCAAAATATTTCCGTGCAACTCAGGGCGTATGAAAGGGTACAATCTATGTCCCTATACATGACGCATCCACCGCTGACCCGAAGGCGGCGAAGGCGGGATATTTTCAACGGTCGAATGGCGGTCGAGCGAGGCTTCGAGCCTTAAAACGGCTTTATTCAGTGGAAATCTCAATACAAAATGCCCTAAAAGAATGAAGAAGAACCCACGCATCTTTGCAGGTATGTTTTTACCGCTGGGTAGCGTTTCGATTTAATTTGTACTGTCAACCATGCGTGCATTTCTGGCATGAATCTACATGTACATGTAACAAATATCAAATTCAATTGATTTCCGAAATGCTTAATACTCAAATCAGTTTAGTTTTACAAAAATGGTGGGATATATTTCACTTTAAACTGCCACGACTTGATAGAAAATGAATCGAAAAAGATCAGTTTTGAGAAATGTACACTAGGGTATATTTTACAGAGAGTTACAGTACAATAACACGGGTCAATGCATGAACACACGTTATTACATATACATGTAAGTTTATACCTGCAAAGCTTTACAATACATGAAGGGGCAGAATACCTGGCCCATTTTCAGCTCATAAATCAAGACTGCGACTGTGGTCCAGCAGTCACCAAATCATAATTTACATAATAAACCCGCAATCTCTTTGGAGCTGCTACTGCGGTCTGCAGTCCCACAGTCAACATTATTTTCATAACAACTGTAACTGACCTCCACAACGAAACAAAAGCATTGTGTGTATTTCTCGTTCTTTAAGCGTGCCAAGCGTAAAATGTAAAACGGTGAGAGCGAAATATATAAAATGGCAAGGATACATGTACTTGCCTAAAATCACAGTCAACCACTTCGTGACCACAGCAGCAGTTGATTTTACTACTTGGCTAAACTCACAGTCAACTCAGTCTTTAAAACAACAACATTAACTATAAATTAAGCTTAAATATGCAGATTGTATTGTGACTGGTCAGTATAAATAGAGGTTATTCAGCGAAAAGTTGTGTAATACGGCTTTGTATTTTTACAAATCAGGTGAGAAAAAATAAAAACTGCATGATGAGTAAAAATCCTGGCCCCATTACACAACGTTCCGCTGATTAAATTGTTTGTTATACATGTATATGTTATTTTTTTATATAATTTACCTATTATTACTATAATTATACATGTACAACAATCATCTATTCCCAAATATAAGTTTTTGAAAAAAATTTAATGTGTCTCTAGCCTATAGTCAAGACAAGTGCAATAACATGGCATATTTGACTGGTTTTGTTGCTTATTTGTGCCCTCAAATGCTACATGTATGTTGTGTAATAAATAAAAGTCATTATAATATGACCGTATGGCCCCACTGACGCAATCCTACAGAAAATAGAATCGCAAGGTGACGTGAGCGGGGCCTGACCGGTTGACGTGAGCTGGTCCGGAAAAAGCCGTCCGGCCCCGCTCAAGTTCAAGTGGCCTCGCACTGCACAACTTTTCTTGTACTTGCTAGTCATATTATATTTATATAATACTTATTGACTGAGTTAGGTCGGCCCCAACGGGAAAATATTTGGCTCTCGGTCATGGCACACGGACCTCGCTGTGCTCGGTCCGTACGCCATGACCTCGAGCCAAATATTTTCCTGTCCGGGCCCTCCCACTCAGTCAATAAGTGCATATTATAGACTTTAGATTTTGGACTCCAGACTGAGTATAAAATACTGACTATATTAATATACAGTTGTAAGACCAAAAATATTTCTTAGTGCCTACAGTGGTGTGCAGTTGTGTGCTGACTACATTTGTATCTCTGATAGGTACTCCATACAATTCATTTTTATAACATTACAGATTAAAGATGTTCACAGTTATCTTGTGTGATTGTGGAAAATAGAATACCGTCAGAAAGAAGAAGATATGAGACATCTACTCTAAGGCTTAGAAGGCAAGTTTTGCAGCGGATTGCTTAATAGATTAAGTCATAAATTAGGATAAAGTGACAGTTTTGGACTCAGTCTGCTTTTTATACCCAGTCAGCAGACTGCACTTGATACCTAATATGTGCTTATGCCAGTCTGCAATCTGCAGTCTGAATTTTATAACATCCAAGATTGTAACTTGGTTGATCACTTAAAGACAGTAAAAATACCCTGTTGGTCTTGATGAGTGGGATTGACTTGTACATTGTACTATGGAGTATTAAAGTTAAAAATTATCGGTCACCTCTTTCTGCACATTATTCAAAAATAATGTTCATACACTGTAATTGTGAATGGATTGCATCATTCTTTTTAAACTCCCAATGTGAAATCAAATATTCTAATCAGTTAAAAGCAACACATGTTGAGTAATAAAATAATAACCAAATGTAACTGTAGAGAGAGATGAGGGTGTTTTTCTTATATGTGCAGGGATGTAGCCAAGAGCCGGTTACCGGCTAATTCCACCAGCTGAAAAAGAACTTATCACCGGCTGATATTTTACTAGAAAACAAAGACTTGGGGTGATTTTGAAGGTGCACAAGCCAGAAAAACCAGCTGGGCTTGTTAATGAGCCTGCTCAGTTTTTTCTTAGCTACACCCCTGTACATGTGCAGTGGTGTAGGTTTAGTATCAGTATAAAGTGCAAGCTAGGTAGTTTTGGGTGCATAGAAATTTTCTTTACACTGTATTATTATCTGTATTGTTGTTCATAGTATTTTAGAGTGTGAATATGCACCAAGATCGACAAAAGCAAAATTTTAATATACATGTATAAGAGCTGTAAATTGTTCTGTCTTGAAACTGAAAGGAGGATATTACCGTCTGTCCAGCATGCTTTGGTTAAAATTCAGGTGAATGACTTCTGAATAGAGTTTTATGTTGGTCACAGGAAAATATACATGCACAGTAAGATGAAAACTGAATGATTAATGCTTGTATCATACAAAATTCAGAAAATTGCGTGAAAAGCAAAGATTGATTTTGAACTAAAAACAACACAACTGGTGTTAGATTCAATAAGTCGAAGCAAGCAAATATACGAATATTTCTTCTAATATAAGCCGGCATTGTTTAGAAATGGCAAGAAGGTTTATTGATTCCATGAATCTGTGAAGAGATTTTAAGCATCTACCGTGTGACGCTGATCGAGGGTTTTGGCCCCTCTGGGAATTTAAGCGGCCTTAAAGCAAACTGTAAACATAACCCGAAATGGAAAATATTCTGTAAAGGTGAATAGAATAAATAGGTTAACCTTGTCTTCTGCTATGACCAACTGACCTCCAACCTCAACGGCGTCTGTGTAAAATGAGCTGCTTGCGGGTCACTGCCTTTTGATAATATAGTTTGCTTGCAGTGCATGCCGCGAAGATGGTAAAATCCTCCTTTTGTACACTGTGTTTACAAGTCAGTTTTTTTTCTTAAACGCAAACCTGCGGTATAAGTATAGGTAATCATACAGTTTCCAGTTCAATTTGGGATTAATTTGCACGAGTGAGTTTTTCAAAAAGCTCAAAATCGCACGAGCCGCTTCGGCGAGTGCAATTTGAGCTTTTTGAAAAACTTGCAAGTGCAAATTAATCCCAAATTGAACGAGAAAACCGTATGATTACTTATTAATAATTATACATGAAAAAATTTGCATCCATTTTTGTTTGGATTTTTTTTTTTTTTTGCAAAATTTTTTTTTCGATTTGTAATTTGCACTGGTGTTACACTTTTTGCACTGGTGTTACACGTTTTGCACTGGTGTTAAACTTGAACTGCACTGCTCTTAGCCAATCAGAATCGAGTAATTTTTTCATGTATATTATTAAAAGTTTGGCGATGTTCATGTATATTATTCACATCGACCATACCCATCTATTGACTGGTAATATTAAATAGTGACTCTGAGGATAATATATTTAATGTATAGCAGTGATGTGGGAGTATGCTTCATATTTTCTCAATTTGAAATACATAACATGTAATTTATGATTTCTTTTCTCACATTAGAAATGGCATTATTCAAAGAGATTCAAGGAGAGCTTTTTATGGTGAGAGAATAATTATTGATGTTATATGTCCATGTACACAATAAGGCTGTTTTCTAACAGGAGCCTATTATTAATTAGGCACCTAAGTAACTGACATTGGCACCTACATGTACAATGATTGTGTTAATATTTTGCTGCGGCACTAAACATTATTCAAATGGGATCCTTAGGTCTGATCTAAAAATCAGTGTTTTAGTTGACTACTGTATGGAATAACATAATTTGGTGTTGTTTTCTTTTGATGTAAATGTTGTGGTTGAAATTTTTCTTTGGTTTAAATTTTTTTAAACCGGTTTAATTTTTATTTTCTTTTGTCTCAGATTGATTACCATATTCTGAGACAAAGGTAAACAAAAATCAAACTGGTTTAAAAAAATTTAAACCAAAGAAAAATTTGAACCACAACATAGACATAATTTTTAGTACATTGTGTATTTTCTTGAGTTAAATGTCCCTGGTCTTTGTTTAAAACTTAATCTTGTTAACGCAGAAAAATTTGAACCAGGTGTTTATTTAGGGACCCTTCTTGATGTAAGCTTCACACATCTCCTCCACAACAATTCTTTACATAAAAAACATAAACTGACTGAAATAATTGAACAGTACTGTATCACAATACTTTGTGCTTATCATCCAATAAACTCTTACAAATTTGTATAAGCCCAGGACTAACATGTATAACTGGGATGTTGTGGCCTTTAAATTGTTAATAAAAACAAGCTTTACATGTAGTTTCCACTAGGCTTTTCATAATGTAAAATCTTATGCACAGGTCAGTTGCAGGTGACAGTATGTTGTCAGATCTTTGTGACCACATTTATACTGACTACACATTGTACATGTAGCTTCAGTTCAGCAAGTGACAGCATTTTGTCAGATCTTTAATGCCATTTTGGCATAATTATATTCATAGGCTGCAGGTACCTGGCCTATTAATTAAAGGAGAAATGCTAAATTAACCCGGCTGATAAATTTTAAATTAACTTTGCCCTCGCAACAGACAAAAACCTTGGACCTGCTCTTGTCTCAACAGATTGGGTAGAACAAGAGATGTCCAAAAACCTACTGTAGATGACAATAATTCTAATTCTTGTCGGTATTACTTGTATGGAATGTTGAAGGGTAAATGGTGTGTACAAAAAAAGGTCTGCACATAATCTTGTTCAAAATCCCTGATGAAGTCTGTACTAACATGTATCAGATGAAACTGGTCCAGTAAAGCAAGATCAGCTGCTGTGTGCTGCCCACTTTTCTTTTGATAAAAACTGGACACAAAGAGCAGTTGCCTTAGTTACAGTCTATATTAAGCGGTGCTCTATTAAGCGGTCACCCTCTGTTAAGCGGCGCTCTATTAAGCGGTCACCCTCTATTAAGCGGTCACTTAACAAATGCTCGGAATTAAATCGCTCCCCATATTTACTGTAAACTTGACCTCTTTTAAGCGATCTCCTCTATTAAGCGGTCAGTTGGCTATTCCCCAAGGGTGACCGCTTAATAGAGGTTTGACTGTATTAAGCAGACTACTACAAGACAGACTTCTGCTCACCGCAGCTGTTTTATGTTTTGTTTCGCAGGCTTCAAGAGCAAGAGCATCCCCGTGGCCAAGCTCTGGCAGAAAAGATACCAAAGCTGCAGTCAATGTACAGTGTACATGTAGCTCTTTGAAAGGAACAGTGCAAAACAGAAACAAAGAATGCTAAAAAATGATCAGTTACTATACTGTGCCATATAGGTTCTACTAAAAATAGCATTTGAGTTATATAGTTACAGTAGGCATGAAATGCCAGTTTTTATGACAAAAGACTGTGTCATAGTCAGCTGCCATTGTGTTAACATGACAACATTTGTCATGTAAACACAATGGCAGCTGCCTATGACAATACTATGGACAAATACTTGTTAAAACTTGCCTTAAAGGGACATTGTCACGAACATTTTGCTTTGTTTTGGTCAAAATACACTAAGTATTTTAAGAACACCAAGTTCAAGTTTATTATTCACACTTATTCAATTACAATACAACAACAATAAGAAAAAAAAAGAGAAGAACAGAGCTAACAGTTACTATACTTATAATATCAAGTGATTTCTGCAAGGAAGAACAAACCATAATAAGTTTTTCTGCGATTTTTCCACGACTCTTGCAAGGAACTTGAAAAAACTGGCCAATTTTTTCAAGTTGCAATCCATTTCCATCCTGGCTATCCACAGCCAAAGATAACGAATACTAGTTTCTGTGCACTGGTAGAGTATTTGTTAACAAAACTGGACCATTATTTGTAGGTTTCCATTGAACAAATATGTTTTTTGGCTTTTCAAAGTGATACTAAAAATAGGTGTCAGTGTCCCTTTAATATTATTTAGTCATAGGCAGAAAAATACCCACTTAAGTCCTGGCCAAACTGACTGCAAGTATATGTCTGCAAGTTGTTCCAAGTTGTAAACAAGCCATTTCAATGTACATGTAGTCTTGCACATACACCCAAACCAAAGTAAACAGTAGTGACAGCAATTTGCGATAACTTGCAGTGGTTGATTAAGTGATATTAAAAACTTGCGTCAACTTCCACAAGAATCTATGCTTGATCAAATTAGACGAAAGTTATTGATGTAACTTATCTCTCCATTTGGCCAGGGCACAGATGCTCGTGGTCTTTTTCAACAAGTGAAAGAAAATTAACATCTTATAGTCTTTTACAATGTAGATGATCCCTCTGTAAGTCACTACTGGTGAAGTTGGCATCCTCAATAAAGATTATTATTAACATGTACGGCACATTCCGTCTAAAACTGTAAAGTTGTATTCATTTTTGTGGCATGGAATATTTTATGTGATAATAAGGAACCAGCATTAAATCTAAACAAATTGGGACTATTGCATTGCTAGACTTACAGCTGTATTTGTCTAAACAGTAAGGTATGGTGTTGCAAAAATGTTTTTCAGTTGAAGACATAGCATTGATAAATAAAACATATTTATCTATTTTTCTGTACTATTTTTCTATTTACAAGATCTAGATAGCCTCCCGTTTTCAATTTACATGTTATTTACAGGGTCTTGACAGCCCCCCTTTTCAATTTACATGTTATTAACAGGGTTCCTTACAGGCTCCCATTTTCAATCTACATGTTATTTACAGGGTTCGTTACAGGCTTCCTTTTTCGATTTACATGTTATTTACAGGATAGCCCCCCTTTTTCGATTTACATGTTATTTACAGGATAGCCTCCCTTTTCAGATTTACATGTTATTTACAGCATAGCCTCAGATTTACATGATAGCCCCCCTTTTTCGATTTACATGTTATTTACAGGGTTCCTTCCAGGCTCTCTTTTTCGATTTACATGTTATTTACTGGATAGCCCCCCTTTTTCGATTTACATGATAGCCCCCCTTTTCGATTTACATGATAGCCCCCCTTTTCGATTTACATGTTATTTACAGGGTTCCTTCCAGGCTCCCTTTTTCGATTTACATGTTATTTACAGGATCTTCTCTTGTATTTACATGTTTCACTCAAAATATTTTCATGTTATTTACAGGTTCGACAATAACATGTAAAAGGGAAATTAGCATGTAAATTATCATTTACAGTATCTTTACATGTTATTTACATACAATGTAAATTTTCAACTTTTCCAGTGAATTAATAATTAGTTGTTGACTCTTGTTCTCATTATTTTGGCCCAGATCTATAACTGCCTCATAAAATTCTACAGAATGTTCATGACAAGGTCATTTGGATGAACGGATCAAATGAGGCCTTAAGCTACAGTATTTATTTAGTCTGAGCTTTTGCCCATCCACGGCATCATCGGGGAATGAGAATGGCGTTGTGGTGAAACAAATAAGCAGGCGATAGTAATGAACCATAATGTTTTCCTTTGTAGGTTATGATATCAAGGATGTGGGTGTTATTGTTGCTGATGTCAGCAATGAATCATCTCTCAATGCAATGTGTTCCTCCGCCAAGATTGTCTTAAATTGTATTGGACCAGTAAGTAATAATACATTTAGTGGTTTTTATACCAATGACAGGGTTGGGAACTTCATTTTGACAGCACTCGCCATTTGGGTGAATGACTCTCAAAACTGCACCGAAAATGTACAATTTATTTGTTGTCACCCAAGAAGATTTGACACTCGCGAGCGCTAATTAATTTCCATTCCTGCAATGATCAATGATTTATTTCATTTAATTTTCATTCCAGAAAGAATTAATTTTAATTGGCACCATGCTGTTACAGAATAATGTAGTCTTGCGTATTACTTTTGGTCAAAGCACATGTTTTTACCTGAGTTGTCTATACATGTATCTGACATTGCATAATCACAAAGTAATTTTGTGTTCCACAGTATCGGTTTTATGGGGAGGCTGTTGTAAAGGCTGCTGTTGAGAATGGCTGCCATCATTTGGATATCAGTGGAGAGCCAGAGGTAAGATAATTATTCCATCCAGTAAATTTTATGTTGGTGCACATGTATAAAATGATATATATATATAGAGAGAGAGCAGTTTTCAATTGAGCGTGCAAAACCAAAGTAATTACTCTGACCAATCACAGCAGTCGTAAACAATCCAGTGAACCAATCAGAGCTCAAAGCAATTACATGTCGGCGGCGCCAAGCACGGGAAAACGCGTGCGAGCAAGTCACGATTGGTTTTGGTTTTACTTCTGATTGGTCGAGAAAGTGGCACGAGAATTCTTTTGCCAATCACAAAGCATAGCAATGCAAGACCAATAGGCCATTTGCACGATGACATCATATGACTACAACAACCAGAATCCTTCCGGTTTTTGTTTTATAGTGCAAATTAGGGCCATTGTTATTTAAACCGCACTGGGATTACAAAATTTAAATAACAAAAAAGGAAAAACGAAACGAATTCTGGTAGTTGTAGTCAAATGACGCCATCGTGCAAATGGCCTATTGAAAGTAATTGTGTAATTACTTTCGACACTCACTTGAAAACTGCTCTATATATAGATTAAGTTTTAGTGTGCATATAGTGTATGTGAACCACAAAAGACAGGTACAGATGTATATCAAGTTAGCTGAAAACATGCATGTGTCTGTGTATTGCTGATGTTCACCAAGAACACCGGCCTACGTCAGCTCATTGGAATGCGTATTGTACGTGTAAGAGCTAGCTCGTTGACGTAATGACCTGACGTGCATGTAACTTTAAGACAAATTTACTTACTGGTTAATGATCAGCCAAATTTATTAGGATTATGATTGCTTACAGGAAATGTGCTTGATATTGGCATTTCTATTAACTGTATTCAGATCAACCAAAACTCATCTCGGCTTTCATGTAAACGGAACCTAAAACGCGAGACATTCATTCACTGATGTTTTCGGTTGTTACGTGAAAATGTGCAATGAACAGTGCACACAGAATGTACATGATTGCATAAATTCTTAGAATACATCGCTTACACAACTTACCTTTAAATGTAGTTCTTGGAAGATATGCAGTTGAAGTACCATGATGAAGCTGTGAGTAAAGGAATCCATGTTGTTGGTACTTGTGGAGTTGACAGCATCCCTGCGGACTTGGGTGTGACTTTTGCACAAGAAAACTTTCCAGGTAATGAACATTAATGTTCCAAAATTTAATTCACATTGTATAGTGTTGTACGAGATTCACAGCAATTACAGTAATTTCACCCTTCTCGCCCCTAATATTTACATGTACCATCATCTTTAGGTCTGGCAATTTGCAGCCAAATTGCTACAGTGTAAATACACTGCTATAATAAACAGTAACTGAATTTCAAGTCTTTGAGATAGATGATGAACGTGATGAACTTTATACATCTTTCTCATTTCATTACCAATTAAAATACATAAATGTATAATCCTTTGTCTGTGGGCAAGTTAAAAGTTATTTATAATGCTTACAATTTCTTGCTTGTTATTAATGGGTAATTTGATTTTTAGGTGAACTGTGTCATTTAGAGAGCTTCTTTATGCACAATAGTCTTAAGGTATTGTTAACTACATTAATGTTAACCAGGAAAATCAGTGTCTTTCTCATTAAACTTTCACAGGGGGGGAGAGGGGGGGGGGGGGGGGGGGGGGGGAGTGTTGTCCAGGACCCAAATGCTCAGCCTGCCAAGTGTGAGGCCAGTCACTGGGGCTACACGTAGTATTAGTGAGTGGCATAGAAACCATGGATTGGCCAGCATGGATACTACATGTAGGTTGCTAGAGGGATGACCGCACAGGGTAGTGGGCATGGCCACCTTACATATAATTGACCCAAGCTATGGCATCCCTGGCATCGCTTCAGTGTGGGACTGAAGGGTTGTCACCAGCAACACTTATTTCCCAAACCATTTATTGAAAAATCTTTATTATATATTACACAATTTACACGGGCCAGGGTGGTAACCTCAGTATAGTCAAAATAAAATTAGAAGGTAAATGCAGTGGGTGGAAGGGAGGGACCTAAACAGTTGCCTTGTAGAATGAAACTAAACTGAATGCGAAATAAGCCACAAGCAATGTACAATACCAAAAGCAACCACAGTGAGGGGGCCTTAAATCCGATTGGCCAATGGACTGAGGCATGTGCATGCCAATAGCATAATTGGCTACTAAAAATATGTGGCAGTTCAAACGCACGTGGGAGTAAAGCAAAGTAAAAGAAATCGATCGATTAGCCAGAAAAATACATGCTAAAAAGGCACAAGGTTCAAATGAGCTAAACATTAACTATACATGTAGTTTATGCTATAGCAAGAACATTCCTAAATTAAAACTTTCACAATCTACGAAGAAAGCCCTAATCAGCCCTTCAATATTCCATGACCGTTACATCTCTTGTCTGACATTACTGTTTGGAATTCAACTCAACAAAATTGCGGAGGAAGGGTGTGTCCTGTACTTTTATATTGTTGCTTGGTGTTTTGATATTGGATGATTTTAATCATCATGATTGTTTGTTTGTTTGTCTTTCAGAGAGGGGCTGTTCACTTTGGAACATACCAGTCATACATATATGACGTGGCAAGTAGAGGGGAAGGAAATCTGAAAAAACTCAGAGCTCAGTTATTCCTAAACCCGATGCCAAAGTTTGGACCAGAGCTGCAAAGACGGTAGGTATTTCATGTGGTTTTCTTTTCTCAGAGATCTGTATTTTTAACTTTGCATAGAGATCTAATTGCACTTAGTTACATGTACAGTGTACAGTGTTCATACAGAAATTACACTCTTCAAATTTTAAATTTTATTGAATTAAGTAATGATCCGCATAAGAAGGAAAGCGCTGAACGGCAATGCACGATAGAATGTCAACTTTTTTCATTGTTACAACTAGTGATCTCATTGGCTTAGACTCAAAAACCGCTTAAACGTTATAGTTCAAGGTGCATTTTGTCATTTTTTTTTAAGGTTTTAAGTAATTTGAGATCCAATCGCACAACTTGCAATTTTTAAAAGACATCGTATTTGGGGAACTTCATCAAAGAAGCAAAATTGTTAGCTATTGTCCTCTGTTATTCTGATTGGTTAAGCACGAACATTTCCAAAAATTTAATAGACGCAAATGGATTTTCTTTATTTTTATACTGAAATATAATTATGAACCATCAGCCCCTATGCGGAAAAGAGCCAATGCCGCAGAACAATGAAGTTTACCGTAGTTCTTATGTGGAGCATTACTTAAATGCTATTTTCTACACATGTAGGAGTTTCATCTCCTACAGTCAGGAGGTGCAGAAGTGGTGCGTGCCATTTCTAGGTGTCGACCCCTCAGTGGTGCGAAGATCACAACGCCACAGTGTTGAAGCAAGAAATAAGAAGCCAATCCAGTTTGGTGCTTATGTGGCCATGCCGTCACTGTTTGTGACTCTGTTGTTCATGTTCTTTGGCTTTTTCTTTGTTCTGCTGTGCAAGTTCAAGATGGGAAGAGATTTGTTAGAAAAGGTACAATGATGTTGGAAGGGTAATTAAGGGCATTGGGATAGTAAATACTCCTCTTTAAATTATTTTAAAAAACGATGCCAGACCCTAGCTTGGCCAACAAGCCACTAGCCTTAGCTAGGGGCTGTTTACATGGGGAAGCACTGTAGCACTAGTTAGTATTATCCTAGAAGGCAGTTTACATGCAGATATGTGGGAGTGGTTTCTAATAGAAGCCAATAAATACAATTTCTTTTGTGAGGCTGCTGATTTTGTTCTTCTCATTTTGGGGGAGGCTGGTTATCATCAAGCCCACCTTAGGCTTCTTGAAAATCTCCCACCAAATTGTGATCTGTTTGAACAGCTTCTCAGGATTGATCTCAATTGACAGGTCACAACTTTCTGCTGACTTTATACCTTGAACCTTGTATATCTATCAGAATCATCAGATAATGTGGTTTTATATTGCAAGGACATACAAGGGTGACATAGAATTACTGGCCTAATTGCAGATCAGTCAGCTGTTGCCATGTTTTTTTTTTTCAACACAAGTATGTCTCTAGGGCTGGGATCACCCAAACGTACTAGCTAGGATCTTCCTACATGTACCTCTCAGTTAAGATGAACCTCGCACTGGGGCCAAGTGCAACCCTACACATGTAAACAGAAAGCAGAAAACATACTGTGCTAGCTAGGATGATCTGCCTGCTAGGATGATCCTACAGTAGTGCTAGACAACCTTTACCTGTAATTTCCCAAGTTTCTAGAATTTCGGATTCTTTTTGTCTTTAATTTCTTTTTTATTATCTCTCGTTAATGCGCATGCGCATAAACGAGATTTACGAATCAATACAAAAAAGGGACAAAAGTTGTTAACAAAGGTTCATTGTTAACTTTGTTAACTTTTGTCCGGGGGGGGGGGGGGGGGGGGGGGGGGGGGGGGTAGTTGTTTCTTCTTTTTAGAAGCTATATTAGGGCATTGAGGTTATGGTTGGTTAAACCGGTTAGGATTTCAAGAAGGTCGTCACATACCGCCACTAAAATTTTTTGGGAGCACCCCCGGACCTATTGTTAATTTCCCTAGGGTATTGGGATGTCATGAACTTGTCATAATTATCTCACGCTACGTCACCACAAAGGTATTAAAGTTCTTATTTAGTTTCGATATCTCACGTTACCTACGGTATCAATCTTTCAAATTTGTTTTTAAGTGGATGTGTCCGAGACGTTCTACGCTCTTTGCGTCTTATGTTTATGTCGAGTTGCACTTGGGCCTCTTTTATTGTTTCTGTCTTATTCATCGTGACTGTTGTAGTATCTTTATCCGCTTTTTTTAGGTTTATAGCAGAGTTGTTTTTCAACTCTTTTAGAGCTATGACCTCATCGCCTGACAGATTGTTTCTTATCTAGGATTTATTGTTCTACACATGTTAAATAAGAAAACACGCAACTTCATTCGTAACGGACAATACACTCCTAAAACTAAAAAAATATCAACAGTTTTTCCAAGAATTAACTTCAAATAGCAATCAAATACAAACCACTTGATTTCTTAAACTCAAAAACATCCATTTAATCATTGATAGTTACCAAACACATGATACCGGAAATAGAAAACTCTCGAATTTCAAATAAAAAAAGTCAGAACTACTATGTATTCGCAAATAACCCATTTATAACATTAACTTATACAGCCATTTCTTTTTCAACTCTCCACATAAGAAAAAATCAATGTCCGCTTCACTTTCCAAAAAAAATCACATCGATATCGATAACAAGATACGACTGCGTTAAATCTTTCCAATTCCTTTAACAAGAATTGACAACTACTTAATTAGCCCATTTAACACGTACCGACCTACCGCTAATCGAAAACCGGAAAACATAGATATTTCAGCCCACTCACAACTGAAAAAGTTACAAGAAAATATTAAACATCAAACAACATTTAACATACCAATCTTAAACAATTTTTCAATGTCGCCAACCCTTACATTTAAACGCTGAGTTTCCGACAACCAATCTCTTTAAATTCTAATATTAATTCATCTTCATTTTGTTTCAACATACCAATTTAAAGTTATCCTTATAAAAACACAGACCTGGGGATTGTCCCGGGCGTAGTCGATCCGCAGAAACACTGAGATTTCAGACTTTAAGGAAATCGTATGTACACATGTAGGTATGTAGTTTATGTAAAGTTTGTTTGTTTTGTTGATAGTTTTGTCGCGGTTTTTGAGAAAAGGAGTAATTATTAAATGAATGGCTTTGAACTGTCATGTCATGTTATCATTCGATGAATTTTTGATTTTCTCTTAGCGATCACGCGAACGTCTATTAAAGTTATCTAAAGTTTCTTTGTTTATGTTGATGATTTTGTCGCGATTCTTTAGGGAAGCAGTAATTAGTAAGTTCAATTTATGAAATGAATAGGTGGGTTCATACTAGCGAAGTAAGTGGCTTTGAGTTCTCATGGTATGTTATCATTTGATAAACTTTAGATCTTAAATTATCGATCACGCGAACTAAAAGGCAGTATGGAAAGACAGAAACATATCCGGTGAAGATTACAAGAAAAGACAGAAAAATATAGCACTGCGACAGCTTGAGACTTAGTAGACTACGAGTAGTCCCTCCTTTTAGAGCGAGCGAAACGCGAGCACGCACGTGAAAATCACCCCACGCGAGAAAGGCGAGACGCACGGCGGGGAGAGAGAAAAAGGAGACGTCTCGCCTTTCCCGCGTGGGGTGATTTTTACGCGCGCTCGCGTTTCACTCGCACTTCTATCCCTTAGGAAAAAGGAGGGACTACTCGTAGTCTAGAGACTTAGTCGAGGCAAAAGATTGCGAGAATTGCTTTACAGTGTTTGCTTGGCTTTGACAGCGATCTGATGTCTTTCGTGATAATGTTTCCTTTTTATCTTTGTGGAATGTCCGGTTTCCGGAAGATTATAAAGAACGGGAGAGAGCGAATCTCAAAACTGTCTTAAAAATGAAATTAAAGTTGGAAAAATATATATTTGCTCAATTCTTTCTTTGAGGAATAGAGGAATTCTAAGGATATGCACTTTTTTGTCCTGACTTCCTGACTGAATTTAAGTCTTAAAATAGCAAAGAACAATGATAAATGATTATGCGTGAACGGACTCTGATCGATCAATGAGAGACATTGTAGCGACGATGAATGGCAACACGTGCGTTTAGAATCACCATAGGTCAGTCATAGGGCATGGTTAGTAATCAGTTCTTTTCTTCTTCAAAATCTCCGTAAAATTCTAAGATGTTTATATCTTATATATAAAGATCTACAAACGCAGATAAACGTAAACACTTTTTCGATGCGTTGTGGCACACATCAAAGATTTAAATTGGATGATCCTAGCTTGTTTTGAACCGGTTCTGCTCGACAGTTCTGGTCGGAATTAATTCTGTATCGCGATGATCCGCAATTTGCACCTACAGTTTCACAGTTGAGACCAATTGAACCTCTCGAACTCCCCGTAATCTCGAACTCAAATCCATTTCCTTTCGGCGACCTTCGATTTGCTTTTTCAGTCATTTACTATATGAGTCTAATGAGAGTGCGAGATGTTGGAAATAGCGGGGTTCAACTGTATTTTCGAAAGTGTTCAATGCATTTATTTCAGAGTAATTTTCTGAACTTACAATCATGGGTGGCCAGCGACCACTGATGTATGAAATCTTCAACGGTTACCTTCATCAAGTTCCTTCCCAAAAATTCATAAAAGACCATAAAAAGAATTGACTTACTTTTTCCACCCTTCCGAGGCTTTTGAGCCTTATGAGATTTGTGTCGACTTCTGCCTTTTTTTACGTTTTTCCATGACTGTGTGTGTACTTGTGATACGGGAAGAGTTACTTATTGACCCTTATTTGACGATATAAGAACACCAGAATTCAGAACACAACGGATGACTTTGAAATAAATGAGCGCCAAAAATCAAAGGTCACCGATATGTATGTGTATACCGGGAGTCTAGGGTCTACTCTAACTGCACGTCCGATCCAAGAGAGAGGAAGAGAGGGGCCTTGGGAACGAGGTTGGTAGACGTTTCAATAACAAATAGATCATTAAAACAGACCGTTGGCCGTCGCGTGTTGATATGAACGATATGGTCAATACACCACTTTCATAATGGCGGCCGATTTATTTATTGTTTTATATGTATGTTAATTAGCCTCACCGGCCTCGTTGGCGTGTGCAAAATTCAAAAGAATTTTTACTCTAAAACGAGGCCAGTTAGGCTAATTAACATACATATAAAAGAATAAATAAATCGGCCGCCATTATGAAAGTGGTGTATAATGTTTAACTTTTATTGGTAAATTGCACAACTTTCTAAAGTCGCTGTCTATTCTCACTGTTTATTGTGTCGCTGTCGTAATTTGTCGTATTTTTGAAGCGGAATCGAGTTGCTTGTCGCTGTTCACGTGTCGGCAGTTTTCGGGGCCACGTCGCTTGTCGCTTTTACCAAGGCCTCTTTAAGCCGAGATGTTTTGAAAACAGCTTCGCATTTTTTAATGGCTATAAAAGGAAACAAAACCTAATCACTAGCTCTATTCCTACAAGAGACACCATTCTGCCCGAAAGTACACAATTTTTGAGTCAACGGAAAAAGCGACAAGTAAAATATTTTCATTTGCCTTTTTTACAATGGTCTACCGTAGTGAAGTATTTAGAGAAAACATTCCTTTCTTAAGTCTTTTTACTAAACTTATTCACATGCACAAAGTTCTTGTTTTGTCTCATACATCCACATATACACTGCACATATAAATTGGCTGTTTAAAAACATTGCCAGTAAATCAATTTTAATCCCAAATGAAAATCGTTGCAATATATTTTAGTTCTGTTTAAATATCAATAAATAAAGATAGTACTAAAATATTTTTTAACCTTTGTACATCTTTCCCAAATTTCGATTGATAAGAAAATTGCCATTGTAATGCCATACAAGTCATTGCTACTAAAATACTGTGAATACAAAAAATAGAAAAATTAACTAAGTAAAAGGGCTCTCTAGTCAAGATAGATTGAATATAAATCGTTTTGCCACCCCCATCCCTCCTCACAAATTTCCCCCGTAGCAACCAAATTCGCCTCCTCATTCGCTTAATATAATCAAGTTGAAGTTTCCCCTCAGTAAAATGAAGACTATTTTGAACAAATACGCAAGATTTACATGAAAATTATTAACATTCACACTCGTGATTATTTTGTTGCTCATGACTTTTATTGATTTGGTGGCTCCTAAAAGAACCCTTGAAGGGAGGGTTTCACGGTTCGGCGCATGTGCGAGCTATGATGTAACCCATTTAATTTCATTGTTTAGACCAATCGGAAGCGTGTAGATAACTCTGGCGGGAAATTTGCCCGTGAAAATGTCGCAGATTGAATGGATGATTAAACATACCCATGTGCGCCATGAAAGCCACCGAAACTTTTTCCTTTATTCCTGTAATTAATTAGTATTTGTAATTGAATAATTAATAAAAATTAAAAAAAAAATAAAAGCCACCGGAGCGTAGAATAAATCCTTCGGGTCAAAGGTTTTATTCAGTGTTGACTTTGTCGGTGTAATCCGTTGAAATTTTCTGTGAATTTTGGTCATCCTTCGCTTAGTTTGGACTTATTATAGTATGTGATTATTGAAGTAAATGTGAGTGTTTTTTTTACCGATAAAATTGGAAAGAAAGCAAATAAATCCTTTTAATCTGTGCACATGCGCCGAACCGTGAAACCATCCCTTTAAGTCCTCTATGACTGTAATGTCTAACTCTACGATTAGACCTACAGGTATTTTCAATCTTTCAACTTCAATAGACCATTTAGCAGCTTTACACATATTACCTATCACGTCTTTACTACATTTACCTATCAAAGGCACCCAACTATTCCAATTCTTGTTGTTGTTGATTTTTTATTAACCTTACATTCTCTCGCATTAACGAGATGGCTTTAAGAGCCCTTTGATTTATAAAAGGTTTTGCAGGTCATTGGTAAATGGACTTAATACTGTACATGAACATGTTACATGCAACACAATGTGCAAAAGCTAAAAAATGGGCTCATCCTCGGTGTAAGAACCTGTCAAATTCACGAGTGACGTAAAACAAAGAACACAAAAGGCCTAAAACAATAGAGTCAACTGGGAATGCAATACTACAAAGGTGAAAAACAAAGGAAAAAGTCACAGGTTCTTACACCGAGGTAAACCCAAAAGAGGCTTGTTTATGTTAAATTTCCACAGCACCCCAAGTTCTTTACATGTGGTTTCGTTTCACATGAAGGGCTAACTAGAGAGCAGGTAATCTTACATGTTATCTCGTGAATATGAGAGATGCAGTTTTTCACTCGTTCCATTGTGTGTAAACTGTTTTAATTCCCCAGTGTATTGCATGTTAAAAGATGATTGCTGTTGTAAACTTTTTTTTAAATTCTCCAGTGTAATTATGTTATCCAGTTGTCTAGACAGTCTCGTTTCGCACAATGCATATTTATGTCACGCTAAGATGTTTTGGTCCTATTAAATCTGATTTACTCTTCAATTCTTTGACTTCACACTCAATATGGAAAATTAAAACTGATCTGTGGACTTAACCTTAGATTGTTTCGTATTCACAAGATGTCTCTTAGAGCCCTTTATTTATTTTTTTTTTTACAATCATGTACATGTAACTTTGTTTCACCAATAGATATCATAAACTCATTCTGTACATCAGAACTTTTTTTAATAAAAATTCCTGTCACAGCGTTTATTCTTTTTCAATGTTTAAAGCGTGTATGTGACTAATTCTTATTTCTTTCTTTCACAGATGGCGGATTCATCCTTTTCTATTGTCTTCCATGGAGCTGGATTCAGTGAGAATGCAATGCAATCAGAGTAAGGTTTTCTCATCCCTTAAAGTGCGACTACCATCAAAATTTAACATTTCGTATGGGAAACATTATATTCCTTACAGCTTACCAGCTTACCTTATCTGCACCACTGAAATAAAGTTTGGGCTCCACAATTCAAACTAGTGCTAGCTGGTCCACCATTATAGAGTTATGTTCCAGCAAGCCTATCGTTTAGTACCGTGACATCATTTTCTCGCTGTTTTCTCCAACTGGTCACTTGCGTTTGGTCTGGCGTATGCTGCTGGTGTACACGGCTAAATGTCACACTTAATTTAATTGGTTCTGGTGAAATTATTAAAATTCATATCAAGGTGAGATTTGGTAAAAACCCAAAGTTCATTAAATATTTATTAATTTTCAGAAATCTGCCGGCGAAACCTGATGGTCAGATTGTGACTAAAATTACAGGACCTGGTAAGCTTAAAAAAATGATCCTTCTTTCTTTTTCTTCATTTATGTGTTGTTACATCTTGTTTTGATACAAACCTTGCAGCTTTTTATATCTACATGTAAATCATTTTCTTATTGTTAACCAGTTCTTTGTTGTTCAACATGATTTACATATTGAAATCAAGAAAGTTTGTATCAAATAAAGTCGACTCCAGTCTCACTTTCACTCACTAAGCACAGAACTGTCAAATGGTCGATTCAATAGAAAAGGAAACCTTAAGTTTGCAATACTAACACGACGGAAGCGACAGCTTACCACGGCCAGAATTTATTGGCAAGAGCACCAAGGTGTGATTTTCACGTATATAAGCATGAACAGTCTGCATGACAGGCATACATGTCGCCCCAGTGTTGAGTTAAACATAATTAATGTCCATTATTTCATTTCATTATTTTTCTGCCCCATCAGAGACTGGATATATAACCACATCCATCTGCCTTGTACAGGCTGCGATGGTAATCCTGGAAGAGACCTTGCCAAACAGGTAACTTTCTTAATGCCGTAAAGGTTTTAAAATAAAGATAATATTAATTTTAATGTTTGCAAAAAACGAATGGTAAGGTTCACTAATAAATCTTAACATAACTTGTTTTTCTGTGTAGCAAGTAACAAAAAATACACCGCAACCCTGTTATAAACACGACCACTGACGGGCCATACATGTATGAACTCATCAATAGGGTGATCGTTTTAATTGGATAAGTTCAAATTATGTTACTGATTTATTTTAATTACCTTACTACAAAACACTGTATCAGAGAAAGACGCTGATCGTTTAAAGTCAAATGAATCACGCTATTTTCACTCCAAACGTTGTAACTTTCATCATTTCTTATTAATTATGCTTTTGCCGTTGGTAACAACGGATATTTGGAGTACTCGTACATGTACTAACCGGACCATGAATCTGTTAAGAACATGATGGCCGGGCGGGGGACTCCATAAACGCGGTATTCAGCAAAAAGTAGCTGTAGTATGTAGGTCATAATATCAACGAGATGGTCCCATGGTGCACAGGGTGCAGAGGAGTCAAATTTGACTGTAATTTCTTCTATTTACACCACGCGAATCGATTTTTTCAGAGTAAAACTAAAATTGTGACCCAATAAAGCATTTTTTAGTAGGCGACCGTGTTACAGCTCTGGCGATAGAGTAAATTACAGTCAACTTTGACTTCTCCGTGCCCTGTGCAAGTGGAGTTCCATTGCACATGTAATGCCAAATGTAGAGGTTAAATATCCCATTTTATTTCAGTGGTGGTGTTTTGACTCCAGCCGCAGCCTTTACTGGCACTTCACTGATTGACCGACTCAATGAACATGGAGTTAAATTTTCCGTAGTGCGATGGGATATTGACAGTTCACTGTAAACTCGCCAAAGAAACCTGTCCAATGATGGAACCAAAGTGACAAGAGGAGGAGAACTGGGACGAGCTAAAATGGAATAGTGTTAGGGACAACACCAAAGAGTAGAAATATTAAAGATCATGAACTTTTAAGGAGCATGAAGTGCTATAATAATTAGTACTACCCAATGCACAAGAGCTACTTATGACCTTTTAGGGACGAAAAATAAGTGACATTTAAAGAATTAAGTGACTTAGGTAATAACAAAAATTTCAACCAATTCAAAAAAAATTATTGACGAAATGTAATCCATTTCGTTCATTTGTATTATCCGCCTTTCTCTGTAGTGATTATTTCCATGTATTCATCTTCAGAAAAAAGCAATGTCATAGAGTGAAGCACTTTGAGAGATATTAAAATGTGAAAGTGTGCGTTAATGTCACTGTTCCTGGCATTTTAAGTAACGCAATAAATGTCACGCAACGTGACAAAAGCATATAATAAGGAGACAATAGCAAACAACAACATTTGGTATGGCGTAATGGGGGGACACAGCCCTGTGGCAGGTTATTTGCGACTTATTTCGATGTATTCATCTTCAGAAAATAGCAATGTCATAGAGTGAAGCACTTTTTGAGATATTAATATGTGAAAGTGTGCGTTAAAAAAGCTACAGAATGAAAGGTTGATTAAATCACATGAGACCATCCACACAGGATTAGCATAAACAACATTTATGGCCGATATTTTAAACAAGATGTAAATTTAAGGGTTCAAGTTAGCTTGCAAATACAGCCGGAGCGGTGAGAGGTGGCTGTATTCGCAGGATAAGTTTAAGTTTCCTCTGTGGCTGATCCAATATCAACCCTTTAACTCCCAAGAGTGCCATACATCGAAATTCAAGAAAAATTCCAAATTTCATTTAATAAAATAATGAAAAACAAATAGTACCATGCAAAAGTACAGCCGAAGAGGTTTCGTTTGAATGGTCACACCATAGGATTTCATCCACAGACCCAAAAGTTAGAACTACGCTTCATGTCTTCATAATTGACTCTGGGAGTGAAAGGATTAAGATATGCCAAAATGCGGGTAATTTTAGTAGTATAAAAACATTTTAAATTTATTAGCGATTGTACTTTTTGTTTGCAAGGTTATGTTAGTGGAATGTTGCCATCAAAGTGATTTAGATCTATCAGAAAATAAACAAAAACACGGAACCATTCTTTCTCTTCGCTGTAAGCATCCTAAAACCTTATTTCCTGGAAAGTAAACAGTACCGTGGGGAACTAGTGTACCTTATTGTTACTATTTGTAGCAACTCTAGAGTGATTTTCTTTAAACCGTGAAATAGTTACTAAGCTAGTAGGCACTATTAGACACTCATTCCATTGTTTTCTTTTGTTTAGTTTTTACTGATTTTGGATAATTTTGATTTATTGCTAGATACTGTTTCACGGTCCAAGTAAAATTACTCTATTCAGCGATTCTCGATTACCATAATCATTGAGCTTTTTAGGAGTTATTTTGTCTCAGTCTTTAGTTTATATTTCTATGCGATCAGTCCTCCTATTTCAAGATAATATAGCAAGCTCCTGGTCATACACGAACTGACGTGATATATCAGCACTATGTTAATCCCTGCCCCTGTCGGTTAATCTAGAATGTTTATCACTCCAAGTCCGTAAATCGTCCCAGTTGTTTCCAATGATATTTATCCAGTTATTCACAATCCACTTATGGCCCTTGATGACGTCACATCCTCCGTGGTATGACAATGAGTCTAGGTTTGACAACCAGCCAGATGATTGGTCGATCACGTGATTATACCACATGATCGCGTTGCCTCGTCTTGGTGAAACCCTCAGGTTTGCCTTGAGACAGTAGGCGCTCAAGTTAGAAACGTAATTGGATTTTCGTGCCCACATCTGCAAAATATATAAAACATGTGAAAGGGATAATTTACAACCTCTTGCGTAGCTCATGACGTCAAAATGCAGAGTTGTGAAGTACATGGCAGTTCTAATATGACGTCTGTCGCTGAAAAAAATCCCACTTTCCTTTGGTGCTGTTTATTTTGCTGTATCAGGTGCTTAAAACTATTGAGTTGTGGGTTAATTAAGTGAGACCATCAAATGAAAGCTAAAAAGCAATGCAGTTTTTGTATTTTTATTTTTTGGATTTTACAAAACGGGAATTACCGCTTCCCCCTCCATTAACTTTATTTGAGCAATGGCAATAAAACTTGGATAATGAACTTGAGGACATCATACATGTATGACGTGGAAATTGCGTCATGATTACGAATGGCCGCCATTTTGGATTTTCATCATGTTTGCGCCAAATTTGAGCCAAAATCAATCGAAATAAATAATAAAAGGATGATGCTAAAATGTACCAGAGGAAAGGTAAACGTTTTCTTTTTAAAACTTTAATTGAAGAGGAAAGTTTTAAATTTGGGTAAAAGTGCCCGTCAAAAGATGGTTGGCTTTCCATCGTGTTAGAAAGCACCAAATTTGAGTCAAAATCAAGTAAAATGAGATGAAATTTTAAATTTGGGTTAACGTTCCCGTCAAAAGATGGTTGCCATGTTAATCAAATTGTCAAATTGAGTTACGAAGTTTGGTGGGTATTGGACAACAGCGCGGGCAGTTAAATAACAATTGTATTTTGTAATAACGATTGCCACGTTTTCTAGTAATAACCAGCGTTATTTGACAGAACAGTATCGTTATGTTTTGTAGAAACTAATAGTTATTGAATTGCAAAGTTTTGCGTAAATTAAGAAACTGAAACTAGTAGTTATCACAGATTAAAAGAGTGCGTTCGACATGTTTGTTATATAACAGCTGAAAGATTAACAAATTTACACCGGTTTTCCGTGGTGTGGACTCTTATTTACCACGATTTACGTCATCACATGGTCAAAATGTTGTGGACTCACGAGGCGCAGCTGAGTGAGTCAGCAACAAATTTTGACCATGTGATGACGTAAATCGTGGTAAATAAGAGTCCACACCACGGAAAACCGGTGTAAATTTGTTTTTTACAACAATATTTAGAAAAAAATTCAAGGAAAAATCGAAGTCTTGTTACAAAACGTGACAGCAAAGAAAGAGCAAGCGTTTTCTATAACTTTCTCGCAATCTGATTGTTTTTTTTTTTAAGCGCGCGTGATGTTAGCGTCAGCACCGTTGTCTGGACTCTCAATTACCACTCACGTCGACCAATCAGATTGCGAGTTTAGCGGCAATTGTGGTAAAAAGTAGTATTGATGTCGATTTACGCCCTGCTAAATGTTTTTGTTCACCCTTATCCGCCACTTGAGAGTGCAATCAAGTCGCAAACATTTTGCTTCAGTGTTATTGTTGTGATTCCGAAGAAATAGCGCGACAGCTGCGTTCCTGTCTTTATAGAGACGTATTCACTATTTCGGTTCGCATTTACTTAGTTAGATGTAAATATATATGGAAAATTCGACTAAAGTCATCAGCAAATAACATTGGATATTTGACATACAGGATAAGCAGCAGCACAGATATAAATTATATAATAAAGATGATGTGATTCAAACCTAAGCTTATTCGATGAATCTAAACAAAATCACAAACAAATCCAATTTTATTATGACGTGATTCAAACATAAGCAGTTACTCGATCTTCGATAAATCTGAACAAAATCTTAAACAAATCGAATTTTATTTAGTAAAATAACACATAAACTTACACGGTCGTGAAATCCTAGCAGTGATAAAGCAAACATTAGGACCGTCTATATTATAATGGCACAAAACAACAACAACAGCGAGCAAAAATTAGATCCAAACAGAAAAGAAATCGCAGCCAACCATTACTTTGTTTGCCGTAAGTACGTGAGACAGAGACCAACTAATTGCCTAGCTTTCCGTACCCGTTTAAAAATCATAAAGTTTTATGCGCCACATATCAGCTGGCATGACGAACCGCGATCCTATTTATAGAACGACGGCGTTCGTATTTAAAAACAACTTCGTCGCCTTGAAATGTTCATGGTCGATTTTGTCGTCAAACCTCTGCCGGACTTCATTTCACTAGCCATATGATAAAAAGCGGTCAATTCTCAACTTTTTCAGGCCGTTGAAAAACGTAAAGTTTCTTTTATATGTGGTACATAGTAAAGCGAACACTTCGTGGCATTGCAGCCACGAGTAGGTACCAGTCTTCGACCAAGTATGACATAATTCAAGATGGTCCCGAAAAGGTACACGAACGACGAAAAAGATCTCCACTTGGTATGACTGGACGCCCAAGATTAGGATGCAAAAATGCATTTCAATGAAGAGAGATTGTGGGACTGTGAATGACTTTATGGAATATTGAATAAAACAATCAGAAAACGTTTACGACAAACACCTTGTTATAATAAAGACATTTAGATCGCCAGTGTTCTTCTCTGTTTACCAGAGATGCATGGAGCGAATTTCATAATATATATAATAACAATACTGTCATGTTTTATAAAAGGTGTAAGGGCTGGTTCCCACTAGCGACATAAGTGGAATCGGAATTGCAAGAAAGTTACGATCTAGTGGACGTCAAAACAACGGAAGCAGAAGCGGACTCGGAAGAAAAAGGAAACCTGCTCCTTCTGATTCTGCAAAGGGCATCTACAATGGGTTGTGAGTATGTGTGTATTTAAATAATAGTCAATTAACCTGTTGGCGACTGACAACTGGCAACACTTTTGTCTAGTAAATCGTATACCATAATATATATAGATAGGCTCAGCCTAACAGCGTCACTCTCAAAACAGAAATCCCATGGTGAACTTAACTGAGGTGAAAGGTCGGAAACACAAGAATTAAGATTGAAGACCGGGCTATTTTTTAATTTTAGCAATTCTCAAAAACAGAATTACGCGACCGTCTGCACAGTACATTTAGACCGTACAAAAATTCACAAAAACAACTTGTCCGTCTCGAATAACTAGTAGGACTAATTTCCAAATAAAATATACCTATTGCTTATCAAAAAATGTCCGAGAAACTGATTTGGAAATCATAATTGCAAAATACATCAAACATATTTGCATAATGGCCACGCGAGTGAAGTTAGAACTACAAATCTAAGTCTTGTTTTGTTTACATAAAATCGCTTTTCAAACTATGTAATGAATGAACAAACAGATAAAAATGGACAACACAATCTTCTTACGAAAAATTTTATTCAAATCGCCATAAGTTTGTTTAAAAGCAAAACGCAAACCATTGCCGAGCTGTCTTCGATGAAAGAAATCAAAACGACTAAATTTGAGCACGTTTTATAAACAATTCAGACAATTCTCCAAAAATAGCGAGAACACAAAGAAAAAGTCAATCACAGATTGATATCAACATAAATTCGCATCGAAAAAATGTATTTTTTTACCTTTAAGTCCGTCCACTGCTTTGAAATTTCAGTTCTGAAACCCGAAGCGACAAACTCCCCGCATTGCTGCCTCATTGATAAAAACGTATAAGTTCCTCGAAGCAAGATTTTATTCCTGAAAGCTCTTCTTTTTCCACTTTTGCGGCTTATGAGTATCCCTTAATTAGTATCCCTGTCTTGAGTAGCAAACCGCGAAAAACTGCAGGAAAATACTTTTTACCGCTTAGTAAACACAACAAACATCAAAGTGTTATCCCAGGTGAAATGCCAACGCGTACGTCGGGCACACAACGCGCCCGCGAAACATTCCGCTAGCCATGACCATGAAAAATGACGGGCATGGGCCTTTATCACGCCCCGCCATTTTGTATAAAAACAAAAGATTTGCCGCCCAAGCCTCGCAGTGAAAAAGTTGAGAACGAGGTTAAGCAGGGGAAAACAAAGCATTTTATTCTCCTGGGAATCAACATGGCCGCCGCGTGATAAAGGCCCATAGGTTCTATGGTTGTATATGGGTTCTATGAGTATGGTGCTGCGCAGCCGGGCCTTCGGCCCGGCGAGTGCTCCGTTATTAAATGTATTGCCAAGTATGGGAAAATAAACGTGTTTAATTTTGCCGCAATTAACGCTCAGATATATGAAAACAGATATGCAAATATTGTCTTCAAACATTCAAGGATAACAAATCGAGCGATAAAGAGGGACAGGCAACATTGGTGATACCAACAGCCTGGAAATGTTATTGTTTTTTTTTTCCACCCTTCCATTTTTCGTCTTTGGATTTATCGGAAATATGTTGGTTGTACGAATTATACACAAAACACGAGAGATGCACACGAAAACAAATTATCTTTTAGTAAACCTGGCCTTAAGCGACGCTATCACAATTTTGATAGGGCCGATATATTTCTTTTCCCATCACCATAGATATCTTAGTGATGGATTTGGGAAATTCGCGTGCAAGTTCTCGAGCCTCATTAACGTTTCGGTAACTTGCTCAACAGACTCAAAAGTAACTGAAACACAGTTAGTTGATTTAATACCTGGGGCAATACATTAAAAGACTTGGTCGGATGATTCGCCTAATATATTTTGTATACTCTGTCATTTATTTCAAACTTTTCGAATTATTTAAAGTCAGTTTGGTCCAAATATGTAAATATTCTACTCGTAGCTGCAGGATGCTCCCTTGGTAAATGAAGGAAATAATTACACAAAATAGTGTCACGCAGAATAAAAAATGTTTTTGAAAAGGAACAGTCATTTTCTGAAGATGGGTTGCTGAAATGCATGATGTTTTGGAACGGTCAGTATGAAACAGGAAAATGTTTAAGTGTTATTTCCAGAGAATACCGGGTACTAGCAAAAGATCGGGAGGTCGGTCGTTTAACTCCACCTTAAGTTCACCATATAAAAGCTATCTGAACAGATTATCAACGATGGCATTCTTCGAGATATGATTTTTTTTTATAAATTCGGTTCTTCGAACGACAAAAAATAACCGAATTTTAGGGCAACTTTAAATGAGCCGTAAAGGTGCTTCGCATAACTCCAAATTATTCCCATATTTTATGTAGAATATGTATCCCCTTACGACAACATGTTTAATTAGAAACATTTCTACTATAGTAAATTAAATGTTAACACACTTAGAATAGCCTTCATTAAATATTGCGCTGTAAAAAGAAGAAGAGAAATAAAGAAAACAATAAAAAATGACAGGTTGAAAAAAATAATTTTTCGGCGAATGGAAAAAGCTGTTGGTCAGTTTTTTGCAAGAGTGTAAATAAAGATGTTGTTGTAAGTGTAAGCAGGTGTAACATTAGTCTTTCGAGTGTGATTGTCCGACTTACTGCAGCTCTTAAAAAAGAAACTGTTGTTGTTGAAAATGACTAACATTTCAACAGTATGGGCAGTTTCTTGGTGTTGCGATCACCAAATGACGTAAAACAAAAGATTTAAAAAAAAGTAAACAATACCCACACCACATAAGCTAACCAACAATAGTTTCCGCAACACCAAGAAACACCCACAGTATGAGCAAGAGTAATATTCAGTCATGTGAATGGTATATCGTCTGTTGATAACAAGTCAGTGATTGGTCATTTTCGAACTGTGTATTGTTAGTATATTTTTCCTCGATCTATTGTTAGTCATATGTGTCACTGAGTTTAGTCTACATTGTGGTTCATTTTTGACAATGTCGATCAGTCATATGTATTTCGCTATATGCTGTAGATAGTTGTTGGGATCATTTTAGTGTATTGCTCTTTAATGATGGTAAAAAGTAGAGTAACCTTTCTCGAGTGAGTTAATTCTAACAATGGGCGAACCGTAATCGTCTGTGCTCGACATTTTTTTCAGTTAGCTGTGTCGCGGCAGGAATTTTTGCGCTAAAAAACAAAGCCTTAATCGGTCTTCCGCATTTGCACGATTTTTTTTCCCAGAGAGTACTTTTGTTGGTTCGCCCTTAATTCGTTCTAGATCTGTAGTTACATGTAACGGGTAGTTCCAGTCAACTCTGTGGCTACTGTGCATATGGCGTCCAGCAACTGATGAAGATTTGTTGATATCACCATTTGTCATCTCCCAGTTGTGTTCAGTCATTCGTATGTTCAAATTTCTGTCAGTCTCATTGAAAAGATATAAATGGCCTGGTAGTCGCAGCATTTTATCTTGAATGCTGCTTCTTGTCTGTCGCTAGGTTCGTCTATATCCTTAACATAAGTAGATGTCGTTAAGTAGAGATCGGTTAGCGTGTTCTAGGCGTTGCATGTGGGGAGCGAAGGATACGCGGCGCGAAGGAAATACGTGGGATAGGCGCGAAAAGACGGAGACGTGGGAAAATCTGTTTGAACGTCTGTAAATATGTTTATAACACAGATATATACCGCCCATTTTACACCACATACGGTAGCCCGGTTAACAATGAACTTCGTATTCACTGTACGTATCAGTTGTCAGTCAATATCGTTGTAGATCTTCCTGCATATTTTCTTGGAGGGAATTGAAATTTGCATACCCGTATTTTGTTAAGAATCTTTACAGGCGTTTTTTGCCCGTTGTACCCAGTTTTCTCTCTTTTTTTACTCCGCTCCTACACGTCGCTCCTCACTTTCTGCAAACACACAGAACAGATATTTTAATGTTGTACGTCCGATCTGTGCGATAGGCTCAGAAGTGCCCTCGATGTAGATTATTTTCGGTGTGGGAGCAGATGTGTCGCCACTCTTTTTTTTTTCTTTTCAACTTTGGATGGACTAAACACAAAAACAAAATTACAAAAGAGAACTGGGTGTCTTCAGTAACAGAGGGTATTGATGAACAAGAATAAGCAATGGAAAAGTAAACAAAGAAAACTTGAAATTGTGGTCAACATTCAATCGCAAAGGAATGTATTGCTTAAGCGCTTGAAAATTATTATCATAGTAGTGATCAGCTAGCTGTGTGTTATTTGTTATGTGGTGGTAAAGATAAAAGCTATGGGAACTATTTTAGAAAAATTGATGATGCGTACAAACTGTAATTTCTAACATTCTATTTTTTTGCCATTGGATTTATCACGAATGTGTAAACTGACTTGTAAAATTATACAGCCTTTAATTATACAATGCATGATTTGCTGAAAACTCTCTATTTATTTTACATAGTCTTAGGGAAGGTTTGTTTAATAATACTCTTATAAGAGTTAATTATCACTGAAGACAAAACTTTAGGTTTTGTTCTTTTGAACTATCATAAATAAATTTTTGGCCTTGTAAACGTTTTTCTTACAATAAATCGATAGACGCCTTTTATGCATCTGCAAAGGGCATCAACAACCATGGGTTGTAATTATGCGTGTATTTAAATAATACGTTTGAGTATTTAACCTGTTGGCGACTGACAACTGACAACACTAGTTATCCGTTTACCATATTAAATGTATTGCCAAATATGGGAGAAAAGGTGTTTAATTTTTCCGAAATCAATACTCAGAGTTATAAAAACAGAAGTGTAAATATTATCTTCAAACATTTACGGCTAACAAATCACGCATTTAAGAGCAACAGGAAATATTTACAGCAGTATGGTTGGTACTAACAGCCTAGAAATGTTGCTCTTTTTTGTTACCCTTCGTCGTCGTCGTTGCATTTATAAGAAATGTGTTGGTTGTACGAATTTTGCACAAAACCCAAGAGACGACACGAAAACAAATTATCTTGTACAAATGGCATCGTGGTTCAACGCAAACCCGAGCTGTACGTACGCATAAGGTACAGGAAACTGTACGACTTTATTATAGAGCTGAAATGGATAACGGCTTTATGATTGCTGCAGGAATATAATATTTAAAACGTTTTTTAAGCTATGTATTTTTTGCAAAAGTTTATTTGAGATTGTATTTAAATCAATTTACCGACTTCAATGGATGAGTTTCAAGTCATGGCAGCAATAGAAATTCAAAAATTCTGGGGATAAGATTTTTTGTTCACAATATTTCCATATAATTTTTATGTCAATGCTTCATTGATATGGAAATATGACGAACAAAGAGTTCTAATCCCAAAAGGTTTGAATTGGGTACAACAATGCGTTAGCCGAATTTGTCTATTCACCAGTCACCAGATCAACTACGGTATCCTTAACAATGTCTTTGAAAAACTGCCTGCCTTCATTGTGCTTCAGGAGCCAATAGGCGAGGAACGCGGTTAGTATAACGACACAAACAACTCCCACAACCACTCCTGCAATCACTCCTGCAACCACTCCTGCAACACTGCCATCACTACCACTACCATTTTCATCCTCCGTCCCTTTACTGATCTGTTTATCTGCTGCCATTTCAGCATCAGTTGTCGCGGTTTCTTTGGTTGTTGGACTCCCAACGGGAACATCCTCCGTCCCTTTGCTGACAGCTGGTTTTTCGATAAGGGTGTTTTTATGATCCTCTTTCGGTTTTCCTCTGCTGTGTGTGATCTGTTTATCTGCTGTCGTTTCAGCATCAGTTGTTGCGGTTACTTTGGTTGTTGGACTCCCAACGGAAACATCGACAATGCTAGGATCTGTTGACGCTTCATCACCTGAAGCAGTGCCGCCCTCGTCCGACATCACCGAACCATAATCATCTTCGTCGTCTCCTTCACCATCAGAACTATTCACAGGTTTACTGCTTTTAGACTTTTCTGAGTAAGGAGCCGAATTGTCGTCGATGTTGATAGATCCATTGAAATCAGCCATTAAAACCACCGAAAACACGAGTGCGAAAAGAAGCGAGTTTCGCCTCGTGATCATTTCCAGATGGTCTTTAGACCTTAGAAATGTTTGAGTCAATAAACTGGAGAAGGGAATCGTGCAAACTGCTTTGCTAATACATAAAACATTTCCACTCCTGTCAAGCGTGCACTTCTAGAGTTGCAGATGAAAGCAGCTTTGTGCTTTTTTTGAAATTGCCTGTCAATCAAATTACGCCAACGAATCCTCCATGAAGCATGAAGCACCTGACCAATCATAATTTTTTCGGGTAAAATGCGATGAATCTGATTTTGTGGCCTTATTATTCTCAGGCTATTCACAGTCCCCTATTATCCCTTGTGTTCGTCGAGTTCGATCGTTGACTTCGTTTAGCTGCCATCTTGAATGTCTACAGTTTTCTATGGAAAGTAGGGCCAGAGACCTGATGGAAGTCGGGCGTTCAGTCAGTTGAATCCCATACAGGCAAAGTTTGAAGTAGCTCTGTCCACACCGATCTAGGCAGGGCCGCCATAGGTGGTCCACTATATTAGAAGTTTTGGACTGCTGATAATAGTGTTTTATATATATAATATATATATATATATATATATATATATAATCCAAGAAGGAAAATCACTCAACTTTGATGACCATAAGTTTAATACAAACTTGTTTCGTAGGTGTTGCCACCCACTCCTCAGTTAAACTTGCAATGATTGATCCCTTGTTTGACTACTTTATTTATATGTATGATTTCGCAAGACGCACACTCTACCTAACCGTTAAAAAACCGTTAAAAATACCGTTAAAAATATGCGCGCGCCTAAAGAATACATGCGCGCGCACTACTTGCTTCGGTAGAACTTATTCTAGGGTGTGTTTCAAAATATATTTACGTCTGTGTCTACACGTTGAAATAAGCTCGTTTCTCCTATTAAGCGAAGCCATTTGCGGTTTAGTTATTATCAAATGTTTTTCTGCAATACACAGATTGCATCGTTTCGTTTGATTCGAATATGCCTTGGCTTTTGCTAGAATTTTCCAGGTGATGTTATATTCCTGTTTTCGGTCCTTTAACTGCCATAAATATTTACTTAATTCTGTATCGTTCTTTCTATTTTCATTGTTAAATGACGCCTTATGGTTACGCCATCTAGTTTTAAATTCGTTAGCTGTTCAACCTATATAGGTCTCTGCACTTTCTTGCGTCTTGACGGTAGCTTGATAAACTATTTCTTTAGTTAGACATTCTCCGTTCAATGGGCACTCTTCTTTCTTTCTACAACTACACTTCCTTTCAACATTATCTATACTACCTTGCTGTTCTGCCTTTTTCAAAGTGATCTTGTTGTGTCCATCTATGATTTGTTTAACATTAGTCATACAACTATAGCTTAGCTTAAGTGTGTTCCTGTTAAATATTTTCCTTAATACATGGCCGCTTGGAAAGCATTTATCTATTAACTTAAAGAACTCTTTACCTACATTAGTTTGAACGTTCTTACTATATGGCGGGTTAAACCATATCACATTCCTTCTTCGTGTTCGCTGTTGTGTTGCTGCTCTTGGTGCTGGTGGGTTGAATCGGAGTTTATAATCATAACCGCTCTTCCGCAATGCTTCCTGATATTCTGGTGCCGCCTCATTGAATGTTTCTTCGTCGCACGATATTTCAGACAGTCTCCTGTTAATTGATTCTGGGATGTTCCTAATGATGTTAGGCGGATGATTTGATTTGCTGTGTACATAAAGCGGGTGGTTTGCTGGTTTGGAGTATGGTTTGAACTTTCCAGTGTTCAGGTCGAGCGTCACGTCGAGAAAATTAACTACTTTCTTGTTTGCTTCAATAGTGACACGTAATATATTGTCTGCGAAAATTTTGCAAATTTCCTTCTTTACCTTCTCTATCTTGCTGGGCGTTTGTGACATTACCGCAAGACCGTCATCCCTGTATAGGCCTATGTCAATTCCTTGAATCTTCTTTAATTGTGCCAGTAGAAAACAGCCGCTTTATGTACACAGCAAATCAAATCATCCGCCTAACATCATTAGGAACATCCCAGAATCAATTAACAGGAGACTGTCTGAAATATCGTGCGACGAAGAAACATTCAATGAGGCGGCACCAGAATATCAGGAAGCATTGCGGAAGAGCGGTTATGATTATAAACTCCGATTCAACCCACCAGCACCAAGAGCAGCAACACAACAGCGAACACGAAGAAGGAATGTGATATGGTTTAACCCGCCATATAGTAAGAACGTTCAAACTAATGTAGGTAAAGAGTTCTTTAAGTTAATAGATAAATGCTTTCCAAGCGGCCATGTATTAAGGAAAATATTTAACAGGAACACACTTAAGCTAAGCTATAGTTGTATGACTAATGTTAAACAAATCATAGATGGACACAACAAGATCACTTTGAAAAAGGCAGAACAGCAAGGTAGTATAGATAATGTTGAAAGGAAGTGTAGTTGTAGAAAAAAAGAAGAGTGCCCATTGAACGGAGAATGTCTAACTAAAGAAATAGTTTATCAAGTTACCGTCAAGACGCAAGAAAGTGCAGAGACCTATATAGGTTGAACAGCTAACGAATTTAAAACTAGATGGCGTAACCATAAGGCGTCATTTAACAATGAAAATAGAAAGAACGATACAGAATTAAGTAAATATTTATGGCAGTTAAAGGACCGAAAACAGGAATATAACATCACCTGGAAAATTCTAGCAAAAGCCAAGGCATATTCGAATCAAACGAAACGATGCAATCTGTGTATTGCAGAAAAACATTTGATAATAACTAAACCGCAAATGGCTTCGCTTAATAGGAGAAACGAGCTTATTTCAACGTGTAGACACAGACGTAAATATATTTTGAAACACACCCTAGAATAAGTTCTACCGAAGCAAGTAGTGCGCGCGCATGTATTCTTTAGGCGCGCGCATATTTTTAACGGTATTTTTAACGGTTTTTTAACGGTTACGTAGAGTGTGCGTCTTGCGAAATCATACATATGAATAAAGTAGTCAAACAAGGGATCAATCATTGCAAGTTTAACTGAGGAGTGGGTGGCAACACCTACGAAACAAGTTTGTATTAAACTTATGGTCATCAAAGTTGAGTGATTCTCCTTCTTGGATTATTCTGCTCCTACACTGTAGAGCACTTTATTGGATTCGCCGGTGAATCTTCAACTTGGATATATATATATATATTAATACTTTTCCTCACCGAATCCGACTAATTGGGTAGAAACTTTGGCATTCTGGCTCTAAGTACCAAAGTTCACACTATTTTGGTGTAAAATAGGATAAAATTACATGCTTTGGCCTGAATAACCGTTCTATTGACCTTATAGTCCAGGAGCTAGGGTCTCAAAAATGACGCTTGATCAATTTTTGGAGTATGATCAATTGTTGGAGTCAAAATCAATTTTTTGGAGTAAAAACGTCAATAAATGCAAAAAGCCAAGTTTCATGTAGTTTGCTCTCCAGAAAACATTTAAAACAAAATTGTTGTCAATTATAGTCGAAAGTGAAGTTAAAAATTAACAATTAGCGCTTAACCATATATTTAACACTGCAAACACCGAAAGGAACCAAAATAGAGTCGAGTTTCCACCTAAGATTTTGTTATAATTTATCCCCTGTTTAGATGGTGATATGCGGATGCGATAACGTCTAGAATATTAGAATTACAAATATACAAAGAATAAAGATACTGTAATAGCGTAATACTTTGTTTAAAGTATAACTTGCCACATCTTGTGGTACAGGTTTGTCAGTAATAACTTATAACTTGCATAATTACTGACAAAGTGTTTTTTGTAACTAGACAAACTTTAGAAAATAAGTACAGCGTTTGTCATCAAATCGTCAACACAACATCTTCTAGATATCCTTGTACATACATATACATTTCTTTTAGAATAATTTCATAAAATTTACAACACAAGATTAACATTTTTATTCGGAATATGACTCCTCTGAGTCACTTGATAAAGCAGTCATCCCATTCGACTTTTGGCATTCGTCATCCCCCATACAGAAGAAGGACACAGTACATGCGACACCAGCATTTTTGCAGGAGCAGTTTCCACTTCATTGGGATTTTTTACTGTGACAACTTGTTAACTCAACGAGGCTCATTGGTGCTGGCTCTTTAGATATCAGCACTGGGTTAAGTTGATCTTCGTCACTTTTTCATCCATGCCCAACAGGTGCTGGAGAGTCTTGAGTGGCTATCAAGGCTCTTCTCCAAACATACATCTGATAATTGCTACTCTCGATATGGAGGTGAAGGCTGTCTGACATTGGTGGTAGCTAGGGACTCGCTGCTCTGTTTCTTGTGACAAAACATGACATAACGCAGCTCATCCGCAGGACAAACAGCCTTCTTTGAAGAGGAATACAGACTGCAGATAAAGGCCTCTGTTTCAGTTGCTGTTCTTTTATCTAAGTCTGGCGCTTTTCCCAACCGTCTTTAGATTTTTTTGGTGTCTTGTGTTCTTTTGTAAAACTTTCCAAGCATTTCGCTTTCCAATTCCATAGAGAGAGCTCGTAGAGTCGCATCCAGTCAATGCGTGGAAAGCAAGAATTGCTTTTCAAAGCTGTCTCTCAAGTCTTGTAGCAATGTTGTGCACCGATCTTTGAACCCAGTTCGGAACCACAGTTCTTGACAACCAATTTATTTGTAGTGCGAAACACATAGGACGAGTACATCCGTATCTGGGGACTGGATGACAACTCTCCCCCCATCCTTTGCAGCACATTTGGCATGCAATAAAAGCCTTGTGTCGGCCTCTTCGTGGTCTGCGTGTAATGGTGTCACGAATTCTGCTGAACCCACCACCAATGAAAAGGTTCTTGTTCCTAGGAAGATGCTCCATGGCAGTCTTACGGAATGATTCACTTAGGTAGGAGACTAGCTTTACCTTATTTCGCGGATTGGAAATGTACTTTTTTATTTATTTATTTTTTTATTTTAACATATTTATTGGTGAAGTTTGCCCTAAGAGTTACAACGCTCATCGAGAGGGCTCACTTCGAAAATAGAAGTTATTTACAAATAGCAATAAATTAGATTAGGTCAGGAACGGCAAACACATAAACAAAGAAAGTGAAAAAGGAAGCCAACAGGTAGAACATAATTTATCCTTTTGAAAATTCCTTTGAAATCTAGTGGATTCACTTAAAAGGACTTCGTCCACTGCCTAGGAACTGGTGTCGCGATGGGCAATTAATAACGATTTCAAGTAATATATCAAACATGAGACACAGTGTTTCATCACAAGATCAAACACTGAGAAGGGAGTTGAAAATACGACGCGCAGCGGAGTATTTTTGACGAACTTCGAGGTGTTTGATCTTGTGATGAAATACTGTGTCGAATGTTTGATATTACTTCTCAAACAAAATGATTTTAGAAGGAGAAATTAAGGATGCAAAAATGAGAAGTGTTTCATCTGATTTCCAAACACTCATTAAACATTAATTTCCTTTGTATTTTCTTCATGAATTATTAATGAGTTTGAGAAGGGCATTTCCCTCACCTCTTTTCTTTCACTCTGCACTGTTGATGGATTCTGGCCAATACTGATGAAAGATAATGTCTACCCTCCGGCAATCACGTTAAGGGCACCAAATGTTGCTGCTCCGGAAAATTTTGTCGCTTGAATCAGCGCCATACCGTCAATTAAATGGGCAACTGGTATTTCTGGCCGTTTCGGAAGACTTGGTTCTACTACTTCATCGGCTTCTAAGATTGAAAGAAGGACACTCTTGGCAGTCTTACGTAAAGTACCATCCGGCTTGCGTAAGGGAGATAGGGACGGAAGCGAGCTCAAAACGTAGAACTTCTTTGATATCTATATCTGGCACTTTGACTACCAACAAAAGAGGACAAAAGTCTCTGTCTCAACCAATTGCGAACATTTTCTCATCTGCACTTTCACGGTGACTTTTTTCTCACTGCCAAATCGAATGCTTTTACCTTGCAAAGATGTTTCCGAATTTCGCATACGCTTAAAGAGTGCTAAGATGTTTCCGAATTTCCAATACCCCCAAAGAGTGCAAAGATGTTTCCGATTTTCGGATACCCTTAAAGAGTGCAAAGATGTTTCCGAACTTCGGATACCCTACATTTGTGTATGTTAATCTTCATGTAGATGTAGGTGGAAAAGGGAAGCCTTGGGTTTTTGCATTACTCACTGCCATGAAATACATGTATTATAGTATTAATTTTATTGATTACTGAAGTATTAAATTTGAGTAATTTTAAGGTCAATACCATATCTGATTTTCAGGAAATGGAATCACTAGCAGAACTCCAAATGAGGTCATCCATTTATGTGCATGTATAACAGTATGTTAATCAGGCCCAAAGAAGGATGATCAGTGCCGGCATCTCCTTGTGACCAACAGAGGAAAAACACAATGCAACGAAAACATCCAGAAACAGGCTGGATCTTCCTATTAGTTTTGTTCGTGATGGGGGCAACAAAAATTCTGAATACCTTTCAGAATTAATTAGAAGCCTGAATTCAAGCCTGAATTTTGTCAGGTTGTTTTTTCAACTGCTTAAGTTGATAGCAAACTGTGAGGATTACAAATTTCACTCATGTTTTTGTTCAGTTAACTCTTTAACTCCCAAGATTGCCAAATATAAAAATTCAAGAAAAATCCCAAATTTCATGTTGTAAAATATTGGAAACAAATGGTAACTGTACCATGTGAAAGTACTGCACTACTGTACATAGGATTTCGTCTACATACTCACAAGTTAGGACTGCACTACATGTCTCCATAACTGACTCTGGGAGTGAAAGGGTTAAGTAATGAGGAGAAGAGAAATTCTGAATCCTTTAAGTTTTAAGAATAGCCTTTTTTGTTCAGTTACAAGTAAGTGACATGGGGATTAGAAATTTTGAATCCTTTTAGAATTAGATGTGAATAGCTAGTTTTGTTCAGTTCATTGACCGGGCATCAGAATTTTGGAATCCTTTAGAATGAGAATTGTTCAGAAACAAGTGGTACAGAGGAGTTAGAAAAAGAATGATCGTGGAACTCTGTTGATTACATACTGTAACATTACGGGATCAGAAATTATTGGCAATCTATGACTGCATGTAGCTTACTGCGCCTGTTATTACTTAGATTATCGTAGGATTTCCTGGCCCACTAGCCCCCCCCCCCCCCCCCCCCCCCGTGCCCCCTGGATTTCCAAGCCGAGAGACCCCCCTCTCCTGCCCGGATTTGCAATAAATTTTTGGAAGCCCTAAATTTACAGGTAATGAAAAAAAAAATACATGTAATCGCATTCAGGAGATTTTGTTTTTATAATTTTCAAAAGCGTGGTGACGAGTGCTATAAATTGGCGAAACATTTTAAAAAGAAATATTGCGTGACGCATCATGAACCCCCCCACCCCCCCCCCCCCCCCCAGTGATTTCAAGACTAAATCGAAGTGAAATTTTTCTAGTTCCTTATAACTGCTTTGATTTTGCCATGTATTAGTTTTTCCCGGCTTCATAGTTTTTTCAAAGTGTTGTCGCAAATACACAATATTTCCTTGAATGAAAATGTCTTTCCTTTGAATAAAAGAGTTACAGTGCGACCACACGAACCGAGGCCACCCAAACAAAATTTTGAGACAAATTTTGAAATTAGCCAATCACAAGTTGGGATCTAAACAATGAAATTGCGCATAATTATACTCGGGGCCAGTTCAAATTGCGTTGCGAACCTTCGAATCCATAAATTTTTCTAACGGATAAAAATAAAGAATCGTGACGTTGAAAGCTGAAAAATGAGCTGAAAAATGTTGACAACGTCTGGGTTGGCCGCAATCAAAGCCAGCAGTAAGGAAATTTAAACAATCCGAACTAAACGTGACGGCCGCTCATTTGATGCAAACGGCGCTCAGCGCCGTGAATCACAGCCAGTTTCGGTGATTAGACAGAGCTATCAACAAAGACGTTTATAAGATATGGACATTCAAGCAGTAATTTCTAACTTTCTCTCCGGTTCAATTTCAATTGGAGAGGGATTCTTCATGAAAATCTGAAGTTTTAAAGAATTGGCCGGTTTTGATTTGCCGTTTGTTTACTCTGCCCTAGCACTTTGTGTCTCGACAGCTGTCTGGAGAAAATCACAATTTATAGTTTAGGACTTGAAAGCTTCAACACTATATAGCAGGGAACAGAGCGACGACAAAGGGACTTTATATGTTGTCGTTTATATTATTGTCGTTATACTGCCACTAATAAAGCTTAAGACTTAAGTAAACAGCGGTGGTAGCATGGGAAAATTCAACAACGTCTACATTTTGATTAGAGCGACAAAATAATTATTCACATTCTTTGCCGAAGTAAAGACAAAACAAAACTGAACAAGTACTGATAACTCTGTGCTAATAAGTTCTGGTACTACAGTATAGAAAACAAGTATTAAGTCACAAGTTGTTGCGTTCGTCTGCGAACGCGATCCTAATTTCGTGTTGAAAGTCCTGTATCATGTGTTGGGTGTCCTGTGCAATTTCCTAGCGGAAAAAATCGAGATTTTTTCTCATGCTTGGACATCCGATTAGCCCCCCCCCCCCCCCCCCCCCCCCCCCGAAGATTCTTTTGTGTTCAGGGGCAAATTCACGGGCGGGAACTGGTATCTACTTTGGCCTCGCTGTCATAGAGCTTGCTGCCGATCGGAGAAGGACGCTTTCGCTTCGCTTATTAATCTGCGGCGCATAAAAGCAACTTTACGCTTTTCAACGGCCGGAAAAAAGTTGAGAATTGACCGATTTTTATCACATAGCAAGTGAAATGAAGCCTGGCAGAGGTTTGACGGCAAAATCAACCACGGACATTTCAGGGTCTGTTTACGAACGCTGTCGATCCGCGTCGATCTCTACACAATTCATCGGTCTCTGTCATACGGCAAGTGAAATAATGGTTGGCTGCGTTTTTTTTTCCTGTTTGGATCCAACAATTCTTCCCCGTAACTTATGCCCGCATGTTTTTGCTCGCTGTTGTTGCTGTTTTCAGGTATTAAAAATATAGACGGCTGCATCACGGTGTTCCTTTGTTTGCTTATCTTATCATTGCTATTTTACTAAATAACATTCGATTTCTTTATGATTTTGTTAAGTTTCATTGTAGATCGTGTAAGCTTATGTTTGAATCACATCATCCTAATTACATCTGTGCTGCTGTTTGTCAAATATTTAATGTTATTCGCTTGATATATTTGCATGTATGTAAATGTGAACAAAAAGTAACGCAAATGTCACGCTGTTTCTTCCTTGAAGACTGTGACTGAGAGATGGACCTCTGTAGACGTCAAATTTTACAATAACTGCTTTTGGTAAATCAGGTTATTTATTTTTTTTGAATAATTTTTTTCAAATTAAAGAAGATTTTGTTGTCCATTTGTATGTGTTTGTTCATTAATTTCATAGGTTGAAAAGCGATTTGATGTAAACAAAACAAGACCCGAGAATATGACGATATAATAACTGCCACTCCTTAACCCCCCCCCCCCCCCCCCCCCCCCAACCACCACCACCGCCTACTGGCCCTCACCTCCACCTCCCACTTCCTCACTCCCTGTACCATCACCCCACCCTGTCGAACGCACTCCCCTAATTTCCAATTACTACTAGTATATAAGCCTAATAACGTGAACATTTGTAAAAATCTCAAATACCCGCTTTCAGTGCGGCGTTCGCTGGATAACAAAGTAAACACAACCAAACAATTACATGTAAAACAACCAAGGTTAAATTAGTTATTCAAACAGTCTGAAACATGTACATGCAACCGATTATTCAATGTCGGCAGAGTTTTGGGAAGTCACTGGCAAGTACATGTAATATATCATAATATCTAGCTTTATAACTGATTGAACCGCGAGTAAGTCCCGTGAGTACGGCTCGTTGCTACTCAGGAATGTTTGTATCAGGCAAACCTCTCTTGTATCGCTCAATTAAATGAGGAAATTCCCAGTCCTTTGATGAGTCCAGCGGGATTTTGTTTTTCAAGATTTTCTTGAGAAGGACAAGGTCCTTGTCAAGGTTGAATAGGTCAACATATCTGCCCTCGTTTTGCTTCCGAAGTCGGGGACGCATTACTGAGAAGAAGCTGCTTATGGCCCGCTCCTTTGCTATCTTAAACGTTTGAAGTTCAGCGGAAGCCTTCGATTCCTTTTTTTCTAGCTCCTTGACAAGTTTCTGTAACTCGTAAATTTCGTTCTTTGCTTCCGGGTGTTTTTCACTTATTCCACAGGACTGAAAATCGCTACACGATGCTTGTGTACATTTGGCTTTGTTGTATATAAATATTTCAGCGAGGTCTTGATTCTGAAACCACGACTCTCAAATTCAATGGCCAATCGTTCTAAGTTCAACCCATGCGATATTGAGGACAGCCACTCATAAACTTCTGATGGCCGAGATGAAGCCATTTGACGCGAGTTGCAACGTGACGGACATTCAAGGCGCGAAAAAGAGAAATTGAGCTTCGAGTTTTCCAGCCAATCGCTGTGCTTCGTTCCCACGGTGTTGTTGATTTCTCATAAAGGTTTGGAAAAATTCATCATGGACCACGGATGTTGTGGAATATACCGGATTCAAAACTAAATTTCTTATTACAATGTAACTTTTAGCCAGCTTTTAGCATAAATAATATTAGGCGACAAAATAAATGACCGGCGGATATCGGCAGTTTTCGCTTGCAAATGATAATTGCTGTTATTTATTTCAAATCAAATGTTTCAACTATAGTTTTATATGTGAAAGTTTTTTCGCGTTATATCGAAATTCTTTTCACGCAAATGTACTGCAGACGTCATTTTAATGAATTATTCCATCGATATATATTTCCTTACAGCGAAGCGTATCTATGTCTTTCATCTTTTTAGTAAGCACTAACAATAACTGCTTCTTCGACACTGGATGTTGTCCAATCCAGATTTATTTTAATTTTACCCCCTGGGGGTGCAGTTGTTCTGCGTGACAAGCTGTGACATTCGGCACGCAACCGAAACTACATGGCCCTTTTCTTTTAAAATGCCCAAAATTGTAATTCACAGAGCAGTTTTGAAAGGAAGGCATGTATACCAAAACGAAACAGCTGTGGGACGTGCTTACGAGTGCCAACCAGAAAGGGATAACCTCTACGACAACAATGCAGTTGCTGTTCAAAATGAGCAGGAAGAAATGATTGGCCACGCTCCCATGGGATTTTCCACCTATCTGCGATTCTTATTTGACAACTTTCAGGAAGCAATAAGATAAGTATTTTTTGGTAAGTGTACAAAGAACCGAAAACTCGTAACGATAACTTAATTCAGCTTAGAAAAAATCTGTAGACAAGCACAGCCACTAACATTCCTTTTCAACTCCATTCCAGCGAGATAACAAGCCTTGAACAAGACAGCAAACCTCCGTGGCCAAAGAAATGGGTCAAAGGTGGAGGGATTATCATACCTTGCCGATATTTAGTTTATTGTGCACAGAGGGACTTTCTTCGAGTTTCACAATGCTTGGATCGTGCTCTTGCCTTTATACCAGGAGGACATATGACATTTGAAGCTTAGTTGATAAATTTACAAACTGCAAACATTATAATTTTTACTAACATGTTTTGTTCAAAGTTCAAATATGATGTACAATAGCTTACAAAATGTTTGTGTATTACATGTAATAATGTTTAAATTTTGTCATGGCGGAACTTCTATCGACCACGGGCCTTTTGTTAACCTAACTTTAACTTTTCGGGCTTCTGTTGGAAATAAAATGAACTTTATGAAGCAGTTACAACAGATATCCACAATGTCTGAAATAATTCATTGAATTTTCCAGTGTAATGCACTGACATGCTTCATAAATAGTATATTCCGTTTCCTGTTGTGCCAGGTGGGGATTGCGTCGGAGAAAAGCTATTATCTGATGAAAACATAATTCACACGTATTGAACTGTGGAGAGTACGGTGGTTGGAATATCAGTTGCACTCCGCATTCGTTTAGCATTTCAGTCATTATAGGTTCAACGAAATGTCCGTGATGGAACCCACAGTTATCCATTACAACGGAGCCCCCTCGTTCAACAACAGCTGAACCATCAGCTCTTGTAAGGTTTATTACTTCCTCAAAAAACAAAAGTAGTTCTTGTCCGTTTGATGGCCCATCTATGACACTGACGTGGTCAATTCCAAATGGAGAGTGGAGTAGATTGATTGTATAGTTTGCATTTGATGCATATCGCATATTCTAAAGGACTTTTTCTTTCCATTTCGAAGTCTTAAAAGGCGTGCTTTCATTCCGGTTATGCAAAATGAACGTCTACAAAATGGAAGCGTGGAGTTCACGGGCGGCCATATTTGTTAGAAATCTGATATTCTTCTCTGAGTGAACATTCGATTCGGGCCATTCGAAGCTATCCTCGACAAACGTTGAACAACCGACGAGGTTGCGAAGCTGTCCTCGACAAACGTTGAACAACCGACGAGGTTCCAAAACAAAAAAGGAGTTAAGATCGGGGAATGAATGGGGTTAGTTTCTAGAGAAACTGTGGTGCTGCGTCGGTGGGGGGATGAAACACGAGAATTTAGTTTTATCGACTGAGTCGATAAGGTAAATTGACCACCGTAAAAAGATTCAAATAGCTGACGTTTCGAGCGCTAGCCCTTCGTCGGAGCGAATCAAGGAATTGTGGGTAGTGTGTGGTTTTATATAGTAAGCGGTGGAGCTACGCTATTGGTGGAAATTTGGTGACGTGAAAAACAAATGTAGATTAGTTGAATGAAAAGCGTTCGTTGATTCCGTGGGGTTTGAGAGTGCCGATTTGAAAGATGATTTTTTGTTCTAGGTTTTTACGGCTTTCTGTGTTACCCTGGTGTAGGGAAACGCCGCAGATTGTCATGTGTTGTTTAGAATGGTTAGTAAGATTAAAATGGCGCGCGACTGGTTTGGATGCGTCTTTGTCATTTTTTTCAACGTCTCGGAGATGTTCACGAAAACGGTCGCCCAGTCTCCTCCCTGTTTCGCCAATGTATATCTTTTTGCAAAAAGTACATGTAATGCAGTAGATAACATTTACGGAGGTGCATGTAAAATGATCAGTGATTTTAATAGATCGTTTGGGTCCTGTTATTTTGTCCGCGTTGTGAATGAAAGGACAAGTGTTACATCGTGTGCGTGTGCATTTGAAAGTTCCCGGTACATCGTCAGATTTCAGAGCGCTCGTAACTAGAAAGTTGCCTATGTTTTTGTCACGTTTGAATGAAATTAGTGGGGGTTGTGAAAAAATTCTGCCAGTTTCGGGGTCGTTTTGGAGTAATTTGAAATTTTTTAAAATGATGCTTTTGACTGTGTTGTTGTGTGGGTGGAAAGTGAGGGTGAATGGAATTCTCTCGTTCTCTTCCTTCTGTGGCGTTTGTAGTGCTGACTGTCTGTCGATCTGTTGTGCACGTTGTTGGCCCGTATTAACAACAGAGTCAGGGTACCCACGTTTCTTGAAAAACTGGCACATTTCTTCTGATTTGTTGGAAAAATCAGAGTCATCACTACATAGACGTCGAAGTCTGAGAAATTGAGAATACGGAATGGCGTTTTTAACGTGCGATGGATGTGAGGATGAATGTAACAGATAACTGTGGGAATCTGTAGGTTTGTAGTGCACACTTGTAGATAAACTGTTACCGTTGATTGAAATATTAATGTCAAGAAAAGCGACTGAGGTTTCGGAAATTTCCCAGGTATATTTTAGAGCTGGATGAAAAGTATTGACAGAAGTTATGAATTGATTAAGTTCCTCTTTACTGGAAGAGGTAGCGCCAATGCAATCATCGATGTAGCGGCCGTAGAGTTCGGGTTTGGTTCCGTGGTACTGATTAAAAAATTTGTCTTCGATGTGGCCTACAAAAAGGTTAGCGTAGCTTGGTCCCATTTTGGTGCCCATGGCGACTCCATTTACTTGTTTGTAGTAGTTTTGGGAAAATGAAAAACAGTTAAGTGTCAAAACTAATTCGGCTAAGCGGAGCAGTGTTTCTGAGCTTGGGTTTTGAATGGAGCGCTGGTCGAAAATCGGGTCAAAATCGGCAGAGTTCGTTGTGGGCTCGGATTCTATTGTTACACTCACTCACTCAAACGGATAGCTTTGATAGCAAAATAGTAGCTTATGCCTCTTTAGGCAGTAAGCTACAAAAATATAAGCTAGGAAAAATCTCGAAATGATCGCTTTTTACCAGAATTCACTGCGCCACGAACAATAGCCTCGCTTGCTGCTTCAAGCTGTTGTCTGCAAGATTTGTAATATTTTGGTCCAACATGACCCAGTCGAAATCGGAACTGAAGTGTCGAAGACTACCGCGAGTTGAGCGAGGACTGTGAGGCATGGTGATAGGACCGTTGGATAGAAAAGATTTTCGAAGATTGTACGAAATAAAATACAAATTAATTTTGAAATCACTCCGACAATGGTCGATGAGACAGAACTGAGCTGAGCGCGTGGAGACGCGAAACTTGAGCTGAGCGCGTGGAGACGAGAACACGATACGGCAAGCTATTGAAGTAACGCAACATACTCATTATAGACATTGCAAGAACTTGATGCATGAATTACAAAACAAAATTAGTCTTATCAGCTGGAATTTTCGTCGATTCATCCCGGTTACATTTGCTTTGCTTCCCCTCAATAAACGAAAGAGAAAATTCTGTAATACCAGCGAGACGATAAAACAGCATTATTACAACAAATTTACCGCAGCAATTACTATCTTTTGGATACACTAGTATATAAATATTAAGGAAATGCTTGAAATCGTTCACATCGCAAAAATATAGTTGGCTTATGTTATGCACGAGCTTTTAGCTATCATGAGTTGAACATTCTCGCCAAATTCCCTTACAAAGACATTTCATTTTGCAAAGATATTAACATTGAGAGTTTACAACAATGCTCTCCCCACTACATCATCCATAACTCTAACAATGCTAGTAGTGGAGAGATACCATGCTTTACTGAAACCTTTCAGAACAGGATCACTGTTGAAAGAGGAGAATATCGAGAAGGCCATCACTCTTATTTGGAACGCAAGTGATCTTTTTATTTCATTTTTCTTTTTTCAGGAATGGAGCGAATCACATTCTGCATGTACTGGCCCTTGGACTTTGTGGATCACAAAACCAAAGTAATATGTGATCATACACTCTGTTTTCAGTGTTTATACTCCAAATGCAGTGATGCTTTAATGCTACGAATCTCTTTTAAAAGGATTGTACTTTACCAACACTGCTTGCCCAGAAACAATTCAAGGAGAAAGAAGAGCCTTAAAAAAAGAAACTTAGAGCCTTAGAAAAAGAAACTTAAATTAGAAAGATTAGATTAGATTATTTAAATTAGAAAATTAGAAAGAGCCTTAGAAAAAGAAACTTAATTGTAACAACATTTATGCTGGCAACCGCCAACCGTTTATTATCGGTTATGGACCATTTGTAGTCTTCTACACACTCTTAGAATCCGGAGGTGACAAACAAATTTTACCTGTATTGGACATTTTGTTCAATAGTTATGCCTGAACCCAATTTTATACGCCTTTCGCAGTACAAACTTCCAAAAAAGGTTAAACTTTAAACGTATGATATTCTGTAGAGGAATGACTGCACCACCCGATGAGATTCAGTTGTGATGATAAATTGTGCGAATCAGGAAAACAAGTCCAAATACTTACAAGGACTTGCTCGACAGACTCAAAAGTAACAGGAACACAGTTATTTGACTTAATACCTGGGGCAATACATAAAAAGACTTGGTTGATTCGCCTCATTTATTTTGTATTCTCGGTTATTTATTTCAAACTTTTCGAATTATTAAAAGTCAGTTTGATCTAACTATGAAAATATCCTACTCGTAGCTACAGGATGACGGAAATAATTTCACAAAATAATGTCACGCAGATTAAGAAATGTTTTAAAAAAAAGAACAGTCATTTTCTAATGATGGTTGCTGAAATGCATGATGTTTTGGAACGGTCAGAATGAAAAGTTTACGACATAACATGTTTAAGAAGCATTATTTTATAAATTAGTAAATTAAATATTAAGACACTTAGAATAGCCTTCATTAAATGCGTGCGGTCTCTGATGGACAACAGCCATACTGTTTCCATAGCTATTTGTCAGCGGTCGCCCTCAAAGCGTATATAAGGATTTAGATCACTCTACTCGCCCTCTTTTCGTGCCAGTCAGCTTCACATTCTCCGCTCTCTGTCGTCAGTTTAATATTTCCGAAGAAGCTGCTCAAGTTCCTTCTGCAAGTGTGGAGCGTTGACCGTCCCTGCTGTTCTTGTTTCCGCTCAGTCTATTCATCAGAACGCCGTTCCTGGTTCTTCTTCGGAACAACAAAATTTGGAGGCGAATATCTCTTCTTATTTACTGTCATGTTAGTATTATATATTTTGTTTTATTTCACGTTTCCTTCTTAATTTCCTTGCCGCCATGCTTTAAGTTCTCATGCTTGCCGTTTGCCTCTAGTAGTTTTGCTTTATTTGTCATTTTCAGTGTTTCTTATTATATTTTTTCATGTTTGGTCAAGTCGGCTTTCGTTCTAAGTTTTCGTTGCACGTGGCGGTTCTTTTGTATACTTCTTTCCCTTTGGGTTTTCAAGCGTTTGTTTTAGCATTGTTTTATTTTGTTTGGCGTACTGCGTTTTGCCCTCAGGGATGTGCTTGTGCTTTATGTTTGACGCATTTTTTCAACCGTTTAGCATGCTAATTTGTCCTTGCCATCGGAGCTTTGCAGTACGTTGCTCGTTGTCACACGTTAGAGTTTTTTCGCCTTTAAGGCCCTGCAGATTATTGTTTGTTGCAATTTTAGTTGTCTCATGTTATTAATCATTTAGCATGCTGTGTTTGCCATCGGGGCTTTGCACTGAGATGCTTGCTGTGACAAGTTTGAGTTTGTTTAGCATGCTGCGTTTGTCATCGGGGTTTTGCAAACGCTTTTTGTCACATTTGTTATTATTTAGCATGTTGCGTTTGCCATCGGGGCCTTGAAGATGTTTGTTTGTTACACGTTTTAATTGTTTGGTATGCCGCGTTTGCCATCGGGGCTTTGCCGTTGCTTGTTTTGACAAGTTTGAGTTTGTTTAACATGCTGCGTTTGTCATCGGGGTTTTGCAAACGCTTTTTGTCACATTTGTTATTATTTAGCATGTTGCGTTTTCCATCGGGGCCTTGAAGATGTTTGTTTGTTACACGTTTTAATTGTTTGGTATGCTGCGTTTGCCATCGGGGCTTTGCCGTTGCTTGTTTTGACAAGTTTGAGTTTGTTTAACATGCTGCGTTTGCCATCGGGGTTTTGCAGATGCTTTTTGTCACATTGTTATTATTTAGCATGCTGCGTTTGCCATCGGGGCTTTGCAGATGCTTGTTGTGACAAGTTTGAGTTTGTTTAGCATGCTGCGTTTGCCATTGGGGCTTTGCAGATAATTGTTGTGATTGTCTAGCATGCTGCGTTTGCCATCGGAGCTTTGAAGATGTTTGTTGTGGCAAGTTTGAGTTTGTTTAGCATGCTGCGTTTGCCATCGGGGTTTTGCAGATGCTTTTTGTCACATCTGTTATTATTTAGCATGCTGCGTTTGCCATCGGAGCTTTGAAGATGTTTGTTGTGACAAGTTCGAGTTTGTTTAGCATGCTGCCTTTGCCATCGGGGTTTTGCAGATGCTTTTTGTCACATTTGTTATCATTTAGCATGCTGCGTTTGCCATCGGGGCTTTGCGGATGTTTGTTTGTCACATGTTTTATTTGTCTGGCATGCTGTGTTTGCCATCGGGGCTTTGCAGATGCTTGTTGTGACAAGTTTGAGTTTGTTTAGCATGCTGCGTTGCCGTCGGGGTTTGTAGACGCCTTGTTGTCACATTTTTTAATTATTTAGCATGCTGCGTTTGCCTTCAGGGTTTTGCAGATGCTTGTTGTGACAATTTTGAGTTTCTTTAGCATGCTGCGTTTGCCATCTTGGTTTTGCAGAATGAGAGAGCATGGTGCTTTTTGTCACATTTTTTAATTATTTAGCATGCTGCGTTTGCCATCGGGGCTTTGCTGATGCTTGTTTGTCACATTGTTTAATTATTAAGCATGCTGTGTTTGCCATCGCGGCTTTGCAGATGCTTCTTGTGACACGTTTGAGTTTGTCTAGCATGCTGCGCTTTGCCATCGGGGTTTTGCATTTGCCTTTTTGTCACATGTTTTTATTAGTTAGCATGTTGTGTTTGCCATCGGGCTTTCCTGATGCTTGTTGTGACGAGTTTGAGTTTGTTTAGCATGCTGTGCTTCGCCTTTCGGGGTTTTGCAGATGCTCTTTGGTCCCATTTTTTATTATTTAGCATGCTGTGTTTGCCATAGAGGCCTGGCAGATGCTTGTTGTGAAAAGTTTGAGTTTGTTTAGCATGCTGCGTCTTGCCATCGGAGTTTTCCAGATACTTTTTATCACATTTCTGAATTAGCATGCTGTGTTTGCCATCGAGGCTTTGAAGACGTTACGGTTGTGACAAGTTTGAAGTTGTTTGGCATGCTGCGTTTTGTCATCGGGGACTTGCTTATACTTGTCATGACATGCTGGAGTTTGTTTGCAGTGTGTTGCGCTTTGCCATCGGCCTCTTGTTGTGGGTATTTGCTTAGCATGATGCCTTTCATCGTTGAGTTTTGCAGATGCTTCTTTGTCACTTGTTTAGCTTGCTGTGCTTTACTTTCGGCGCTTTACGTATGCTTCTTTGTTTCACTTTAGTCATACCTTTTTATCTCTTTCTTTTCTCTCCGATGACAGTCTTGAAGGGAGTCTAATTCCCTACTCGGATTACCGGGGCCAAGGCTGTCATCTCTCAGGCTCTCTTTTATCTTTCCTTATCTTTGTTTGTGTTACCTTTCAGTCTTCTTTGCGCCTTTTCAATGATAAGAATGTTGGCTTAAATCAGTGGGAGATTTCTGAAAATTTTGATCCTACTGCTGTCATGGGTTAATAGAACTAGAAGTTCATTCCCGCCCAAGCCTGGGAGATGACAGTTAATGGCCATGTATGAGAAGCTTTCGTTTCTGCGGTTCTTTAGGGTGACGCTCTCGCCGATATTAACACCTCAGTCACAGATTCCTTTAAAACATTTGAATTTATGGACGTCCGTCTCCAAACCTCCAGAGTGTTAGAGTTTTAATTGTCTATCCACCGCCTAACAACATGTCATGTGTCTGTTTTTTGAAGAATTTTCTAGATTGCTAGAAAATGTGTTGTCTGAACCTTCTGCTAAATTAATGATTGCAGGTCATCTAAATTTTCATATTGAAACTTTTAATAATGTCCATGCTACGCAGTTCATTGAAATTCTTGAAACTTTTTATCTCAAACTGTTACTCATATAAGTGGTCACACCCTGGATCTGCCGATAACAAGATTAAATGGGCAAATTGTAGGAAACATTAAGATCCATGACCTGGCGATCTCTGACCGTCTTGAGGTGCTTTGTGACTTATTTCTCAAGAAACCTCAATTTAGGGAAAAGGTCGTCAGTTCTCGAAGACTGTGCCCCTTAGATATCGACTCCTTTTTTGAGGATGTTCGTATTTCTTCGATAGTCCAGGAACAATCCATCGATTTAGGCAGAGCAGTTCATCAGTATGATAACGTTCTTGGAATACTGTTGGACAATCGTGCTCCTCCGAGAAAGCGTTTGGTGACAATACGACCTACTGTACCGGACGTTGCTGCTGAGAAATGGAAAGGTCGTCTTCTGTGGAGAAAATGGGGGAAATCTCGGCTACAAAGTGATCGGGAAGCATATCGGTATCAGTGCTTCGTCGTCAACAATTTGATTAATTCTGCAAAATCTACATATTACGCATCATTAATTAATAAGCATTCTTCAGATCAAGGGGTGCTGTTCAAAATTGTAAATAAGCTTATGCAGAAAAGTCACGAGGCGCGATATCCACCTTCTCCGAGCAATGCTTTGCTTACTGAGTCTTTTGCTGACTTTTTCACTGCCAAAGTTGAAAACATTCATGCTGCCCTTGTCCTTGTCCCTGCGCCAAGAAACAGGAATCTATTATTAGCTCATGATCATGATCTGCCTGCAAACGCTGTTGAATTAAACAACCTTCACAAGGTCATTCAAGAGGATGTAAATGAATTTGCTTATAACTCTCTAAGCAAGTCCTGTTGCCTTGATCCTCTTCCGGCATCAGTTCTTAAGGGCTGCTTCCCTGTACTCCTTCTTACTGTTACCAGGATTGTCAATTGGTCATTAAGGTGGCTGAACACAGTTTCACTGTACCTATGCGTCATTCATTGTCATTTTAAAACCACTAACGTCTTGGCGTCCAAAATTGGTGAGGCATATGATTAAGTAACAAGCTATATATTTTGATATTTTTGTTGAGCTTTAATGGTGTTCCCATGGCGACACGGTGGATTGTAAATCAGCCCGCAATATTTGGTTTCGTTTATTTTTAGAAAATCTAGTCGTTAGATTTTGTCCATAATTTGTCTCCAGTAAACTCGCGTATTAACACTGGTCTCGTGTAATTTTGACAGAGGGATCTTCCGTAATTTGTGGTTTTATATGTTTGCGTTTTGTAAAATCTCCTCTGTTAGATTTCAAATTTTTGATGGCAGGTGAGTTCGGCATATTCGGAACTATTATTATTGTGTGTATACGAGCAACAAATTGTTTAATTTTAAGGCGAAAAACAACACTTTCGCGATCCACGCTAAGCAAATTAACATGATCGCTGAATAGGCGCCACGTTTGTTTTTCTCAAAACTCATGTAAGCAGCTGAAATTAAAGAGCGCGCGCAAGCTGTGTTCCGTCACCTTACCAACTTGTCAGATGCCTGATGCCTTAAAGAAACCGACCACTGACTTCCAGCAGTTTACGAACTTTCGTTCGGCAGATCTCAAATTTTAAGTTTATTTCTTAGCTGGTTGAAAAGTCTGCTGCAGTTCAACTGACAGAACATGTTTCGACTAACCATCTTGACGAGACGTTTCAGTGAGCATACAAAGAATTTCACTCAACTGAAACAGCACTTCTTAGAGTACAAAATGACATCTTGTGTGCTCTTGATCAGAATATGTCGGTCATATTGCTGTTTTGGATCCTTCTGCTGCATTCGATACAGTGGATCGTGCAATACTAATATTTAGACTCTCAAACCATTAAGGAGTGAAAGCAATTGCTTTGTCTGGTTTAAGACGTACCTAACTTCACGCAAACAGTTTGTTAAGGTAGAGGAGGAAATATCATCAAAGCGACCCTTGTTGCGCGGGGTGCCCCAGCGATCTGTACTAGGTCCACTGCTATACCTCATCTGCACTGTGCGATTGCTAATATCATCAAACAGCACAATTTACTATATCATCCGTTTGCTGATGACACGCAACTATATATATGTCCTTTAAGACTGATTTGCTGTGCTCACCTTGAAGAGGTAAAGTTCCGTGTTGAACGCTGTGTCGAGGACATAGACCGTTGGATGTGTAATATCTCTAATTGAAACTTAATCATAACAAAACCGAACTCGTTGTCATTAGCTCCAAATTTCGACATAGACTAGATCTTGAATATGTTCAGGTCGGAGTTGAGTACATTGCCCCTAAGTCGCCTGCACGCAACCTAGGAGTCATCATGGACAATTGCCTCTGTGTGGAACAACATGCGGAAAACATATGTAATGAAGCAAATTGCCATCTCAGGAACTTTGCAAAGATTCTCAAAAATCTCGCTCAGGACTCTGCTGAAATACTCGTTCACCCTTTCATTGGTTCCAAGCTTGACTATTGTAACTCACTTCTGTATGGCATTCCCTAATATTTAATTTGTAGATTACAGCGTGTTAAAAATACTGCAGCTCGCATTGTTACGTTAACAAGAAAATATGCTTATATTACCCCAATAATGTTTTAAGCTAGTACATTGGCTGCTTGTAAGTTCGGTATTATTTTTTAACTACTGTTATTAGTTCATAAAGCACTTCATGGCAAAGCTTCGTCTTACATTTCTAGTCTGCTGAGTTATCGAAGGTTCTCTAGCCGGGTCATTACGTTCCAATGTCCAAGAACTGCTCACAGTGCCACTCAGTCTGGCTAAACTTTAGACTTGTGGAGTCCGGGCGTTCAGCGCTGCTGCGCCAACTAGAAGACTATGGAATGACTTGCCTCTTAGCCTTCGAAAATCCCCATCGGTAGCTATTTTAAAGAATTTTAAAACTTGTCCTTTTAGAGAAGCTTATGACTTTTAACCCTTATTTTTAGTACAATTATTTTATTTTATTTCTCTAACATGTATTAATATTTTTCAGAACTGTAAATGTATTTTTACATTTTAGTTTTTACCTTAGCATAATGATTGTAAAGCGCTATGGGAGACTAACTGAATAGCGCTATATAAATTATTATTATTATTATTATTATTATTATTATTTCCATGTTGGGCTTTCGTGACCCAGGGCGCTTCCTTGCCGGAGAGCTTCACCGTCATTTCGAATCCTGGTCTCGTAGTGCCTCTTCAGATTTTCGTTTTGGGTTTTGGGTTTGGGTGTTTAGTTTTGGGGGTTTTTGTTTAGTTTTGGGAGTATTTTGGAGGTGTATATCTGCGAAATTGCTTGATGGCTTGTTGCGACAGCTGACCCCAATCTAAATCCGCATAAGCACGAGGGAGAGCACTGCAAATAGATTACTATTTGTCAGCGGTCGCCCTCAAAGCGTATATAAGGATTTAGATCACTCTACTCGCCCTCTTTTCGCGCCAGTCTGGCGGTTCAGTCCGCCGCGGTTTGTTCGTCCTTTCATGTCCTCATCTCTCTCTCTGCTTTCCTCACTGTCGGCTTTGGGTTCTATTTTTCCCCGCCCTCCCAACCCATCTGCTACTCACTTGTCTGCCTAAAGCGACAGCTGACCCCAATCTAAATCCGCATAAGCACGAGGGAGAGCACTGCAAATAGATTACTATAGATACAATTAACTATTATAGCGCGAAAGCGCGCGTGATATCGCCTAATACTTAGCCGACGAGGCTGTAGGCCGAGTCGGCTAAAATTAGGCGATATCACGCAAGCTTGAGCGCTATAATTGTTTTATAATTCAACACATTGATAACAAAGCACTGTTTGAAGAAAAAATATCGCGACAAGCCTTTTATTTAAAAAAAAACATACATATGTTTTACCGCGCGAAACTTGCAACATCACACATCATGAATGAAAGTGGCGCCTTTGTCAATATTGTGCAAGCTTGAACACTATAACTGTTTTATAATTCAACAAATTGATAACAAATCACAGTTTCGAGAAATAATTCATTGAGATATACAACCTTTCATTAAGTAAAAAGGCTAACAACAATATTTTACCTCGCACCATTTCTTAAACAACACGCAGCGAATTCCGAAACTTTTGCCAAGCTAAAATTAATTTAGCGTACACAATCAGTTGAGAGTTAATTCTACGAAGAGCTTTCGACTACTCAAAGAACGGGACAGAGTAGTGACTACAAGAATTAAAACACAGTAAAATGGCAAAGAATGTCTTAGTTACAAGTGTTTCGTATCTTAAAAAGTTCAATTCAGAATCAAAACAAATTGAACAAACACACGGCTACGAACCTAAACATATATAGCGGCGAAAAGTCGGAAAGTACTGCAGCGTGGACAGTAAGCTTATGTCTTACAAAAATTCACAGCTGAATGATACAAGAAACGGTTAAAACATCGTACCTGTAGTTGATTTGGCTTTTTATTCCTTTCCATCAGCACCAAATTTTCAAACATCGAAGTACGAGCTGAGTCGATCAATGTTTTTACAAGCTTGCTTGTTTTTTAGCTCCTACAGCCGTAATGACGAGATAAGAAACTTTTCTGAGGAAGTATCAAGTCTATACCATATTCCAGAGGTGATTACCAAAGGAATTTTACGAAAATTGTGCTCCTTCATTCACTCCTTGTCGAGCGGTTAAACTTTGAACCAGTTTTCATTCAGCTACGCCAAGAAACAACACTGCGACCGTGACAACGCGAAAATTTCGCGCGCGCCTTTTTTGTCCAATCATGTGAACGATATTTTTTTCTCTTTTCTTTTCTTCTCTTTTTTTCTTTCTTTTCCCTTTTTTAACTAATAGTTCACGCACTTTGTCGCCCAAAAACACAAAATTGCAGGCAGCAGTCATTTTCACTTTCCTTCAAAATGCGAAATTTACACGTACCGCCATCGCTGGTTATACGTCATGTAGACATAACGTATATCGATAACTTTTTGACCATATTTGGGCAGTGTATCAATGTGTTGAATTCTCAAGTTTGTTATCTGAAGGAAATATTTTGTTTCCGTTTCATTGCGCTGTAAAACGAAAAAAAAAGAAATACAGAAAAACAATAAAAAACGACAGGTTGAAAAAATAATTTTTCGGCTAATGGAAAAAGCTGTTTGTTGGTCAGTTTTTTGCAAGAGTATAAATAAAGATGTTGTTGTGTGTGTAAGTCAGTGTAACCTTTTCGTCTCACGAGTGTGATTGTCCGAGTTACGGTAGTTAAGAAAAAAAACTGTTGTTGTTGAAAATGACTAACATATTTCAACAATCTGAGCGAGATTAATATTCAGAGTAATGTGAATGGTATATCGTCAGTTGATAATAATCATGTCTCGGTGTAGTTGTCATCAGTCAGTTAATCCATGGTGATAATCCGTGATTTTAAAAATTCAGTTAAAGGGGCTATGTCGCGGGGATGGTACTAACAACTTGAAAAACGTCCGGTGGCTTTTTATCAAGCTGTCGGCCATTACTATCGAATTCGCTGCAATCCGTTTCATCCCGTCGTATTGCGTGGAAGGATAGCTCTCAAGTTTAAAAATTAGTTAGAGTATTTACTTGGCTAGATTTTTGTTAAATTATTTCTGCGATTTGTTAGTCGTACCTTCGAAATATTTGATGTCTTCCAGTAGTGGTGGAAGTTGGGGAGGAACTTTAAAGCAAAATCGATGGTGTGTTTGTTTACCTCGCGTGGTTCGACACGAGTGCAAGTACGATAAAACTTGCCGCGATCCGGGAGGGAATAATAGAAATTTGACATGTGTGACGTCAGGTGACGTCACATGACAGGAACTCATTGCGCAGACTCACCTTGCGACATAGCCCCTTTAATCCATGCAAATCTAGTTAATACATGATTTAAACTGGATGACACAAGTCAGTGATTGGTCATTTTCGAGCCGTGTATTGTTAGTATATTTTTCCTCGGTCTATGTTTAGTCAAATTTGTTTCATTTTTGATCATGTCGATCTGTCATATTTCTTCCGTTATATCCTGCAGATAGTTGTTGGGATCAGTTTAGTGCTGTTCTTTAATGATCGAAACAAGTAAAGTAACCTCCTTTCTAGTGTGAGTCGGCTTTAGCAATGAGCGAACCATTATACTTCTGTGATAATGGGGGGGGAGGGGGTAGGGTGATCTTCTGTGCTCCACATTTTTCTATTCAACTGTGTCGGTGTGGGAATTTGATTTGTTCTGTGGCTAGTGTGTAAATGGTGTCCAGCATTTGTCATCGCACGTTTGTGTTCAGTCAGTCGTATGTCGCAGCATTTTATCTTGAATGATGTCGTAAAGTAGAGATCGGTTAGCGTGTTCCAGGCGTTATGGAGAGCGAAGGATACGCGGCGCGCGAAGAAAAAATATTGCGAGTGCTGACGGAGTGGGATAGGCGCGAAAGAGACAAAGACTTGAAAACATCTGCAAATATTTTTTCTAACAGATAATAAAAATAAATAATAATAAACTTTATTTAAGTGTCAAAGTTTTTAGCTTACTAGCTAATTGTGGACACTAAAAAAAAGTAAAAATAAATATGAATTATGCTAAGATAAGTTAAAAATTTACAATTCTTCACTGTCTAAAATATTTACATTAAAATGTGATATAAAATAATCGATCAATATACAAGGTCATTAAAAAGATGAATTAACTACGCTAAAATAAGTTTACAATTTACATACTTTAAGTAATGCAAATATTACAATTAACACACCCGTCCTCAATCAAAGTAGCTACAATAGGTCTTTCTTTCTTATATATTTTCGAAAACTGTCCAATGTCCTATGCTGCCGATCACTTGTTTTTAGTTTTGACCAGAGATATGGACCAAGGTATCTTATGGAGTGTTTGCCGTATCTCACCGAGGTGTATCGGAGAATGTCAAAGTCAGCATTTCTTAAAGAGTACCTTTTATTTTGAGTCTTAAAAATTTCCGCTATGTAGTTGGGAGCGAGGTCATATCGAACTTTGTACATTAAAATCGCAATATCTTGAAGCTGCCTATTATATAGGGAGGGCAATTCTGCACGACGTAGTAGATCTTCATAAGTGTCGGCTGTTTGGCTGTTAAAAATAACTCTTAAAGCACGTTCTTGCACCCTTTCCAACTTTCGCCTGTCCGATTTCTTACAAAAGTGCCATACTGATTGACAGTACGTTAAATTGGGAAGAACTGCTGTTAGATATAACTGGAGTTTGGTCTTACATGGGATCAAGTTGCAGAGTCTTGCCAGCGCTCCTACTTTCTTACTGGTTATTTTACAGATATCACTGATGTGGTCACTGAAAGTTAGATCATTATCAATATTTACTCCTAGAATCCTCAGATTTGCTGTTGGTTTGAGCTCTCGATGATCGATGTTAAGGGTGCATTCATCCTTTACGACCTTATCGCCCCTTGGGGGCACCAGGGTCAAAACTTGGTATTTCTTCTGGTTAGCCTGGAGAAAGTTTGCCTTGTACCACTGCGTAACATTTTCCGCTTCCTTCGTAAGATCGAGGATTACATCCTGGATCCATTAATCCGCCCACTTTACACCGCCTACAGTGGCCCGGTAACACTAAACTTCGTATTCGTTGTTTGTGGTTTTCAGTTGTCAATCAATATCGTTGTAGATCTTCCTAGATTCAATTGAAATTTGCATACCTGTATTATAAAGCTTCCGCGCCGACTCGACCGCATTTCTCGTGAACGTTGAAAATGCTTGAGTGCTGCGAGAAAGTGTTAACGTACACAAGACAGAGGGTATACCAGAATGATATAACGGAACGAGTTTTTGCTAAGAACGTTTACACGCGTCATTTTTCCCGTTCTACCCAGTTTGCTAGCTTTTTTATCCGCTCGCAATTTTCCCTACAGTCACGTCGCTCCCCACTTTCTACAAACACCTAGAACAAACATTGTTGTGTTGTACGTAGGATCTGTGCGATAGCCTCAGAAGTGCCCTTGATGTAGATTATTTTCGGTGTGTGAGCAGGTGTCAGCTCTGTCATTTCAGTTCTAACTTGTCGCCGCTCATTTAATTCAACTTTAGACGGACTGAGCACAAAGACAAAACAACAAAAGAGAACTAAGTGTTTTCTGTCACAGAGGTTAATGATGAACAAGAATGAGCAAAGGAAAAGAAAACAGAGAAAAGTTAATATCATACAGTTGTACATCTCACAACAACTGGGAAAAGAATAAAAAATATTAATTGAAATCGTTTTTAAAAAAGACTATTTTCATTGAAGAAGGTATTAACATAATTGCAGACAGTAGCCATGAAAGATGGAAAGAAAAGTTGAAATTGCGGTCAACATCCATTACAAAGGCAAAGAGATGTTATTACCATAAAACAACCATGGGTAATAATCATTTGACAATAGCAGTTGAAAATAATTAACATAGTAGTGATCATGCAGCTAGCTCTTTGTTGTTTGTTTTGTCTTTGTTGTTTAAATGTTGCTAAAATATTGAGTTGCAAAACAGGGATTATCATAAGTTCACCGAACAGAAAAAGACACCTAAACATTATGGTTGATAATACTAGATTGGAACTGGCACTTTTCTTTGCTTCCATTCCATTATTCGTCATTGGACTCATTGGGAATGTGTTGGTTATCCGAATTGTGCAAAAAACACGAACGATGCACACGAAGACTAATTATCTTTTAGTAGTCCTGGCCTTAAGCGATTTTATCACCATTTCAATGGCGCCTTTATTATTCTTTTCCCATCAACGCGATTATCTAAGTAATGGATTTGGGAAATTTGCTTGCAAGTTTTTACCGCTTACTGAAATTTCCATTGTTGTTTCATCCATAACTCTAACATTGCTTGCAGTAGAGAGATATCATGCTTTACTGAAACCTTTCAGAACAGGATTACAGCTAAGAGAAGAGAACATCAAGCAGGCCATCGCTCTTATTTGGATCACAAGTGTGCTTTTGTGTTTCCCATTTTTCATTTTTCAGGAATGGAGTGAATCGCTTTCCACATGTGTTGGTCCATGGTTTTTACACATGAATCAAAAAACTAAAATTTATGTCATCATACACTCTGTATTTGTTGCGTATATTCCATCGATAATAATGGTTTATTGCTATGGATCGATGATAAAGGGACTGTTTGGCAATACGATTTGTCCGGAAACTATAAATGGAGAAAGCAGAGCAGAGAAGAAGAAACTTGTCATCACATTTATTCTAGTATCTGCCGCATTTATTCTCGGTTATGGATCTTTTGCCGTTTTTTATACAATTATAGCTTCTGGAGGTGATAAACAAATGGGTGTCAAGTTATACACTGACTTTTCGTCTGTAACTGTGTTTTTGTTTAATTGTAGTTTATGTCTTAATCCAGTTTTATATGCTTTTCGCAGTTTGAATTTCCAAGAAGGGTTTAAACGCATAATATTCTGCCACGGAACGACACCACCGAATGAGATTCAGTTGGTGTGATAATTATTCACCGTTTTAACAAGAGAAGTTTAGGGTGTGAATGAACGATAAAAATATCAAGTTTTAACGTTTCGCTGTCTTCATGACAGCATTGTCAAGATAAAATTGTAATGGAGTTGTGATGACGTCTATGTGTAGATACATGCGTATAAATAGAAGTTACAAGTACAAAACTTACGGTTGTATCGTTCTACGTGAAATCGTTTGCACGAAAAGAATAGGGATTGTACTCTATATGAGAAGTTGTGGTTTAAGTAATAGTTCGCTTAAATAAAATCAGAAGCGCGAGGTAGTTCAATTTGTTTTGGACCGCTTCTTTAGGAACGAAAAGGGTTTTCATGACAATGGTCGTTCATTCAAAGTAACTATTTCTCCTCGGAAGATGTTTACCAATGGCCGATCTATCGTGTTGTTCAGCACATGTCACTAAGCACGTATTACCGACATTACCCGCATCATATACCTGACTCAGTTCTGTAAGATTGTATGGAACATTGACTGAAACAATTATAAAAGCTAAAAAAGTTTCCGAAAAACACAAAAATCTATCTCCGATAAGTACCATCATAAATCAAAGGCTCCTAAGAGCCAACCCGTGAATAAGAAATGCAAACATGCAACGCAATATTTCGGTAAGCTTATATGTTTTCACACTGACACAGTTCGATATATATTTTTAAAAAATTAACCGTAAGGATTTTTGACGAACGCAAAAAAGAAAAAAGGAAATCTCTTTCATAATGTCCAGTTCGAGGAAAAAAAAAAGAGTCACCGGCGTTAATTGAACCCGGGACTCCCGAGTGCAAATCGGACGCCCTAGCCCATGAGGCCATCGAGGAACACATGCTCAATTAAGACTAGACTTGCCACAAGTCGACCTTACGAGTTTCACAGTAAAGCGAGCGAAGCGAGCTTTTGAGGCCGTGAAGCGGCCGATCGAGCGACGAAGTCGAAATTCTAAATTAAGACTAAATGTTGATATTTAAAGGTAGATACGCATCAAAACGCGTGCCTAGATTAGAAAATCCATTTAAATCGATTTTATGTCGCATTAAAGACTCCAAATGCGAAACATCTTTAAGCTTACTGTTGTTTATATTCGTTAACAACAAATTAGTTTTTTTTATCGCTGGATTCACGCTGTTCTTGTTACAAAACGCATTCGTAACAAAGCATTACGTCGCTACGTTTATAGCTGATGGAAGGAGCGAGTGAGTGAGCGTGTGAGTGAGTGCTCATTTGCATATCTGTCTCCGTTACATGCGCGTATTCACGGGTTAAAAAATGAAATACAACTTATAATTATGCCTTAAACTTATATCAGCTGTTATATCAGAAGTGCGATTTGTTATTGTTTAAAATATTCATTTTGATATACGCATTGTTACTAAGTGGAGTAATTTGTCGAAACATATTGTCCATGTCGAGTCCCTTACTGTTTTTAACAACAGACTTAAAATTTATATGAATTAAACAAATAGCTAGAATTTTGTTATTGTTCATTTTAAATTCTAAAATTGTGGAAACTGCTTTTATATAGGGATAACCCATGATTTCCCCTTTTTAGGAGGTGGTTTTTTAATATGTTTCGTTGACGTTCAAAATATACTATTTTGTTATGTTGTGTTATGTTATATAGCTGGAGTTTTTTGGGCGTGATTCATGGTCACATGACATCTAACAAACAAACTGTTTCCCGCCAATTGACCTAAGTGGGCAACATTTGCGAAAGCGGGCAACAATTTTGACGTCGGAGGGTAACATTGCACTGTTGCTAGCGCACGTGATCAGACCGTGACAAAAGATGGCATGATTATGACGCGATTGATGTTTACCTCGAGTGCTCGGCGCGTTTTTCAAACTGTGTTGTGTTGTGTTTTTTGTGTTGCTATATAACAAATCATTTTTAAGTGACGAAGACACGAAGTCAAGGGAAACACAACGTGCAACATGCAACGTGCAAGTGCAACGTGCAACGTGCAACGTGCGATTTTACCCAAATTCCGGGGAAATAAAGTCTCGTACTCACAGACTTTCCTCCATATCAAGTAAAAGTTCTATCTATCGACTACTAAAATCTATTAAATCATTTGGCCGTCATCCAGTTGTTAGTCCGTAAGTGAGGGCTGAACTTGTGCTACTCAGCTAAACACGGCCATATTTCCATCGACATTCGGTGAACGAATATCAGAAATAAAACACGAAATACGTTTATATTTACCGTATAGTTTATCCAGGCAAAACGATTAAAGTTTCTTAACCAATGTCATCTGAATGGAAGACATTTCTGTTATCGGCGAAGGAAATTCTTAGTCCGCCATGTTTTTCTAAACCGTTGGCTAGTATTTTTGTCGGCTCACCAACCATATGTTTAGGTTTTTCCGCAAGAACACTCGGCGATTATGTTTTCCAGTTTTTTTCAATAAGTTGTATTTTCTGAAAGGAATTCAAACTTCAAAATGATTACACAATGATTTCAACATTTCCATTCAAACTTTCCTTCGTTTATGTTGCGTCCTAAAGTCTGTAACCATTGTATGACCATTGGTAGGTCAAGAAATAACCAATACGGCTAGAATTTGCTTTATTTCAAAACTTTCAAGATACAGTCTGTATGCAGGCCTATTTCACTGTACAATAAGATGATTTTCCTGGAACAGTAAATATACAAACCTCTTGGTTAAATGTGTTGTTGTCGGCGATTGGAAAAGCTGTTTGTCCCCCTTCCTCTACATCATTAAGAAAGTACAGAATAGTTATATACCTGTAAAGTGAATAAACAATGAAGCCGAAAGTTAAATGTTGGAAATAAGCAAACCATGCTACAATATCGGTCACATTTGTTGGAACGGTGTCCGCTTTCTTCCCTTCTTCCCTCCCAATGTTGGAAGGAGAGGAGAGGGCGCGCATGTGCACTACATTTCTGAACGGACAAATCTGGACTTTTCGTGAAGTGTTCCAAGTAATTATGTCTTGTATTGTAGATACGTCTTTATTATTCGACATTAAGCATTCAGTTCTAGAGTGCAAATACGCATCAAAACGAGTTCAAATAGGACACGTTATTACACTCTTCTGACCGCGCGCTAGGAAAAACAGTTTCAAATACTTAGTTTATACTTACTTATAATAAACAATTTATTCAGCGAAAGGTTGTGTAATACTGCTGGGTATTTTTAATCGTCAGTTTTTATTTATTCTATTTATTCTACGGATCAACCATATGAATTATAGCGGAGCACTCGCCGGGCCGAAGTCCCGGCTGCGCAGCCCCATACTCATAGAACCTAGCCCGTCATTTTTCATGGTCATGGCTAGCGGAATGTTTCGCGGGCGCGCGTGTGCCCGCCGCCACCCGCCGCCGTCGCTCAGGGCGCGTATGACGTCGCAAAACATGCGCGTACGACGTCATGTTGAAACCAAAGCGAGGCTTTGTTTTTCGCGCGGTTACACGGCCGAATGTCACGTCAGCTGGGAAAACACTTTGATGTTTTCCTGTGTTTACTGAGCGGAGAAAACGGTTTAAATTAAAGTCGTCATTTTCCTGCATTTTTTCGTGGTTTGCTGCTCAAGACATGGATACTCAGGAGCCGCTTTAGTGGAAAAAGAAGAGCTTTCAGGGATAAAATCTTGCTTCGAGGAACTATAAACGTTTTTAGCAATGCGAGAGATGGGTTCGTTTTACGGATTTCAGCACCAAAGCGGAGATTTAAAGAATTTCCAAGCACAGTAGTCGCCGGAGGGACTTAAAGGTAAAACAAATTACATTTTTCGATGGGAATTTATCTTGAAGTCAATCTGTGATTGACTTTTTGTTTGTGTTCTCGTTAGTTTTGGAGAATTGTTTTTAAACGTGTAGTTTAAATTCAGTTGTATTAATTTCTTGAATTTCATCGAAGACACGGCTCGGCCTCAATGCGCGTTTTGCGTTTTGCTTTTAAACATAAACTAATGGAGATTTGAATAAAATTTTTCGAAAGAAGATTGTGTTGTCCATTTTTATGTGTTTGTTCATTCATTACATAGATTGAAAAGCGATTTTATGTAAACAAAACAAGACTTAGATTTTATACTCGCGTCGCCTTTGATTTCCAAATCAGTTTCACGGGCATTTTGTGACAAGCAACAAGTGTATTTTACTCGGAAAATAGTCGTAATAGTTATTCTAGACGGAGAAGAAGTTGTTTTTGTGAACGTTTGTACGGTTTAAATGTACTGTGCAGACGGTCGGGTAACATGCTTAAGCTTACTGTTTTTGAGAATTGCTAAAATTAAAAAATAGCCCAGTCGTCAATCTTAATTCCGACCTTTCACCTAAGTTAAGTTTCATCTTAGTTAAGCTTGTTCAGAGGGTCTTCAGAGGGCAACGCTGTTAGGCCAAGCCTAACTATATATATTATATTTAACCCAATCCAGATCAGGCATTTTTCGTGCTTGGGGATTCCGCGCCCTCGAACTCAAGGAATATTAAAGTTAGGGCCATGAAACTTGGAGTGTTTATGTGATAATGAAATGATGTCACATGCCGTCAAATGACCTCAATCTTGGATCCGCCATCTTGAATTTTCATCAAGTTAGAAAGCGCCAAATTTAAATTGAAATAACTTAGAATAGAAAAAATGCTAATTAAAAATGATTTTAAATATAAAGTTAAAGTTAATATTTTGCTGTTGGCAAACACGCCTGTCAAACGATACTTGCATTGGAAACGTCACAACTCTGTCACATCAAAATGTTTCCAGATAAATCGTAATTGCTGTCGGTTCATATACACTGACATGCAAAGGATTTTGCTTTTATTTTTACTAGATCACATGCTGTTAACTTTATAATTTTTTGATACTTGCTTAAAATATACCCCGCGCTGAAAATCATCATGGATATTGCTCATCTGATACCATTTAATTTTACGAAAAGGATGAAATGCAAACAGAACAACCTGAAAATAAATGGAAAACTCTTTCTAATCTGTCTCTTCTTAATTACACAGTCATTGTGTATCTAGCCTGGCTGACCTGCAAATACGACAACTATCCAATGAGCGTCGATCACAGCATGAATTCTCGGCATAGACAGGGTGCGAATCATAATGACAGTGATAATGTCCGCCGGGGTCATATCTCACGGCCTACAGAATACAAAAAAGAGGTTTTGATAGGAAAACATTTTCAGCTATTCCTTGTGAAAATGCTGAAAAATTGTCAATATCAGCTTCCAAGAAATCTATATCTTAGTCCAGATCAGGGGCGTAGCTAGGATTTTTCAAAGGGGGGGGGGGGGGGGGGGTAGGGGTCACACCCACCGAGTCACAGCCAGGGTACTTACCAAATTGTCATGTCGATATCTACACTGTGCTTTACTAAAATTATACAGGGGGTGGGGTCACGGGCACCCCAGGACTCCCCTAGCTACGCCCTTGGTCCAGATCAAGTTTACACTGCATATTTTTTCCTTACTTACCATCTGAAAATTTTGCCATTGTCACTTTGAATAAATTTTAATAAGAAGTTCTACACAGATTGCAAAGTTGAGGGAAAATATCCCACGGAAACTTCGGAGTATTTAAATGCAAATACTGCACGTGGATGTATTATGTCTCTTCGTGCACTTAGTGATCCTAAGGGATGATTTTTTTGTCCCCCTCTTTAGTCTGTGCAATTTTTTTTTTTCGAGATTATTCCATACTTTTCTTTTCTTTGGCTCTATTTTTGCTGTGCAGTTAACTCTGCTGCTCTGATCATGAATGAATACTGGCTATTAATGTTTACCAAGGCCAACCTACATACCACTGGAGTCTCACTGCCTCGTATGATTTCAATTGGAATTCCTGTCAAGGCAGCTTTTCTGGAAACCGCAAAAAAGGTTATTTTATTTTGCCGCTTTTGAATGTAAAAACGAAGTTAAAAAAAGAAGTTAAAATTGTAATGAAGGTTTATAAATCCTGATACAGAACAACTATAATACTGACATGTATCACTGATACTAACAGGAATGCTAATAAGCTTCATCGCTATTGTTCTTTTAGGCCCGGTTCAAACGTCGAACTTCATATGTGCCGAATCTAATGCAAAAAAGAAATCAAAAAATCAAATCAATTTATTTAAGTGTCAAAGTATTTAGCACGCGAGTGCCAATTGTGGACACTTTCCAGATCTAATCGGAATTTGGAAGTGTTGGTTTTTTGAGGAGAGGGGAAAACCGAAGTACCCAGAGAAAAACCACTCCGAGTGAGGAGAGAACCAACAACAAACTCAACCCACATATGACGCCGGGTCGGGAGTCGAGTCCGGGCCACATTGGTCGGAGGCGAGTGCTCTCACCACTGCACCACCCCTGCTTCCAAGAACAATAGATTTTGCTCATTTGCATTAGATTCGGCACATGTGAAGTTCAACGTTTGAACCGGGTCTAAAAAGTCAGATAAAATATTTGCAGCATAACTGTATGAATATTTACAATGGCTCGCCTGTGGCTCACCATTGCCAACTATCCAGCTCTCAGATATGATTTTTACACGCATACTTTAGTATGAGGAAGAACCTATACTCCGAAAATGTTAGCCTCCTAGCAGAAGCACATGGCAAATCTGCATAATTATAATGTGAAACCCAACAGAGAGGCGGCAAGAAGAGCTTCGACTGTATTAATTTCTGTTCATTTAGCAATAGCCACAGTGTAAACATTACCTTTACAATAACAATACGGCTAGCTACCCAAGCCAGCTATAAGATCTCGCGACGACTCACTCCGTTGCAAGAGCATTTTTTATATCAGAAAATTCCCATTCAAATTATATCTCATTTAATGTGCTTTGAAATTGTTCTTACTCACTTTTTGTCAAGTGTCACGGCGATTTTGTCATCGGCATGAAGTTCAATGTACGTTTGATTGCTATGGCGACCCTTTACCTTGGGTTCCAGACCTCCTACTTTCTCTACATATTTCAAGATATCTACAGGCCGAAATTCGCTTCGATGAATCAGACCTGTAAAAAAGAAACAAATGAGAATATTTCTGATGTCTTAATTTTCGTAACCTCCATAGTAAGTAGGTTGACCCTGGATCTGAAACTTTTTGATGACCATCCATTTTATGAAAAACTAACGAAATAATTTGAACAATACTGCATGTCAGGCTTTAACAACAGATTGGCTTTCTGCAACTTGAATTGTGCATCCCTTTTAATTCAGTCTTAAAAGGATTGATCGGTAGCGTGTAACATCCACAAAGGAGCCTAAAGAATCGTTTCTGTTAAATATACGTTGGTAATTAGATCTTATTTGTTTACAATCTCCTAGATATTTTGATTTGATTTTCTTAAAAATACTAAAGTTTTCTTTAGTGAACTGTCATCCCAAACTCAAACTTTCGAAGCATTATAAAAGTTTGTTTTGAGAGAGATAAATGCTTTTAAAGGTTGTTTGTACTAAGACCACTAAGGAATTTCTATACCATAACACCAGTTTGATGAGTTTTGCCACTTTTTGTAAAAATAGAGATTCAGTTAGTCTTAGTTTTTAGCCTTTAGTTTTATGTATTTTAGACCTTCCTTTAGAGGACCCTCCTGAAAACAACCTTTAGGTGATTGGAGGCCTCCTCTTAAAATATTATTATTATTATTATTATTATTATTATTAACACCAGTTTGATGAGTTTTGTCACTTTTTATAAAAAGAGAGATTCAGTTAAAGAATCACAAGAAAGTATTAAGCCAACGAGACCTAAAAATACATTCAGCTAAAGAATTTAAACAGATCAAATTGTGTCCATTTACTCGAGATACCTTTAAAAGGCCTTAAATATAGAGCTATTACCGATATTTAAACGAGTATATATGTCCTTTAGCAGCGATCTTGTAACTCTTTGCACTAGAACCTTATAGTAATCTTATAATTATGTCAGGACTGCATAAAAAATTAAACTAACCTGGCTTGCGCTTTCCAACATTTAACGATTTCAACCTGAAATTTGAATTGACTGTTAAGTAATCATCTAATGCCAATCTGAACTCTTTTTGAAGGCTCTCAGAGCGCTAGCGTGAAAAACTTATTTTAAGTAAAGAGTATGCCCACGCAGAAGAAGCTTCGAACCAGAGCAACGGGGAATCTTCTCTGCTTACTAGAACACGGGCATAATGTTGATTCTGAATAAAAGAGTTGTCTTAAATTATAACTAAACACTTTTATTGGACATTAAGTACTTATAAAACACCAAACGGAAGATATTCATTGAATTTTCTAAGAGAGTAAATAAACCGTAATCATAGTTTTAGGGAGTTTTACAAGATACAAGGCGAGACATCCTGACCATCTGCAGCCCAAGACACCCAATTTTAATCTTGGAGCACTAGTAGAGTAATTTTGAACAAAACTGGACCATTCAGGTTTGGGTTTTCTATTGATTTAAATATACTCTGTCGGTTGGCTTTTCAAAGCATGGTGGCATAGCCCCTTTAAGTACTGGATCCCTGCATTTTAGGGCGGTGTCTTTAAACTATCGACCCTTTTGGGACCCTGGGTTGTTATATATTCAATCTGTTATAAATTAAAAACTATAAATCTAAGTTAATCCTATTTTGGGAGTTATTTGTAATCCAAATCTGACTCAGTTCAACTCCTGATATCTAGTTATTTAAATTAACACTATGTGGAGTTACCATTGCTGAGTGAGTTACTATGTAGTTTAACAACGCGCCCGGCGGGAATTCCCATGACGGGGGTGCTCGTCGTACCTTTTATGTATTCTCTATTTTCGAATTGCCCATAATACACCTTGTTTGCCCTCCAAATTTTGCATAAACTATTGCTTGTAAATGCTCTTGGGAGGACTGCATATTCCCAAGAGCATTTCTAAACAATAGTTTATGCAAAATGTGGGGGGCAAACAAAGTGTATTATGGGCAATTCGAAAATAGAGAATTAAAATTTGTAGATTAGTACCGCTTAGGGTGCTAAAATCTAAAATGGCTACCGTTAAAATTATCGCTGTTCCTTTTAGGGCCTGTTTACATGGAGGGAGGGTAACCCTCCTAGCAGGGTTACCCTTCTAGAAGGGTCAAAAGATAGCCCTCCTTTACATGTGTAGGGTTATCCCTAGGGCTATCTCTGCCAACAAAACTGCTGAAACCTGAAGCCATCGATAGATTAACCTCGAAGTCGACGCCGTTGAATTCGTACTTCGTATTGTCCTCTTTGATATATTGAGAAGCAGTTCAACTGCTTCGGGCGTCCATGCACATTTTTTCGCCTTTTTCTACAAAAAGTCTGGACGATTGGCCGCTTTTCTTTTCCTGTTTGATTTATTGCGTGACTGATCATGATCAAGTACGGCTCCGTCTGTCGAACCTTCGTTTGTTAAGGACTTTCGCCTATTAATTGGACATCAACATGAAAATGTTCTATTTCAGCCGCTGAACTGTTGCTGTATCGTCCCGGTTTGGATTCGCCGCTCTTGCAAGCATAGTTATCCGAAATAATTCTCCAGGTTTATAACCGCGCGAAGCCATGTTTATAGTTAGCGGTGATGTGACAGTAATCTGATCGCCCTAAACTTGACCCTCCTAGGAGGGTAACCCTACCTCGAGCTTTTACATGGCTTAAATAAACAAAAAGTTGACCCTTCTAGAAGGGTAACCCTTGCAAGCAGATAGGGTTGCCCTCCTCCTAGGGTAACCCTACCTCGCATGTAAACGAAACCGGGAAAAACAATAGAGGAGGGTAACCCTCCTAGAAGGGTAACCCTTCTAGGAGGGTTACCCTCCCTCCATGTAAACAGGCCCCTAGGCAGGAGCCCAGCCGAAAAAAAAACACAATAATGACATGTATTGTTTTATAATAGCCCATTTCCGAGTTGCTCTTAGCCTCCTTTTCAAACCGAGGCCACGTATAAAACCATTCATATAGATATGGTTTAGCACTTGGCCTCGGTTTGAAATGGAGGCTAAGAGCAACTCGGAAATGGGCTATTGGTACCTCTTAGGGGTAAAAACCCATTTGAGTCCAGCCTATAAAACGAGATTCTGGTACCTTTTTATACAAAAATTTTCGACAAGCACCACCGTCATTTTTATATGGGAGTCCCCCGAGACAACGCACGCACACGCGCATGCTTCGAAAAGGCGGAAGGAAAACTAGCTAAACTTACATTTTCTTGACGTCATTTAATGTAAAGTGTAAATCTCTAATGTAGCGCATGCCAGATATGACCTATGACGAATGACAAAATGTTAGTCCGCCTGGGAGATGAGTTAATTAAGTGATGACCGGTGCGGTCAACTGGAGACCAATCAAGTTATGTTATAATTGTAGAGCGTGAAATTCTGCCAGTGAGTAAACTTTTATCTGTTTCCTTTTTTGCGAAGTTCAATTAGTGCTCAATTAGTAAACCTTTGGGTCGCTAGAATGTGTGAGACGTGTTTGTCCCCTGACACTCAGCATTGTTCAGGTGGGGGTGGGGGGGGGGGGGGGGCGTAGTACATTTTATTGATTGATGTTTTAATGGAAAAATGCAACGTGTCCCAAACATTCTGGCCATCATTGAAGGAATACGGAAAACAAAAATCCTATTGATTCTACCCGTCAATAAACTTTGCTTCCGTGATTATGCATTATTCAAATAAATAATGCTCAAAGCATAAGATGGAAGATGGGGAAAGTTTTAAAAAAGAAAACAAACAACCATATCGCATCAAAATAAATAATCAATATCAATATCTGGATTTATATGTTCTTATAAAAGAATCTTGTTCCATTTCCTTATGCTAAATACCTCATCAGGATTGATCACGTCGTCTCTATTAAGATCCCATTGCTCAAAAGAGGTCTGTGACAGAAGGTCTTCCGTTGAATAATGAAATACATCGCTGCTTTCCAGTTTTCCGTGTTCAGCGAAATAAAGAAGACGCGTGCACTCTTCATCACTTAAGAAATCAGGAATTTCTGAAGAACGTAACACAATAATATTGTTAATAGCTCTCTACCATTCATTGTAGTCACAGGTTACCATAGCCGTTAGAGTAAAGCAAGGAGGTTATGGTAATTAAGTCTGGAATGGAATCTTCAGAGCGTGTCACCATTCACATTATCAACAGCACTCTAAGTGGATTTCCTTTTTTCTTTTTTAATTTAAGCGCAGTTGCGAAAAAAGAGTAAAGCATAGCGCGCAAAAACTATTTGGGTTACCATAACCGTTTACCAGCTTTTGGGCTTAAAGGTCTAATTTGGCAACGACGCTAATTTACAACACCAGAATTTTATCCAAAAACCATTATGATTAATCAATGAAATTGAACTGTGCAGCACATAAAGTCATCAGAGACTGTACTACAAAAAAAAAACCCATCTTAACACTAATCTCCTTTTAATAAAATCAACAACTCTTAAAGTGCCTATGAAATGAAATTTATTTTTTGATGTATCGAAAGTTTCACTTTTTTAGACCTTGGAATAAAAGGTTTAAAGTGTTAGGGACGATGCGAAATGCTTTTTTTATGGTCTCAAAGTTAGGTTGTTGGCGCTAAAAAGTGGCTCCAATTTGTGCGCGGCCAAAACCAGTGTCATGTTACACTGTGACGTAAATAGTTGTACAAACTGCTGCGGGAATATAGAGAACAAGGGAGCTGACAAGAGACGTCGCTAGAGGTAGACCAATATTATGTGGCGAGCGGCCTCAAACATACGAGATATTACAATTCTTCGATAACAGAGGGTGTAACAAAGCTTTATTTTGCTCCAGAGGAAAATAGGCCGGCGGAATACACGAAATTTGTTCGTCGACATCGGAAAGGGTACGTCAAGCGATGTTGTCAATGAAAGCGCTTATTGTTAAGATTAATATTATTTTGCAAAAGAAAATAACATTCCGGCCGGTGAGGCCGTTTAATCAAGCATAATTTTTCCAATCCTTATCCTGTTTGGAAGTTCCTTCAAGCCTCGGCTCGACTGGAGAGCCGTCGAAGTCAGCGAGGCCTACAAAAATATACTGACTCGATCGGCACTGACTGGCGAGTAATATAAATGTTTATACGGTATTCCGAATTATAAAATTCAAAGTGCAGCGACGCAAGTGTTCACTGGAAGGCGTCTATTCTACGGAACATCTATCAAAAATCTACACGTACAAATGCGTAAGACTATTCGAAACAAAATACATCGCTGAATCATTGCGTGTTCGATCAGATCAATTTTTATACAATGAAATATAAATCAGACATAAATGTAAACACGATACTTTGAACTCACTTACAAGCCGCCAAGTGGTTAAAATTTCCAGAAACGATCAATCGCTGGCAAGACACTGAACTAAGAAGCATAATTATTGCGTATATACTTGAGTTCAAACATTTTGAATAAATAAAATAATACGCTATCAAGGCACCTTGCCGCTAAAAATACACCATTCACATTCAATTCAGCAAGCCGCCTGAAAAACACCACCTCGGATATGCATAACATATCAGTATAATTTAGAAACTTTCAACTAGCAAGCCGCCAAGACATATCCTTCGCATTGAAAAAAGAACTTTAAGTAGACGAGTGAATTGCCAAGCCGATAAAATAAGTTCATAATCTCCACGCGCGATCAATGAACTTCAGAGAAGACCGGCCGAGTCGCTAATACGCTAATATCATGATTGTTTGTACTACAAATATATCGTTCGCGTTCGAAAAACGCTAGTCAACGAGCCACTAAAAATAAATAATAAAAACGCCTCTGCGTTCAATAAGCTTACAACTCAACTGGCGAACCCACTGAGACGCTGTGCTACTGAAATGTATACCTTTCACGTTCAATAATCTAAATGATCAAAGTCCGTCTTCATGTTCACTTCCTTCGCTCAAGCGGCACAGTCGGTTCGTCTCGCTACGGCAAAACTACAGTGGACACGATCATTTCAGTTGATCAAGAGTGATCCGAAACTGATCCTCTTCACCTTCAGAGGACTGTAAAGAAACAAATTAGGCGCTGTCTGACATTTGTACAGCCAAAAACGTTGGCAAAATGACCATCACGCTAAAGGATTCCAAGGGAATTATAGCGTAAACAAACCAATGTGTCATACTATTTACGTAATTTACGTCATCACGCACGCCCACTTGCCCCCAGGCTCTCCAAAAATTGGAGCCACTTTTCAACCGAAGTGACGCATCTTCGAGGGGCTAAAAAACTGATTTTCTTTCTTTTCCTCGGGAAATGATTATTGTTTTCGTTCTTTGGGCATAATAAACTAATGAAAAACGAAGAAAAAAAATTCATTTCATAGGCACTTTAAGAGTCTGTCCACGAGAGGACCAGGCAGACGTGACACATGCCATCTCACCGATTTCTTTCAAACTTTGACAGATTTTTAGGTTCACTAAGTTATTCAAGAAACCAAAGTGGTTCGGTCCCCTGACCATTCCCTGGGGTATTAGAGGTCCCACCTCAATTCCCAGGGGTAAAACCCAAAAATATCCGTCAAAAATGCACTGAAAAGAGACTTCTCTCAAACTAACAGAATGTAATGGATTCTAATCTAATTTCATCCAACAATTGCTGGAACCCTTAGGAACTAAAAACTTAAAGTTCATGTAATTTAATATTATTCCTGTCAATTAAGAGCTGTCAATCATTGACCATGTCACGCAACTTCGTCAAATTGTACTTTTTCAAATGCAATTATCTCCAATGGGCAACATTGTAATTCAACAAACGTTATACTACAATACAAACCTATCCTAGTACTATGTTTATGTGAAAAAAATTTTTTGGCATCTGTCAAATATTCTTAATGGCATCCATTTAAAGTAAGTGACCAGCGTCTTCAATGTGCTTTTTTTCGACACAGACTATCAAAAAAATTGAATGCTGACGAGCCATTCGACGCTGTAATTATCAACATGCATCCTTTCACTATATATTATGCGTCGAAACACATTTTCAAGACAGTTTAACTGCTAAATTTCTCGCTGATATGCTAAATATTCGATGACAGCGCAACTTGGACTACGTTAATCAGTATACATAATTAATTAGCATCCACGTCTCTGCTTTATCGGCTCCATTTGTAGCCTACACATTGTTAGGGCAAAATGTTACCCAGTTGAGTCATTTGAGAACTCTTTTGGGTAATATTTTCGTTGAAATTATCGCTCTGCGCGATTACCTATTTTGGCCATGTTACTCATGTTTCATTCGGGGTTGGTTTTGTTGTGTTATCATATTTTCCGGCGTATTTTATACTATATATTACGGGGGAATACGATACAATACAAACCTGCAGACGATGTAAAGTCAACTTTGGACAAATTCCCAGCTTTGAAATAATTACTTTTCTCTTTTCAAGTCATTTTTGAGTGTATCGAATGTTCTGAGCGACAAATGAAATCAACATTGCGTGACAAGGTGAACATAAATGTTCATAAAATGTGGGTGCGTGACGTGACACCCGCCAGGCATTCTGGCTTGAAAATAAAGTTCAGGTTCACATTTATTATAATTACTTGAGTCAAGTACTTAGAATATGAAGTTTAGCTGAAAATCCGCTTTATACAGAAGTTTAACTTTCTCTTGTGCAGTCAAACCCCTATTAGGCGGCCACCCATTAAGCGGCCACCCCCTGTTAAGTGGCCAGTTATCAAAGTCCCGAATTTATTGTCAGTATAATACTGTAAAAAAAAAACCCTGTTAAGCGACCGCGACCACCTTTTGGCGGTCCCGATGAGGGTTTTCCAATTGTTTTTACCCCGGTTAAGCGGCCACCAAAAATTTAATACAAGTAGCTGCCATCGTTTTGAATAACCTGATGAGAGATGAGAGTCCGAAATAGAAGGTGACGAATCTTTGCGTGATTTTGTTGTCAAGTAATGTACTATATTTTGATTTGTATAAACAACATATGTAATCAGCATATGAAAAAAGTTTAGAGCGTGTCAAATTTGAACGTCGATAACTGTCCATTAGACTGATGTGAGTTCAAATCCTTCCTTTTCAAGCTTTGATTCCAACCATTCAATGGAAAATTTGTCTCCCGTGAAGTGGTATTGACATGGAACTTCCAAGCCATAGCCGTCGCCTCTGTTTATACGTTTGCCCCTTAACACGCTGTGCCATTGGATCACGTTTGAGTTGAAACTTAGACTGCAAAACAGTCCGTATTTTTGCGCTTGTCCTCCGAAAAAAGTGCGCGACCGAAAAGATCTGGAGCGAGTGTGGATACGGGGAGTGAGACTGGCTGATTCGTTCCGTTCCTCAAAAACGGGGAATCCCATTGGCTGAAAAATTACGCTATCTGTCAACAAATGTCACCACATTTTATCACACCTCATCAAAATTATAACCGACGGCATATCAATTTCAGTTATTCGCGGCAAAATGGAAAATGTAAACTTAAGACACGCTTGCTGGAGACAAATTGGGGATTGTGTTTAAAGCCGAACAGAAGGAAGCAATGAGATCGCTTCTCGAGGGAGGAGATGTGTTCGCAGTTCTGCCAACAGGTTTTGGAAAAAGCCTGATTTATCAGCTTTTAGTACTGGCAAAGAAAACCCTTTCAATTTTCAGCTGAACAGCCCACGATCATCGTGATCAGTCCCCTCAAAAGCATTATAGAAGAGCAGATTGCAACGAATGAATTTAACCTGTCTGTCTACCTCTAGGTTCCCCTTTGTCGCCGTCATCGCAACTCGCGGTGGATACCCGTGCGTTTTTTTTAATTTGCGAAGAATGAGGGGATTTGCTCATTCGCTTCCATCGTACTTCTTCGACATCATCACGGCAAACTGTTGGGTTGTCTACAGGATGCACTGTGCCACCAAATTTTTCTTTTAGAAGGCAGAACACAGCGGCACAGTTTCTTGTTTTCGTTAAACACGGCGAACAGACTTTCGAAGAAACAGCACTAGATTCCTCTACATGGATGGAGAGGTCAAGCTTCAATATCTCGGCCAACATTCTTCTTGTTTTTCCATTTCTTTGCGATTCGGGGAATATATTTTCTGAAGAAAGCCATCCACTTTTAAAACTACCGAATTGGGTTTTAAAACAACAGCCACACAGCCGGCAAAAATCGGACACAGACGGCGGTTTAGGCTTTGATCCGCGTCCGCGGGTTGGCTTTTTGGGGGTCGTCTGACTCATCAAGATCTTACATTTTCCCGTACGAGCAAGATAAAAACTTATTTTGTCGAAGCGAAAGAAGACTAGAATTTTGCTACGTAGATCGACTGTCGTGTGCTTACCCGCAAATCTCATATTTACGGTATCAAATTCTCTAGTAGGCGGAGCTGCGAAAGAATTCTTGACAACTGGACGGAAGTAATCAGACCGCCTAGTCGGAACGAAACAGGACAGTCGGTTTTTTCCTCGCCTCAAGCGCCCTGCGGGCGCGTGAGGCTCGCGCGCGGATCGGCGCTTCGCGCCTCTTGCTTCGAACCTCGCATGGCTTTAAGAGGAAAAAACCGACTGTTTTGCAGTCTAGTTGAAACTGCGAGTTGTGGTTTTGTGTTGGACTCTTTTGTTGTTCTTTTTAGCACACGAACTTCGAAATTATGAACTTGGATTTACAGTCCGAACACAGGCTGTATTACGTTCAACAGTCCTCCAACTGCTTTGTATTAAAATAAAGTAATGTTTATACCACGCATTATGCTAATTTCTGACGAACCCCTATTAAGCGTCCACTTGCCAGTTCCCCGAGGGTGGCCGATGTTGAATCTGGTCTTTTCGGCGACCATCGTTAAATAATAATGACATACCGTGAAAAGAAAGTCTGCAGCTGCTTAATATTATTATTTTTTCTACATTTTTTCCTACTTCGCACACGCGTATTAATTCAAAACTGTCATTTGGCCATTTCTTGGAAAAAGAGGTGATCCAGAAGGAGGTCCAGATGTGGGTCCAGAAGGGAGTCCAGATGGGGTCTAGGTGGGGGTCCAGATGGGAGAAATGGGAATACTGAAATAAAGTTGTTGTTGTACAGTGCAATCACCAATTTCTGCAGCATGCAACCACGTGTCACTTCCGATTTCCGATTTCTATTCTAGACTAAATTCTTCATACTACTAATCGTTTTCTCGGTAAATGATACTCTATTCTAGACCAAAACTATCTGATTTCTATACCCTATCACGTACAAAATTGTTTGAAACCCATGCCCTACATATAGTGTAAATATGAGAGTTAAATCCACGGGTATCGTCTGCGTTCATACCTGCACCATCTGGAACAAGAGCGTTCCATTTAGCCATGATCGCTTTGTGTAACGAGCTTTGCTTATTTGAAGGTTTGCTCCTCCTTCTGCCTGGTTCTTCGGGAATTGCCGTGAAGAGGATGGTGACATTTCAGGCTTGATCTCCACTATGTTCCTAGCGCAGTACGATGCTTTGGACAAATGGTCATATTATGTCCGTGGTGATCAAACAATCCAACACGCGCTAAAATAAGACATCTTTCTGTGCTAACGTTAGTTTGGGCTACTTTAGCTGTCGCAGGTGATGTCCTCCACACATGCAGACAGAGTGAAACACACAATACACCGAATGCGAATATGGCCGTCAGGCAGTTTTTTGTTTGGCCAAGTTTTCAGAGAAATTAATGATATCACGTAAACAAGTGCTGCAAAGTGTACCATCTTTCAAAGTTTGAGTGTTTTTGGTTAAACGATTGCAAAGTTATGGCTCACTGAAATTATAAGCATTTGTATGAGAAAAGACATTCTAGCCTCACTAGCCTCGCTTTCATGTTTTTCCCGAAATTTGATTGCCTATAACTTCTCCTTAAATAAGAATATGGCCTTGAAAATCCACACAATGACTTATTTCGACCTGATCTTTATCATTATTCAATTGCTTTTCTTTTCTTGAGAACCTGTCCAAACAAAAAATTGTTGTGCGGCTATATTTGCATTCGGTGTATACGCCCAGGAAATCGTGCCGAAACATCGCAACTGTTGTTGCAGTATGCAACAAACGAACACGACAATTCTGACAATTGTGCAGCCGTAAAGGCTGCTGTAGTAAGACGCAAGCTATTTAAAACTTCATATATTCTCTTTTCGTTGCACTGAACAAGTAAACAATAATACGACTCCGGCCGGCACGAAGCGCTTCGTTTGTGATTTATATTTTGTTGTTTACAGAAAGCGAGACACATGTGAACTGAATTTCAAAAACTCATTAATAATTCATAAGGCCATTACCCAATCAAATGGTAGATAATACATCACGTGCAGTGACTTTATATCGATAAACCTCATCCTTATTAGTATGCGGTGTTTTATCAGATATAAAGACACTGCACGGGACTTATGAATATTAATTAATTATCAACACAGAAACTGACACAACAAATGGTGACTTTAACTTTTTTTTCAGTACTGTTTTACGATATGTAGCTTTTGCCAATCTATATGGAATCTTCTCCAACCAAATAAGCAACCAAAAGTTTAGCAAGTAAGCCGTTATTTGAATGACACCAGCGCCCAGGTGTAAATTGGTAGGAAAGCGAGTGGTTCAGAGATGCCAGCTGCTTATTTCTACTCGTTCAATGCCAATGAATAAAAATTGTTAGACGTATTATGCACCGTACCTGTCAACTTTGGTATAGCATTTTTTCATGGATTAGTTTTTTCCTCAGAACTTTAAAATCCCAAAACTTTCGACAGTTGCCGGGAAGCCATGGTCACCTCGTTGAAGCCAGTGTGGCACATGTGCTGTATGCTAATCAGTCTACTTGTTTTTCTCGTATGCTAATATCCTCTTTTCACAAAAAGCACATTTGTTTGATCTCCGTAGGGACACGCTTTTGGCGGTTCGTGTTTGAAGCCGTTCAAAACACTCACAGCACGTGTTTTATCAAGTCTAAAAATTCTCGCGCTTCGCGCTCGAATTTTTAAACTTGATAAAACTCTGCTGTTCGTGTTTTAAACATTACGTGATGGTAAAAGTCAGATACACAAGAGAAAGTTAAATTTCTGTATAAAGCGGATTTTCAGCTAAACTTCATTTTCTAAGTACTTGACTCAAGTAGTTATAATAAATGTGAACCTGAACTTTATTTTCAAGCCAAAATGTTTTTTAAAGAATGCCTGGCGGGTGTCACGTCACGCACCCACATTTTATAAACATTTGTGTTCACCTTGTCACGCAATGTTGATTTCATTTGTCGCTCAGAACATTCAATACACTCAAAAATGACTTGAAAAGAGAAAAGTAATTATCTCAAATCTGGGAATTTGTCCAAAGTTGACTTTACATCGTCTGCAGGTTTGTATTGTATCGTATTCCCCCGTAATATATAGTATAAAATACGCCGGAAAATATGATAACACAACAAAACCAACCCCGAATGAAACATGAGTAACATGGCCAAAATAGGTAATCGCGCAGAGCGATAATTTCAACGAAAATATTACCCAAAAGAGTTCTCAAATGACTCAACTGGGTAACATTTTGCCCTAACAATGTGTAGGCTACAAATGGAGCCGATAAAGCAGAGACGTGGATGCTAATTAATTATGTATACTGATTAACGTAGTCCACGTTGCGCTGTCATCGAATATTTAGCATATCAGCGAGAAATTTAGCAGTTAAACTGTCTTGAAAATGTGTTTCGACGCATAATATATAGTGAAAGGATGCATGTTGATAATTACAGCGTCGAATGGCTCGTCAGCATTCAATTTTTTTGATATTCTCTGTGTCGAAAAAAAGCACATTGAAGACGCTGGTCACTTACTTTAAATGAATGCCATTAAGAATATTTGACAGATGCCAAAAATTTTTTTTCACATAAACATAGTACTAGGATAGGTTTGTATTGTAGTATAACGTTTGTTGAATTACAATGTTGCCCATTGGAGATAATTGCATTTGAAAAAGTACAATTTGACGAAGTTGCGTGACATGGTCAATGATTGACAGCTCTTAATTGACAGGAATAATATTAAATTACATGAACTTTAAGGTTTTAGTTCCTAAGGGTTCCAGCAATTGTTGGATGAAATTAGATTAGAATCCATTACATTCTGTTAGTTTGAGAGAAGTCTCTTTTCAGTGCATTTTTGAGGGATATTTTTGGGTTTTACCCCTGGGATATGAGGTGGGGCCTCTAATACCCCAGGGAATGGTCAGGGGACCGAACCACTTTGGTTTCTTGAATAACTTAGTGAACCTAAAAATCTGTCAAAGTTTGAAAGAAATCGGTGAGATGGCATGTGTCACGTCTGCCTGGTCCTCTCGTGGACAGACTCTTAAGTGTAACGACTGGCCTAAGAAAAATAGTAACAGACAAGAAAAAACACAATCCCCCAATAACAACACGGAAGTAATATTTTAGCCCGTAAAACGGAGACTTTAAACAGTTGCTTCATGGGTATTGGGGACAAACCTGATTGGCCGGAATGCAAAGGTTTTAAGAGAATACTTAAAGTGACAGTTTGATCGATTTGTGCTGCTTTCGTTCGTTTCCGAAACTTTCTTCGCTGGAAAATTTAAGATATTGTTTCAAAGTTGGCCTGGTAGAAATATTAAAACACTAAATATTTCAGGAGGTTTGTAAAAGAACACAATTGTTCACAAAATATATCGCCTTTAATTTATCGCGCGATTGATTGCCGAAAAATTACAGAGATTGAATGAAGAAGGGAAAAATTATTTCAATCTTCTACTGCAAAGTTTAAGAGCTCACGTTAATTCCAAACTCTTCAACTTTAAAAACGTTTCTTTAATTTGGCTATGAAAACAAGTATTGAAACACAAAAAGACAAGCGATTTCTATCCTCGTATTCACACTGAAACCTTTGAATTTCGGTCATGTTTGTCTCCAATACCCATAATGCAACATTTTGTTTAAAAAGGGCTTATTTACGTACGGCACAGTAACGGAAATATTGTTCAGGTTTTAACATCACTAAATTTTGCGGGTAAACAATACAATAAAAAGTTAAGCAAAACGAGATGATAGAAAATTTCCGCTGTTCTAAGACTTGTTATGAGTTTTGTCTGTTCTGATTGGCCTAAGAGATGTCTGATTCAATGATTGGTCAGACTACACCGTACTTGTTTCCTGAACCATTCATGCAAGAGCAACGCTAACTACTCGCTTGTATACTTACCGAATATAGGAGGTTTTACACTCAATGTTTTTACTATGAAAGGCTTCTCCTCTTGAAGAAGCTCGATTTGCCGAACATGACCAACCTAAAATATTGTAAGTGTACAATGCTATTAAAGACTGTTTAAGACTGTACAAACATCAACGTGGACAGTTCAACAAATTTAGTGCAAAATAACCCGATTGAAATTAAAGATAATATAATTTACCTTGACAGGATCTAGACGCGGTAATTTAGACCTTCTGATAATGCATGGCCCAAGTTCTTCGTTAGATGATCGCGCACCAGATAAATGACAAATGAACAGATATAAGGTACAAACCGTTAGAACAATGCTACGAAAATCCGCCATTTAAGTTACGACTCTGGGAAATCATTAAAATATCATTTTCATCGATAACAACATCGAAATTATGAGTTACAGCCCGCTAAAGTGAAAACTAAGGCAGACCACGTGGTTAACAAAAATATCAAACAGGTACCAGCTGAACACAAGAAAATGATCGCGTTTTGTTTTTATGTTCCCTTTATTTACAAATGTTCTTTAATCTTCACAAGATTTTTTTATTCGATGAGTTAATTCCTTTAAATGGTTTGCGTAAAATGGCAATTTTAGCTAACATTAATTAAAGAAAAAAATACCGTGAAGAATTTGTTTAATTTATGTTTCCATGACAACCAACACAGAGATCAAATATATTTTATATCCGTTTTTATACAGTTAACAGCACGCAGCTTGACAATTAAATTACATTCGTGCTATGAAACGTTTAATTGCATAACATTTTGTCTGAAAATCCCTCGAACACCAATTGCATGTTGCTTTTTACAGAAGTTAATCTTAGTCAAGGCATTAAATGTTCCCGAGGGAATTAAATACTGTTAAGAGTTAATTAAATATCGTTAAGAGATTATGTATTTCATGTTTCCATAGCAACCAACACAGACACGAAATAGCTTTTTATATCCTTGCTTATAGCGTCAATAGCACGCAACTCGGACAATTAAATTAAATGTTCCCGCAGGAATAAAATACCGTTAACAATTAAATACCGTTAAGAGTTTTCATTAAATGGCAATTTTAGGTAGCATATTAGCTAAGATCAAAAAAAATAATAAATATCGTTAAGAGATCCGTAGCAGCCAACACAGACACGAAAAAGCATTTTTATATCCGTTCTTATAGCATCAATACCACGCAGCTCGGACAATTAAATTGCACTGATTCACGTTATTAAACTTTTTATTGCATAATATTTTGTCTGAAATTCCCTCAACACCAATTTCAAATTGTGTATCAAGTTTTGTAAACCTAATTAAAAATTGAGAGAAGTACATGTAGATTATAGTCAAGACATTAAAAACGGTCCCGCATTAAATATCGTTAAGAATGAAATGCTTTTAAGAGTTTATTTTTATACAATGTGTTTCAATGAAAACTCATACAGAGACCAAATAGCTTTTTACATCCGTTATTATAGCGTTAATGATACGCAGTTGGAACAATCAGTGCGGGCCGTAGACATTTTTGACTATATGATGACGTCATCATAATGGCGACCTGGCACAATTTTCGAGAACTTATACCCGCCCCGAAATTTTGTCCCAGTATTTTTGCCTGCGGCTGTTTGGTCCCTTGAGTCCCAGTTCCCCCGAGAGAGGACAAACACAGCTTCCATTCAAAGCAATCAAAAATGGCGTCGGTTGAAATGTGCCGAAGAAATCTGCATTCGAAGTCGAACTATGGCGTCTAAATTGAGCTCTGAAAGGCTGACCCGCTACGAAAGAAAAGGAAATTTGAGGTAGGTAGCATTTTTTTTAGCCCCCCAAAAAAATACTGGGGTATTCTCTGATGTTTGGGCTTCAAAAATATTGAAGCAGAATTCAAGTGCACGGCGGTTAAGTTCAAGTGCACGGCAGTTGAAGTGTGACTCTTAGTATTGCCCTTTGCCGCCATTGTCTTGTTAAAGAGTAATAGCTTCTGCTATTCTCATGGTTTTATTTTGCTCTTCTTTTCAGTTCGTGGTATTTCATTTTAAATTTGTCTCTTCAAGTGCTTTCTGCTACTTATCTATTGACTTTCAATTCTATAAATCTTATTTTGTTGTCCTTTGCAGCCCATGGATGGTCATTTATCCTTTTTAAGGACAGCTTGTCGACTGTGTGGAAATGACCTTTCAAGATCAAGAAAGTCTAATTTTGCTGACAAAAGTTTATTTAAAAATGAGTTATTGAGACAGTTTGAAATAAACATCGAGGAAGACTTGGAAGAAATTCATCCCAATATTATCTGCGCTGGATGCAAACGATCACTGTATCGAATTCGTGCACATTTCCGAGCACAAGTTCTAGGTCGCCCCAGTTCCTCTCTGCCAAAATTCTTTGTTTTGGTTTTGCCTCGACCAATCATATTGCAAGAAACCATATAGACAAAATTGTCTACGGCCCGGACTGACAATTAAATTGCATTCCTGTTATTAAACTTTTTATTGCATAATATTTTGTCTAATATGCCCTCGAACACCAATTTCATATATAAATTCGAAGTCTCATGAACAAAACTAATTGAACACGATCCACAATAAAAGGTTCATCGATATACTTTTGAGATCTCGTAAATTTACTCGAATATTACTTGCATCCAGTTGAATCAACGCAAAGCTTACCATTTTCTATTTCTTTTATAAACTTAATCAAGAATTATGCAGTGGGCAGTGGTATCAAACTCACATCCACATGAAAATGGAGTTAAGCAAAATGTCTGACTAACCAAACAAAATGGGTTTCGTAGCTACTCAATTGAGTCACTCGTAAAATGTGAAATAAATAAAGTAACCGTTTTTACGCGTCACCAACTATCTTTTACTAGAAATAATTTTCTTGAGTGTCGATCGAAAATCCTTCAACCTAAGTGAATAAATAACAGGATTCAGGAAAGAGTTTGTATAATGCAGTAATTTACAGAAATAAATCACGTCGGTCGAAGGTTGTGCGGAACATGGGAAAGCTTTGCATTCCAAAAATACGATCAAATTAACAATGTGAAACGGAAGCCAAGTAAGAATAAAAACAGTTGTAACTATAAACACTGTTCCTGCAAGTTTTCTGTCATTTTCTACAGCTCGCCTGCTAAATCGTTCCTTGCCATACTGGCTTGTAAACGAAGTACTTTGTTTGTCTCCGCTCGCGTCCGATGATTCTAAGCTTGTCTCTCTGAAATAGGCTTTGGGTCCGCGTGCTTTTAACCAAATAGCAAGGTAAGCTAACAGCATCACCAGCATCGATGAGAAAAATGTTAGGATTAGAAACCAGAAAAATATTTTATGCTGGATCAACTTGTATTCGTGGAAAAAGTATAAACTTGACAAAAGACCAGCAAGAATCCAGACTGAAGAAATCGACGCGTCGTAAAGTCTTCGAGTCGAAGTTCGATGGCGTAGAGGAAAACAAATGGCATAAACTCTCTCCAAGGCAATTATCGTCAGAGTGAACGTCGACGCGAGACCACAGAACACGTCCAATGCTTTCACAATGTTTAAAACTGTCGATTGAGTGACAAACTCATTCTGCCAAAAGAAAACCAGCTGGTAGATAAAAGTTGGTACTGAAAATATTCCAACTGTCATATCAGCAACAGCCAAAGAGATGAGGAAGTAGCTCGTACGTTTGCGCAGTAGTTTCTTCCTTGTTAGCACCGTAATAGCTACTGAGTTGCCGGTGATTATGGCCAGCGCTATCACGCCAAAAATTAAACACCACCCCACCAGAGAAGCAACTGGTGTTCGGCCTCCGTGTGAAGTTTCGTTCATTTCTGCTTCCAATCTGAAACAGATTAATTTAGAAAAGAATATTTTTAAGGTTACAGGATGCCTTCAATTGGATTACAACACAGAAATCTCAAATCCTATAAAATTGAACCTTAAATTTTAATTTAAACAAGGTTTTCTCCAGATTCTGCTTCCTAGGGCAGATTCCGGAATTCGACTTTGAGCGTGACCGGCATCCATTTAGTAAATAAACCCCTTCCGACAAGTGGTACGGGAGGTTATGGCCGCAGCTGAGAGATGAAGATGAAAAATGAACAGTCGGCCGAGAAAAGCAGTTTTCAGGGCAACTGTGCAATTTCAAGGACAATCTTATAATCACCCAAGGGCATTATTCTCCGATACACCAGCAACCCAGGAAAGGGTTTGTTTATCTTATCATTTGATGGGTGTTTCCCAGCACAGAATTTGCCACCTATAATTAATTTTGCCTTTACTGGCTTCTGCAAAACAATTTGTTTTACTTCTATGAAAATTAAAATTGAATCCGTAGATTTCCCTGCTGTCGAAATAAAACCGCTGAGGGGCGGACCAAGGATATCTGCTATTAGTATATACTGAAACAGTGAATAGTTGTTGTACAATGTGACTGACGTGTTTTATCCAATAAGATTACGAGAAAATCAATATGTGGGTTATATGATAGATTAACCCCGCCTCAGCCTTTAGGCAAGCGAGAATACCTTGTCACCAGCCCGGTATCTGGTGTTGACTGTATTCCGGAAGAAGATTAAAAGGAATGGTGTAATAATTTTTAAGCACAATTGTACTATAACTTGACTGAATACAACTTGATTAAACTATAGTCTCCGCTGCAGGCAACTTCGACGCCTGGGGCAAAAGGACGGATGCCTGAATTGTCATTAGCCCTAATCAGACGGATGCGAGTAGGGTGATGCCTCTCATTAATGTACTATAAATGCAGCAACTGTTATTACAATTCACGGCAGGACTTACAAATCACGACGTTTTTACAGTAAACTGCTTTAACGTTACTAGCTTTTAACAGAATTTCACCAATACCCATGAAACTTTGAAATTTGACAAAGCTCATTTTCAGTGAAAGTTTCTGTTCATGACAAGTCGCGTTTCCATGGCTACCACGGATTAAATGGCACCCTCACCCAAATTTTGCACTTTCTTTTTCTATTTTGGGATTTTGCGCACGAAATGGTTACGTAAAAGAAAAAGGGTTACTGTTTAAAATAGTCTATCTGAGTAGCTGGTATGCTTCTTCCTTGCTTGTCCCTTTTTATTTGTTTGTGTATTTAGAGTTGGCTGACCAATAGAAAACACGAAAACCATAAAACATGTCATTAAGCATAGATAGAACAACATTAGCAAGCCTTAAAGCACCTAAGAAACTCAAAATCCATATATTGGATAAGATTGAAATCACGAAAAAAATATTGAACGTAATACGTTTAATGTGTTTAATTTGTCCACGCGCTGTCTGTGTTGACATTTAAATGATTGGAAATTTCTAGTCAGGCTTTATAGGTTTCTTGCCGACTTCAAGGTACATTAGTGGTTGTGGAATCTGAGAGCATTAAAATCGCCCAGCCATAATTAAACGTCAGTATGTCGAGATTCACACGCACTCAGATTTTCTTTCGAAATGCCAAAACTTAATTCCAATCAATTCCCTCAGGCTAATAAATATTTTCTGCTACCAATATGTCCGCGATAAAAAGTTAAAATGTGTATATTAAGAAACGTAAGTAAACACTTTTATTTTTGGCTGCGTAAATTCCCGATTATCACCTTGACAATTGTGACGAATAAAACGAAATCCGGCTTCCTTTACGAGTAAACCTACAAAATATAGCAAACAAAATCTGGCTTTTATAAAAGTTTTCTATCTTCAATTTTTTTTATATATCTTTTATCTTTCAAATGGACGACTGCATACGGAGACTCCATGCGGCTTCCCACTGATATTGTAATAACTTAAAATAAACTGCGTTTTAGAGAAGATACAAGATAGTTGTAGCTACGTATTCTAAAAAAGCATCATCTAGCCTGTGCTAAAGGTTGCTTTCAATCCTTCAGTTAAATGCCGTGTCATGTAATAAGTACAAAAAATTTGGACGCTTTTTAACCGGTCGATATTGTATATATTCCCTTATATTAATTTTACAAATTTTCTCCAAATAATAAATCTAATTCAGGTAAATTAAAAAAAATACAGTTTTAGCAACGAAACGTTAACGAAAAAATCATTTGCCTCGCTTGAGGATTATTTTGTACTGCAAGAACATGCTCATACCGGACGTACATGCGTGTCAGTCGAAGGATCACACAAAATGAAACAAGTCCACCCAATGCGGTTTAAAAGCGATTAAAAAGGACAAAAAAAATGACAGATTCTGCATTGCACACTGCCCTTCTCAGTAAACTAGCGCAGTTATTGAATAAAACTAGTTATTTTGGACTGAAAAACGTTCGCCCCTTAGAATAAAGTTTTTGAGTGTGACCAGGCTTTAAGTTCATTCCATTTTTTAACAGTTTATTTGTGATATTAGAATGCGGTCCTTGATAATTTCTTTTGAAAAATTAACGTTTACATACATAATTTTCACTGTAACCTTCAAATTAGGCCCTCAAAGGGCCGGGTTTAGATACTTTTTAAGAGTTCAACTTCGTTTAAGTAGTTAATCCTTAAACTGTGTTATAAATTTGAGAAATCTATGAGTGCCTGCTGTTACGACATACATAAAATCGTTGTTAAAAAAAGCTGTGCGTCTTGCGCTTTTTTATACTACTCCGTGGTTCACTGCTAAAATTGCGTCCTTGTACCACAATTTCTTTCAATTAGAATAATGACAACATTACTTATTAAAATACCTTGCTCTTAAAGTTTTCCACAGGTTTTTAGATTTGTAACACAGCAAATACAACTTTTAAAGGATCCACGGCGACGAATAACACAACTCGCAATGAGGTACTTGAAATGAAATCAAAACCTACTTCGCTAAATGTAAGCTTACATATGCAAATTAAGGGTGGTTTAATATCATTGTGAATGTCGTATGTTGACTTTAAGTTATCTTTAAAAAGAACGATTCGCTGCTGTCGAATTTCGCACATAAATCAGTATCACCTTTTTTTCTGAAAACGGTTAGGGGATATAACTTTCTCTTTCTATAATAGTATGAATGCAAAGACTACTACATTTTTTTATTCATTTCGCACACTGCATTATCAAAACAGCTCGTCCTGAGTTTAATTTATACTTAAGTATCTAGTGTGTTCCTGAAATGTCAGATTTCGGTGACAAGAAATAATCCTGTTTGGGTTCTACTAGCATTATGTCAGGGGTAAATGATTGAAGGAAAACTAAGATAACTAAATTTCATTTCTTTACGATACAAAAAAGGAATAATTATATAAGTTCAGCTACAGCTAGGTAATTTGTGGAGATAAGAATAATATATTAATATTTTATATATAGGAAAAGAAAATCACGACATGCTATCAAGGCTGAAAAACTAAATTGATATGCGATCAGGTTTGTTATCTTTATTAAAATACATTATGTCAATCCCAACAAAAGCATCCATAGTGATTTTGTTTCTTTGTCCTTTTTCTTTGAAATTGCCTTTTTCGCCTTATGTTTATGTCCTGGTTCTATATTGAAATCGGTGTAAAAAAAAAAGCGATTCAATTATGGATTTATTCTGATCTAGATTATCGTTGTAAACATTGAACTGACCAGCATAAATTCTCGGCTAAGAATATATTTCGCCACAATTTCGATGAAAACGTTTTGCAACGCGATCATCTTTTCCCAATGATTTTATGATTTGCTTCTCCGTGAAATTCTGTAAACTTCAGTCATCTTTCCGGAAATATTTGTTTGAAAATATATCTTAGAGCTGACAAAGGCGACCATAACAATAAATGAGGAGCTGGTATATATCAATCGTAGACGGCAAATATGTATCTTTTGGCGCCCGAGAAGATTAAGAGTTGACATTAATTGAATAAAGATAAAAAGCAATATTGAATTACCACCTCACACCTTACATTGATTGAAAATGAGGTTCTCTAGTTTCCGGCGGTTAAACATTTTTATATTTCTTCTCGATCGATATATCCACACTGATTTACATTTTATGATATCATTCATTCTTACATTGTCAGGTTTTATTACTTAAACAATGTCGACAACAAAAACAACATTCACAGCTCTTATGTTAGTTGGACTTTTGAATGTTGTCGTATTGTAATTGTAGTAAATTGGTTAAATTATGGAGCGGTTTTACCAAGGCCTTTCAGAAAAAAAGAGCACAAACAACTAGCTAATCACAAAAACGAATACAATACAATAAACTAATCAGAACTCTATAGAAAAAAAAAACATGAAACCGGTGTTAAGGGCGGGGAACCTGTGCAAGACAACAAAATTGTTTTAGGGATTGTTCACGAATTTGTTTAATTTTTGTGTATTTTTTTAACGATGAAAGAGCTCAACAAACGCCAAGACAAAAAATAAAACAAAAGAAACAAATCGATTGAAAACAAAAATGCAACCCAAGGTAAAGAAACGAGAGGATATATCACTCAAAAGGGCAGGATTAATGAGTAAGAAGTAAGAGGAAGTAAGAGGCTAGGTGAGCTAGACTCTAGCCCGTGAGATTCTATATATTAGCGGAGCTCTCGCGGGCCAAAGGCCCGCTCGGAGAGCTCCATATTCATAGAACCTATGCCCGTCATTTTTCATAGTCATGGCTAGAGAAATGTTTCGCGGGCGCGTCCATCCGTCCGTCCGTCGCGCAGGGCTAGTTCGCGGGCGCGTATGACGTCGCAAAACATGCCCGTATGACGTCGCGTAACATCCGGGATCTTAGCAATTGCCAAACCAAAGCGAGACTTTTTTTTCACGTGGTTACACGGCCGAGGTACAGTAATACCTTTCAAGCAGCCTACCTTTACAGTATTACCTTTCAGTAATACCTTTCAAGCAGCCGTGGGAATTAACGGTAAAAGAAATTACCATTTCTATGGGAATTTATGTTGATATCAATGTGTGATCAGATCTATTCTCACCGGCATCACCCGCACTCCTACCGGTTAAGTTATGGGGAATCTGGCGGCCATATGGATGTAATATACCTGCCCTGCCATCTAACAGCACCAGAAGCCAGAACACCCCAATACTCAAAAGCGCCCAAACTCAGAGCACACCCAAATCGAAAGGATCCCAAACTCAAAACCAACCCAATTCAGAGGCACTAATCGGGGCATCCACACGAACAAACAAACAAAGCCCGATGCTCAAAGGCAAGTAAGATGCGTGAACGGAGAGGGCGATGCTTAAAGCGCCCCGACGAAATGTGGTCGTAAACTAAAATATTAGACTAAAAGAAAATGAAGCTGAGAAGTTAAGAAATTTTATCTTTAATTGATCCCTTCAGTTATGAACAAGCAGCCGTGGAAAGTCATATTGAATCGGGCTGTGATGCCCGACTTATAGACTGACTTTTGGGAATTTTTGCTTCCGTAAGAAAAGGTGTGTTTCAAGCGGCTTAAAGTGGTTTGCAGCCAGCGGCTAAGTATTTGTGTTTAAAGTGTTTTGAGATAAAGAGTTTAGATGAACTGGTTGGAAGGTTGGCGGTTTCTCGAACTGCTTCACCTTTAGAAACATATCGTTCTGTAGCGTTTATCGAAGTCTTGAAAATCCATCTGAAGTCGATCCACAGATCGGTTTTAGTTTTTTGGAGGTCAAAGCATTGCTTCGCGTATTCACAGATAGAAATGACAATAAAGTGACGTCATCATTTGAGATAGCGACTTGAAGCTTATAGGAGATTGCAACTAATGCTCCACAATCGGAGATTCACTGCGACATCGTAGAAACTATTGACTGTTTACTCTTCATCTCGTAGTCGTAATACGAGGCTTTTAAGATATAGCTGTGAACAGCTCATGGATGAATTGAATTAGTGTCGAGATAGTTAAATTAGGAGAAGAGTTGGTGGGATTGTAAAGATGCATTTTGTTTGCTTTTGAATCCGCATTCACATTTACATTTGGTATGAAAGGCAATCGCTCCGTGTACGTCATAATTGGGAATATTTCAATTAATGCAAAATGTGCCGTTGACTTTCTTCGCTATTTGACGTTAGACATGTTTGCTCAATGAAAAAGGAACCAGGCAGTGGAATAATTTTCCTATAACATTTTATTGTGGTACGTAAGTCAATCGGTGAAAACTAAAACACAATAAATGTTACAAATTTGATTAAATGAGGTAAAATATACTTATGAACATGAGAAAAATACAATGATAATGAACCGATCGAAAAGTTACATCTGATGTGCGACTCTGAGAATGAAGCGTACGGAAAGATAAAATTGACAATGACCTTCGTATCTGATGCGGCGAGGTAATTTGAGACTAAAGGGGAAGAATTTTGAAATTTAATACGCATTCAGCACGTGGAGGAAGGGCGTATCGTTAGCGTGACAACGTCACAGATGACACAGCACGTGGAGGAAGGGCGTATCGTTAGCATGGCAACGTCACAGATGATACAGCATTCATCCCTATTGTTTCTTCTTCCTATCCGGGAAAGAGTCTTAAGACAAATAGTCAATTCGTCCAATTAATAATGAACGAAACTTCCGGCGCTTTAGGGACACTTACAAGACCCTAACGCCCGACTTCGTTACTCGCAAAGCTCTTGTTAACTGTGAACTCTGGTCTTGACCCTAATCACAATTATTGCGAGTAAATTGTAAATTGTGTTGATGCTTGTGATAATTTAGTAAGACGGAGACACCTTAAACGATTTAGGAATAGGGATATTCTGAATCAACAAGCTTCAAGTTTGCCTCACAATATACGAAACATTGAATAATTATGACGATGTTGAAGCGTATATAGCCGCTTTAGAATATATTCTCTGTAATAGTGCGAACCGAAACGTGGCTTAATTCCCATAATGTATTACAGATTTCCCTTGCCAAACTATCGTAATAAAGAAATGGTTAGATCTTATGAACAGGAAGGTGGAGTTGGTTTATTAACAAATCTGACCAGTGTAGAGAGCGATTTGATATAGCTTCAACATTGAAGATGTAGCAGAGTTACAATTCATTGAATTTATAGCCCCAGACCAAACAACATCACTATTCGTGGTATGTATATTCGTGTAGGCCTCCGAATACTATGAGCCATAACTTTGCGCCGCATAGAAAAGCAACTAAATTTTACAGTCTTGCTCATCCCTGTGACTGTTATATATGGCATTAAATAAACTGGTTTGACGAAAACAACCGAACAGGCGCTTTGATAAAGTCCACGAATGAAGAGATTCGTGGTCTTCGCAGACTTGGCAATTTGCATATTTTAGTTTAAAATAGGATCAATTTTTGTTTTACTTTGTGAAAATATTCTAGAAAAATACATTGTCAAAATAATGTATAATGGAATACCTAAATATCTTGATAAGAATAACATGTTTCACAGCTATATAACCTTGCAACTGTAAAACTCACTAAGGCAATAGATAACAATTAGAATACAATACAATACAAGGGTAGAATACAAGGGTATCCGTAGGTCTTGCACAAACATTTGATACCACTAAGAATGGGATATTTCTTAAGAATTAACTCAAATATTATGGAGAAAGGGGGAATTGTCCTAGAGTGGTTTAAAAAAATATCTAACGGTAAAAAAACAAGTAGTTAAATTCAAGTCAAGTAAATCACAAAGCTTAGTAATCAAAAGATGGAGTACCTCAGGGTTCTGCTCTTGGGCCTCTTAATTCTTATTCACATTAATAATATCTCCAAGGTGCTTACAGATCTAAGATTTATCCTTCTTGCTCTTTGTGACACAAATCTGTACTTTAGCCATAAAGGTGTCGGCAGATACTATGTTTAATACCACGAAGCGGAACCACGGAAGATTACATCATGGTTTGAAATACGCTTTTTTAAGAAAACACATTTACGGTCTTTAAAACTAAAGAGGGTTGTCCAATATACACGCACAGTCACGTTCCGTGAAAGCTAAGTTACGGTCCGTAGAATTCCTTCCGACCGTGACGTTAAGAGTCGATCCGTACGGAGCGTACGGTTCGTGAACTGAACAGACGGACCGTAATCAAGAAACCACGGTCCGTGAATTGCATCTCATTAAGGGGACTTAGAATATTTTCGTGTATTTCGTTGCGTATACAGACAGAACACGGACCGTATAGTTACGTAAAGTTTGAAGGTTACGGACCGTAAGCGAGGATGACGATCCGCACGTTTTGTACGGACCGTCAACGTTTACTCACGGTCCGTATCAGTGCGACAGTATTGGACATGACTGGTTTGAGGATGTGTTTGAGGGCTTTACTGAGAAAACTAACATTGTGTCTGAAAAGTAAGACTACATTCAAGTCACGTAATGACCAACATGACATTTAGAGACTCATGCATTTTATGGCAGGAGCATGTTGTTTTCCCAAACCAGTATAGTAAAACGTGCATGGTTCACCATAAAAAATCCTTTTAATAAGAAAAAAATTCGGTCCATTAAACAATTTAAACAAACACTAAACGGAGAACTATAAACGTATGTGTAGAAGAATTGGTGACAAACTTAAGAACTTGAACCTTTAGTGCTATTTCTAGAGCACAATCCAAAAAATATTTTTTATCTGCTCTGTGTTGAAAGCAGAGCATTGGCGCCCCGCAAAATCTCCACTTTTGAGTATACAAACATGTTTCGCGATTCGCTGTGTTTTCCTTACTTCTTATAACAACTAAGCGACATGATCTCTTACATCGCTATTAAATGACGGCATGAGCTTTCCATGACAATTATACCGGCCATGAACATTTCAGTGTTAGAACGCTAAAACATAGTTAGCCTGACTTACCCCGACTACAAGCACACACTCTTCAACATGATCTTGAGGAAATCCGACATGTCACACAGACCGACGCCCTCAAACGGAACACCTTGGCGGATGAAAAGGAGAGCAGGATTCCTTTGGTTCTTACTTACCATCCTCTGAACAACAGAATTAAACGGATTTTGCTCGACAACTTCAGCATCATATCGAACGACCCTGAAACCAAGGAAATATTTCCTCAGCCACCAATGATCGCTTATCGCCGAGATCAAAACCTACGAAACGTCTTGGTCCACACGTCCGACACAAATCAAGCTACTTCGCCCGCAGGTTCTGCTCCTTGTCGACACCCCCGCTGCCGTACCTGTGACCACATCTCAATGACACTACTCTACTAGCTCCAAAAAGGTCCTTCATCATCAGAGAGTCCTTTACCTGTCTGTCATCTGGCCTTATATACTGCATCTCCTGCCGTCGCTGCCCTGCCATTTACATCGGCGAAACTGGGCGCACTCTTAGGGAACGGTTTGGCGAACATCTCAGGAGTATTACCAAGAGTGCACCCGGTTTTCCAGTCGCAGAGCACTTCAGTTCCAATGGACACTCTGCGGATGACGTGCAGGTTTACGGCGTCAAGCTCTGCGGCGGAAACAAGCAAAGGAAACGGCAGGAGATGCGTCTTATTTTCCAACTTGGTACCTGTCAACCGCGCGGCCTAAATTCTAACTTTCGTTTCTTCTGAAGGTCGCGCGCGCGCATGCAAGAGACAATCATTTAAACTTTAGATGTCGTGGCGTATTTCTCAACGAACATATTTCCACTGAAGAAGGGCAAAGCCCGAAACGTTTGGAACTTATTCAAAAACTTTGGCACTTTAAAATAACATTTAAAAAAGTTTTTACAAGTCCACTAGCCTAGCGCGGACCCATAGTGTGAACTGACGACCGTTATCATCGAAATCTTAGTCAGGAAAAAAAAAAACAGTTTAAACCTCATCGGCGTTACGCCACGAGTAATGAGAGGAATATATAACTAAAGGTAGACATTATCTATGTTTTTCAACCTTAAGACAATTTATAGCGCTATAGTGTACCCTTACCTGACGTATTGTAACATCATTTGGTCAAGCACTTATATATATTGAAACCGGGCTTAAATAAAATTTATGATCCAGAAGACGATAGAATGAGTTTTGCAAAAAGTAATGGTCCGAGCCTTACATGTACTCTTAAACCTTCTAAACATAAATGAGCGAAACATATATATTTTAACACTCTTAATGCAAACAAACTTTAACAGTGATCTGCCGAATCGTCTAAAATTTATTTTAATTGATTGAAACTATGTATAGTCGTGACACTCGAACCGCATCCAAGAAATCGGGTGTTTCTTGGTGTTGCGGAAGCCATTGTTGGTTAGCTTTTGTGTTGTGGTGTGGGTATTGTTCAGTGTCTTTTGAATCTTTTGTTTTACGTCATTTGGTGATGACACCATCCGCAACACCAAGAAACTACCAAGAAATCTATAGATTGGAGAAAAACAAATTGCGGAATTTTAAAGAAACATACATGTAGGGTGGCGCAAAACGGGAAGAAATTAACAAAAGAAATGAATATAATCAAATCATACGATTCTTCTAAAAAATGTGATACAGGACGAGACAAAGTGAAACTAGTACAAAAGCTCAAGCTAGGAATAGGACAAGATCCAAAGCTGTAAGAAAAGATGAAGGTCAACAAAATTTGTCTAAACCACCTCAGAACTGAGCAGACTTGCAACAACAAATGGACCAGCATGAGACCAAAATATAAAGCCAATTGACTCTTGACCAGAGCAGAAGTCTTTAATAACCGCTCAAGATATAACACAAGCATACACTCTAACAGACAAATTGCCACGAGAAGAAAATGAAATGCCAATTAACCCGTGACCAGAGCAGAAGTCTTTTAGACCCACTCAAAAGTTAAAATAACATAAGCATATACATCAACAAACAAACTGCGTCGACCATAAAACAAATGCCAATTAACTTGTGACCAGAGCAAACGTTTCGGGCCCGCTGCGATATGAAACACAGGCATATGCAATAATAAGCAAATCGTAAAAATTGTCACGCGAACAAAATAAAATGTCAATGCATTAGGACTTCAACACGGTCAAAGTGTGTAATTCATTATTTATTCCACACATGCGCAGTTTAGACCTAATTCTACCGCGGGAGACCTGGAACTAACTAGTATCTTAGCAACCAAATGGAGACTCCTGACAAGAGCAGAAGCCTTTTGGGGCTCGCTCAACTGAAACAAAACGCAAGCGGTATGCAACACCAAACAAAATTGCCACGAGAACGAAATAAAATGCCAATTAACTCGTAACCAGAGCATATAAATTAGATTAGATGTGTTATTAGATATCTATTTATTAGATGTAAATAGGATATACTTAGTAACGCGGGTCCACATCAGCCCATGTATGTATGTATGTATGTTTTATAAAACTAAAACCCAAGGATACAACAACAAACAAATCGTCACGAGAACGAGAATAAAAATACCAATTAACTCGTGGTCAGAGCAGAAGCCTTTTGGGCCTGCTCAAAATAAAACACAAGCATAATTGCAACAACAAACAAATTGTCATGAGAACAAGAATAAAAATGCCAATCAACTCGTGATCAGAGCAGAAGCCTTTTGGGCCTGCTCAAAATAAAACACAAGCATATGCAACAACAAACAAATTGTCACGAGAATAAAACAAAAAATGCCAATTAACCCGTGATCGGAGCAGAAGTCTTTTGGACCTGCTCAAATCGTTAACACAAGCATATGCAACAACAAACAAAATTGTAACGAGGACAAAATGAAAATGCCAATTAACTCATGATCGGAGCAGAAGCCTTTCGGGCCTGCTCGAATTATTAACACAAGCATGTGCAATAACAAACAAAATTGTCACGAGGACGAACTAAAAAATGCCAATTCATTCGTGATCGGAGCAGAAGCCTCAAAATGCCTCAAAATGCCAGAATGTCGGAAACACACGGATAAAACTAAAACAAAAAATTGCATGTACAGCAAAACAAAGGCCATGACTAAAACTAAGCCAAACATAAACTAAAACAAAAAATTGCATGCACAGCAAAACAAAGGCCATGAGTAAAACTAAGCCAAACATGTCATGACCAACCAAAACTGGCGATACGAAAGATTTTAGCGAAGCCAGAGTGTCGGAATGCAGATGACAAGATCACAACAAAAGTGGGCGCATAACAAACAAAAGCCATGAGTAAAACTAAGCCAAACATCTCATGACAAAACAAAACTGGCGATACAAAAGAATTTAGCGAAGCCAGAGTGTCGGAACACACATGAGTAAAACTAAAACAAAAGTGGGCGCATTAACAAACAAACAAAAGCCATGAGTAAAACTAAGCCAAACATCTCATGACAAACCAAAACTGGCGATACAAAAGAATTTAGCGAAGCCAGAGTGTCGGAATACACATGAGCAAAACTAAAACAAAAGTGCGTGCATAACAAACGAAAGCCATGAGTAAACTAAGCCAAACATCTCATGACAAACAAAACTGGCGATACAAAAGATTTTTAGCGAAGCCAGAATAACGGAAAGCACGTGAATAAAACTAAAACAAAAGTTGCATGCGTAACAAAGCAAAAGCCATGAGCAAAGCTAAGCCAAACATCTCATGACAAACCAAAACTGGCGATACAAAAGATTTTAGCGAAGCCAGAATAACGGAAAGCACGTGAATAAAACTAAAACAAAAGTTGCATGCGTAACAAAACAAAGCCATGAGCAAAGCTAAGCCAAACATCTCATGACAAACAAAAACTGGCGATACAAAAGATTTTAACGAAGCCAGAGTAACGGGAAGCACATAAATAAAAACTAAAACAACAGTTGCATCCGTAATAAAACAAAAACCATGATTAGAAAATGGTCACACCCACTCAGCCAATCAGTGCCGAGTATTTGTGTGCTCTATATCCCATAAACTGTCTTAAATTATGTAAAGAGGCGGGGGCTTTGAAACCCAGGGAAATTGTGGGGTAAAATAACTACTCATTAGTAAGCTCTATATAGAACATACTAATGAATTCTTTTGTTTTCCTTTGTTTAAAAGCCTAATTAGTATGCTCTGTATAGAGCATACTAATAAGAAAATAGAGCATACTAATGAGTATATAGAGCATACTAATGAATTACAGGCTGCTAATTTAAACAAAAACAACTTGCAGTTATAAAAATGACAATTTTATTTGAAGTTTTCGCTTTACATAACTTAAGCAAGAGATTAATCACCAAAATAATGAAACCAAATTCGACTTAACAATTTTTAGGAAAAATTAAACGAAAGACTGGTCTCACCGTGCTTTGGAATTCTGTCTCTTTCTCTTTGCTCAATTTCGTTCACTGTGGTAGGCTTTTGGAAACGTGCATTTTTATCGAATTCATTCCCCAAACACTCGGATATGTCTACGCTCTCAAAAGCAAGTAACTCATGAGTGGCAGAACGGCCTCAAGTTCCTTGAGCTCTGTATACTGGCTCATAGCCGGAGAGAATGAGCCATCAAAACAACAAAGAATAAACAAAGCTCCAAAGAAAGAAAAGCATTGTTATTCGTAAAATTCTACCAACATTACGGCGACATTCAAAACAAAATAACAACGTGATTCCCAAGTGTGAATGACACAATTAAAATACGCTCATAAATACAATCTGCATAAAATATGGTTTCTTCGCGGATGTGACCATTTTCTAAGACGGTTAGACAATGAACGCTCGTGTCCTATGGGATATAGCACCTCTCGCATCAGATAGAAGTGCCACTCGGGCTACGCCCTCGTGGCCCTTCTATCTATGCTCGAGGCACTATATCCCATAGAACACTCGCGTTCATTATCTAATCCTGACGTAAAGTTAAGCCAAACGTCTCATGGCAAACAAAACTGGTGATACAAGAGATTTTTGACGAAGCCAGAGTAACGGAATGCACACGAACATAGCTAAAACGAAAATTGCACGCGTAAAACAAACCAAAAGCCATGAATAAAGTTAAGTAAAACATTCTATGACAAACAAAACCGACGATACACAAAGAGTTTAGCGAAGCCCGAATAACGGCCGGAACACACCGTAGTGCAAAAAACTAAAACAAAGTTGCATGCATAAAATAGCAAAAGTAGAACAGTGGGCCCGAGCATATGGACATACCGGAAAACGATTGGAAAAAATGCACCGCGACTGGTGCATACAATAGCATCGACCATGAGGTAACAAGAAAAGCACTCCTAACGTCGGCAAGAGCGAAGGAAAATAAATGTAAAAATGCACTAATGAAGCAAACAATAGCGTAGGCCAACAAGGAACGCGAAAAGCCAGAAAAGCGGTAGCAACCTTAGAAGGCCTAACAAATATACGAACTAAGCGGCGGCCGCGCTATAACGAAGCAAAGTAACAACGTGGGGAAGTAAAGTATAAAGATAAGAACCCACAAATAGCCATGACGTGAAGAATACTCCTGTCGTCCCCTGAGCCAGGTATGGAACACGTAGAGGCTGAATTATCGCATCTGTGAGCCAAAACGACAAGTTCTGTAGAGAAGAGTATAAACCTGGAAAACAAATATGTGCGTAAATACAAAGATAGCAAAAAGGTGGCTCAGGGGATGACAGAAGCGCGCCAGTCCGAAAGGTCCGACAAGGAGTAAGGCTCCCTTGCTAACTATCAACCCCAGGAGCGGTAGCAAATAAGCAAAAGATTAAACAAACTGGAAGGACAACACCAATAAAAACACCTGTCCAGTGAAGCTAAAGAACGGAACAAAACGTGGAAAGCAAAATTAATACTAACCTCGAAATACGGAGCGGTTTATAAAGTGCTTGCCAATGGAAGATGACTGATTGTTATGTTCAGCCTCGCGCTGGTGTAAGTGCTTGAGTGTATACCCTACATAACTTGCATCACACAAGTCGCATTGAAATTTATAAACTACACACTGCTGATTTACAATAGGCGGTTTCCTCTCTTTTACTTTAAGCTCCTGTTGGATCTTAAAACTGGTTGAAGTTGTTTGAGTTGTTTGCGTACTAAGTCTGCCGAATCCTGGTCTTTAAAGGGCAGGACTATTCGAACTGTTGGCTTTCTCTTGGGGCAAGTATTGGTTGCAATACTTTGAAGCAACAAAAATCCCGACCTTTGTATTGATAAGTTGTTGTGGATATTTCATTCGGGAGAACTGTGGTCTCAAACGGTCATATTTATCAGAAAAGTACGACCAACTCGACGATAAGCGATACGCACGATCAAGCATTGTTTTCAACAGCCCTCGTTTATAGCGCATATCGACATGGCTCTGGTAGTGGAGCAAAAGACCAGTGTTGGTAGGTTTTATGTAAACCTTGGCCTCGATTTGAGGGGCTCTGTTTAGTAGCTGCATGCCAAGAAAGGGAAGTACCCCATTGCTCTCTGTTTCCATGGTGAACCGAAGACTAGAGGCAGACCACCCAAACATTATCATCCACTCCTTCAAAAGGAGAAAAACCTGCTGGAATCTACTGTCCGCAGAACTCTACCCAAGCCGATTGCAGATTCCGTGCTTCCCACAGGCTCCCGGCTAGCACAACTGTTTGGTTTGCTTTAGACCCACAAAGAACGTTTGGCTACGCGCCCCATCTTATCTGCCACACAAACGTACAATTATGGATTGGCGAAATGGTTAGAGGAGAAACCATAGCCTTTGTCCTACAACCAGTACACAATAAATGACACCTTAAATTTGCGAACGAAATTTGTGAATTACAGATCAACAATGATGATATTCTAGTGCCGTATGATGTTTCCTCGCTATTTATTAACATGCCCCTAGAGGAAACCATACAAATAGCTTACAGATACTCGCTGATAAAGCTTTTACAAACAACTGGTTCAACCAAACACACCACTTGAACCTCAGCCGAATGGACCTTGTCGATCTGCTCCGAGCATCAAAGACCAGCTGTTCCAATTCAATGGGCAACTTTATGAACAGACCGATGGGTCTCCATGGGTTCACCACTCGGGCGACTGCTAGCCAATGTCTTCATGGGATCCAATGATGAAAGTCTTGAGCGTGAAGGCAAAATGCCTTCATTTTACAAACGATGCGTTGATGACACACTAACCATAATGCCGGACACAACATCAGCGGCTATTTTTCTTCAGGTTCTTAACAACTGCTACTCTTCAGTGAAGTTCACCATGGAAACAGAGAGCAATGGGGTACTTCCCTTTCCTTCCCTTTCTTGGCATGAGAGCCCCTCAAATCAAGACCAAGGTTTACATAAAACCTACCAACACGAGTCTTTTGCTCCACGAGAGCTGTTGAAAACAATGCTTGATTGTGCGTATCGCTTATCGTCGAGTTGGTCGTATTTTTCTGAAGAATGTGACCGTTTGAGAGCACTGTTCTCCAAACTAAAATATCCACACACATCGTTTCTCTTTCTGCCTCTTCCTTTTCCACATATTTAACGGAACATGCATTTTTTAAGTGTCTTTACGTATGAATTTTGTTTCAACTTAATTTTGCGTTAAATCAAAGTCGGAGTTTCTCCACATGGATAAAAGCATATTCACATAGAAAAGAAAGACCTCTATGCCACGTTTATATATTAATTTTTGCGCGTTGAAGTTTGAAATGATTCAGGACTTAAGTATTTCAGCAAACAAACGGCAAACAAACAAGCTTTTTCAAAAAGGACGATGTCACGCCAGGTCACGCGATCTCACAGTCATCTATAAAAACGTCGGCCTTCGTTTTAGCGACTACTGCTCATGTGTGCGTAGACACTTTGCTATCGACGGTGTCACAAGAAGTTTGTTAACCGGTAGTTTGTTAACGTGAAGTTTGTGAGGTTGTTAACAATAGAACCGCCAACACCTGGACCCGGTTGTTCAAAAGGCGGATAGCACTATCCGACGGATAAATCACAGTGACTATCCAGTGGATAACACAAGAGATTTTGTTAAGACTTATCCACACGATAGTGATTTATCCGGTGGATAGCAATATTAACCACATAAATCACTATCCAGCGGATAACACAAAGGATTTTGTAACAATGATGCAAATCACTTATTACCTTAGTCAACCGGAAAGAGATCGTATATCAAATATTTAATTCGCTAAAGCCTAACAACACGAGACCTGCATCACGCAGAATCCATTCCACACTTTCTGCAGACTACTGGATTCTGCAAAAGCCGACACTTTGAACATTAAACCTCTGAATCTTTAAATATTTTGTTCTTTTTTATAATACGTGAAATTGATGAATTGGCTGAAAAAAAATCAGATAAGGCGATAATAAAGGCCGCGAGTGACAGCCGCGTGGGTTAAGAACATCATTGTTTTTCACAGGTGAGCTAGTGAAGTTGGCCTTCAAGTAAACCCCAAAATTTCAATAGAAGAAAGATTGAATTAACTATACATCCAAAAATTCAAGTAGCAGCGTGCAGCAGACGGTATGCTCCGCAAAGGGAACCTATTTTTCAAGTTTTCCCTCATCACCGTCCAATCAGGAACAATTTATTTAAACCTGCGATGCTGTCTACACAAGGAGGTCTCAGATTCAACAAACAATACATTTGTCCTGAGTTTTTCTCGGTTATTCTCCTTCTCTGAAATCTACTGCTCAATATCTCGATGTCTACGTTTGAGGAAATACGTTTTATCCAAAGTCTGGTTCAATCCCGATACGAAAATATTTATTTCATTCGGAATAGCCCATTTCCGAGTTTCTCTTAGCCTCCTTTTCAAACCGAGGCCAAGTGCAAAAATGAGTTTTCTTTCACATGCAAATAAAACTTATATCCATATGAATGGTTTTGCACTTGGCCTCGGTTTGAAGAGGAGGCGAAGAGCAACTCGGAAATGGGCTATCATTGAGATTTAGATATCCTGGAACTTGTTATATTAATACTGGAAACTTGTTAATAATTTAATACTGTTAATTTCTTTCCATGTTGAAGTCTTAAAATGATATGTAAAATGTCAAATACAAACTGCAGGTTGTCGCATTGATAAATTCATGCCAAAATACATTTGCATAAAGAAAGGCACTTATTTTAGAAGGCCGCATCATTTTTCCAGTCTCAAAAAGCCATTGCGTTAATAACAGAGGATAATCAATCGCTCACATTTCCTATCTAAATTGATTTTCTATCTAAAGCAACTGGCTAATGACAGGTAGCATTATCGATAAACCAAACAAAATTATATTTTATATCACGTGTCCTATATTGACCAATAGAAAGCATTGTTTTTGCTAACATGTCGCTTCCTTGCATTAACTATATATAAGGTTTCCTAGATTGTTGGCCGGCTTTATTACAACACCCAACTGCACACAGTTAGGCAGGTTACGTAAAACTGTCCCTTTCCAACGTATCGTGCTTGTGCGCCATGGCTTCGGAAAACTCCTACATAACTTCCAAGCAATTTGTAACCATCTTAAAGAACTTTGACAAGGATGGTAAGCCAACTTAGCTTGACAATGTTAACTTGAATATATTTTTTTGAATCTCTCTTTACTGACCGTGCGTCGCTGTTTTTACCACAGGCAATGGACACATTGACAAAAGCGAATTAGATGCATTTTTAAAGGCTTTCGAAGACGAGGTATTTCATTCAGTTCCAGAAACTATCGACCGCACCCGATATTTTCATTACAGCCATTTTTCGATAGGTTTTTATTAAATACATTTAGATTTTGTCTGAATTATGCAGCAGAGGTATAAATATTATAACCCTATTTTAGGTAATAAAATACAAAATAACCAATAATGATATAAAAGTAATTGCATATATATCGTAATAAAGTTATATTAGCATGTAGAAGTTTTTCTACATGCTAATATAAATGCAATATAAAATGAAACAAAAAACATAGCAATGGAATTTTTATTTTGCAATGTCATACAGGATGCTAATTAAACATCAACTTTAAATATATCAAATTTACTTTTTTATGTTTAGAATCAGCTAAGAAGGAAAACGTAAAATAGAAAACAATGTCGGGTGTTTTGTGTTTTTGTGTTCAACAGGATATTAAGATATAAAGTTAAAATAATGATTTTCTATACATTTTGCATATCGCCACTCCAGAAACTGAATTACGTACCGTTACTTGTAATTTTTAAAAGGTTTTAACAGGCAAGTTCCATGTTAGTAAATGTTTCAACCTTTCTATTTTTTACTGCTTTAATAAAGAAAACTGTACACTCACTAAGGTTTGGTTGTCAGTTTTGAAATTGTACCTGTTGCCACCCGTAAATTTGAATGAAGCAATTTAACTTAAAAGTGCCAAGTTGATCAAATTTTGACATGTTGTTTTTATGGAATATTTTAAAAGGAAATCGTGTATTTACTTACCTCTCCCAACCAACCAACAGAGTACATCAAGATGCTTTCTCCGGCCTTACTTTTCGCAGTTTCATGGTCGCCATTAAATCGCGAATAAAAGTTCACTAGCGGATGTGACGTCACAGAGAGCAACGGAAACTTTAAATAAGTAGTTTGTAGGAGAATTTGCCGGAGCTGCAACCAAATTCTTTTGACTGTTTTTTCGGTTTTTCCGAATCATTAATGCCAGGGTCCAGATGTGTTGTGTATGGGTGTGAGTAAGATGCTGATAGAAATGCAATAATTTCGCTACACAAGATTTCTATACTTCCAAACGAGCGGGCCAAAGGGTTGAGATTTGCACGGACTTACCGCAAAGGTAGATTTGTCGTCTGCTCAGACTATTTCGAAGAGCACTGCTTCGAACGAAGCTTTAATTTCGAGGGAGGTCAACGATCTCAAGAAAAGCGGGTTTTATCAGCGAGAAGTGAACGGAAGGTTGTAGCTTTTAGTTTTTTCAATGTTTTTCGGGAGTCCAATGCCAGAAAATCATCTCTTTTTTGTTTGTGTTAGTTAAATCACAGAAAGGAAATCAATTGGTAATTTATTTAAATAAACGAATAAAAGATGGTAAACAGTAAGGGTTCGTAACTTGCTGTCAATTCAGCCATTTTCTTTCCACTTAAAATAAAACCTCAGTACAACTAGGAATCCGTTTTGACAAATTCACATTTTATGGAGCCATTATAAATAGAAAGGAAAAGATTTCCGTATACCCCTGTACAATGTATATTACAGCAATGTAGTTGTGCACACTGTTCGTAAAACTGAAACAATAGCACGCCTAAAGAAAAACAATGCATAATTAATGTATGGCGTTACAAAAAACAACTTGAAAACCTGAAAACAAAATCTATAAACTCATGCATGTTTACGTGCTTTCAGATGCAAATCGTCAATAGATAGCAAAACTTCGATGGTTTTCACATCAGAATACTTCTCGTTTAGATCATGTTAATTTTTTGCGTGAACCTGCCAAAATCGTCCTTTGAAATGTCCCATATTTCTCATACAAAACATAGCGTGTTCAAAATATGAGCTCCAGCTTCAAAATCCAAAAACTCGATTTGACGCGCGTTTGGGAGCAAATCGTCGGTTCCTTCTGCATGTACCGGAGCACATATTACGTAAAACAAAAGAAACAAAGAACGACAATAACACAAATGCAAAACAAGACCAAAAATACAATGCCTAACAAACAATAGAAGACCATGGATACCCGGCCGGTACATGCAGAAAGACCCAAATCGTCGACATACTGCAAAACCTGGATTGTTTGTACATTGTTCGATTAATTTCCTGGCGTACATCGGCCATAACCGTTCTGTATATTCTTTCACATTTGAAAGACAAATGTAACTTAATTTCAGTGTTGTGGCTAGATTGCGAGCCGTCTCGTTTTTTCTTTTAGTTAGTCGAGCGAGCACGTGCGCGCGAGCGGCGAAACGCGGGGCGCGTGGATCGAGGGCGTCGCGTCAGCCAGAGGAAAAGAAAAAAGTAAGAGACTGCACTGTCTTCCTACTAAGACGCGACGACCGGCACTCAGGCGCCGGAGCAATATCATTGGTTGGTTTGCAAGTAATGACGTTTTTGTTTCGACGAGTTGTCATTTGTCGCGTCAATGAGAAATCTGAGATCACAACACGCGGGAACTTCGCAAACAACAATATCTTCTCGTGATGTCGATTTCCTGAAACGTGTTTGCGAAGATACTTTGCGAGGAATCATCCTGAAACAAGAACAAGAAGATGCTGTCAGTCTAGTCCTGCTTGGGAAGAAAGAAGTTTTTGCTGTTTTGTCAACGGGTTTTGGCAAAAGCTGGACTCGATGGTGGAATCCCACGATCATTGTTGTCGTCCCTTTACAAAGTAATGCTGAGGAACAGATCAAAACCGATGAGTATAACCTTCATGCCACGAAATTGTGCACTAAGAAGAAAAAATTCGTCCACCTTGTGTCTGGAAATGGCAAGGTTCTTTATTTCTGCGCTGAAGAGGTGCGAGCCGTTTTTGGAAGTTCTTAAAGGAAACAAATTGCTATAAAAAGGTGACAGGCTAACACAAATTCTCCTCGTAGCTAAAAGCTTTAGAATAGGTTTACGCCAAGAACTTGTCTGAGAGATTTTTTTATTTTAGATCAAAATAAAGATATTGCAGGCCTGTTGTTCTCAATGTTGTCAATTCTTAGATCTTAGGAAAAAGTCTCTAGCTTTGATACTGGCAGGAGGAAATACGCCCGGGAGGGGGACTACGCCCGGGAGGGGAACTACGCCCGGGAGGGGGACTACGCCCGGGAGGGGGACTACGCCCGGGAGGGGGACTCGCATACATTTGTTACATGAGGCCAAGTATATAACATTTTTGGATGTACATGTTAATCTTTGATTGATCTTGTAAATACGGCCTGTGGCAAAGCTCTTAAAAATGTAAATTGCAATACGTAGGGTCTACGTCAACAGAATTTAAAGTACGTTTTCGTAACCACAAATCGTCTATGCTCAATAACAAAAAAACATGTGAGTTAGCAATCCATTTTAATTGTATTGAACATCAGATTTCGCAAATTAGCTTCATTGTTATTGAAAAAATCATCAGCCAGGGAGACGCTGCCTATCTTGATCAATTGTTATTAACGAGGGAAGCTTATTGGACCGCACAATTGTTCACACTCAACCCTCATGGAACAAAAGACGTGAATTCAGATCTAAGAATCGCATCTGCTATAACACCTAATTAGCTAATTATAGTACACTTTGTAATTTAGATGTTTTTTACAAATTGTTGTATTTTCGCTGTTTGCGCCTTCTTGTTTGTTGCCATTTACTTGTTACATAACTTTTTGTTTTGCATTTTATCATATTACATAACCTTATTTACATTTTCCAGTTTGAGTATAAATATTTGTGACTCTGTAAGCTTGTTAGGATTTTTAGCTTTTTAAATTTTTATCTGTAAATAGTTCCACCTAAAGAAGGCCGAAGGCCGAAACGTCGACTGAATTAAACAGCCGGAACAGTTAGAAGTTTGTTTCTATGTCACATCTTCGTACACTTATCTACAAATTCACATAGAAGCACTGTATCCTACGTGGATCCTTCTACTGGGAGTCATTCGTTTGGTGTACCATATTTATCCTATATATATATATATATATAAACTTTGTCACAAGCATCCATTCTTGCTGTCTTTCATAAAAATCATATAAATTTAACACAAATGAAGACAAACCATTACTATTTTTGTCTGAAACCTATATTTCGAGCACATTCAGTGCTCTTCTTCAGGGTGACTAAAAACCGTTACAAGCATCATATTACCATTTTCAAACTGTTGAATTTAAAATACGTTATAACACACACGCAACTAAGAAAATATTGTTATCGCGCGCGTGTTCCCGCGCACGACTTTTTTTTTTGAACGTAAAAACCGTCATTATCATTAAGTCCACGTGGTGCCAAGGTCCCCATTTTGTAGATCCACTGACCCTCCTTCTTTCGTAATTCATTTTCTCCTTTGACGCGGTCTATCAGTTGTATTGTCATGTCCTCCAAACCTCTATGTCCGTCACTGTTAAAATGTCGATAAATCAGTTCGTCTTTCCCTCTTTGATCCTCGTTTAAATGAAATTGACCCTTTAACCTACATGCAAAAGAAATGAAGCATTACTTGCATATTTTCTAATCATACAACCACCTTTTATTTTTCCTAGGGACTTATTGAGCATGCAAGAGCTGTGGAAATTGGTGAAAAAATAAGGGAAGAAAACGATAATGAAAATGTCGTGAAACTATCTACGGTAATCATATTTTATAGTGAGGCTTATAAAAAGATAAGCTTTATTGCTTAAAATAACGGTCACTCACGCGCATAATACGTCCTCTTGTTCCATGCGGTCACCGCCATGATCGATCGAATCCGCTGACCTCTATAGTCTGCAGATTCGTATTGCAATTGGCATCAGAATTGTTGAATTTCGTTTACTTTACTTACTTTTTAGCTGACGAGAGAGCTTGTTCCTGTCAACTTCCTAAAAGCTGAGTTCGGGGAGCAACAAACAAGAATAACAAGTGTGGATTTTATGAAGGTATGAGGCAGAATAGGTTAAAATTAATAGGCTTAGCCTATGGTAAGACTAGAGGGGCTAAAATTGCCCGCGCTGATTTTACACCAAACTTTGTTGTGTTTCCTGTGTGCCTGTTCCAAGCGAAACGAATCGAGAAAAAAGTTTGTTTGTACCAAATCTGTGTCATCTTGAAACGTCAGGATAGTATCAGCATGGCCTGCGCGTTTAAAAGGGTGCGTCTTTGCCCTGCGCGCACACCTTTTTTGTTGCCTTGTGCTTTGACAACTACAATGTATTAAAGTTATATCCTTTTATTAAATTTTATGCTGTGTTTTCTAAATATTTTGTAAGTAAGATTTATCAAACCCTAATCAGAAAAAAATTTCTTACTATTCCTGGCATGGAGCATTTTCAACGCTTGCTGTCCAAGCTGCAACCAACTTTAAACTGCTTCTGCTATATATCGTACCTCTCGGAATTGATAGCGAAGTCTTTGATGAACAACAAACCAGATGAAACCATCTATAGCGATCTTACTCTGATCTATTGCGAGTCGTTATACTTGGCAAACTAAACGAGTCATAAAACCTGGCACAAAACAAATGAAACGAGTTGCTGTAGTCGGCACAAACCAAATAAAACAAGTCGTTGTAATCGAATCTTACATAATATCTGTAGATAGGCTTGGCCTAACAGCGGAGGAGCTCTCTAAATTCTCCCAACCATTATATCACCTAATTATTCAAAATTGAAACCTTTATAAATGGACGCCAAAAATGCATAATATAGAACAGAAAGCAGCTTCAATTGTCCTAAGACGAAATCAGGTTTAAAAATAAGCACTTAGCTCTATATCCCTCCAAAACGCTTGACTTGCAGGGTTACGCAGCCATAAATGCGGTCTTGGCCACTGTTGAGAAATGTGAAACCTGTCTTGAGTAGTAAACCGCAAAAAAATGCGGGGAAACGATTTTGCAAACCGTTTTCTCCGCTAAACACAACAAAATTGTTTACTGTAGCTGGCGTTACATCGGCCGTGTAACCGCGGGAAGCGCGCGAAAAATAAAGCCTCGTTTTGGTTTCAAAATTCCTAAAAAGTCCCGGATGTTGTGCTACGTCGTACGTGCATGTTGGGCAACGTCGTACGCGCCCGCGAGCTTACCCTGCGCGACGTCGTATGCGCCCGCGAGCTAACCCTGTGCGACTTTGCGCCCACGAAGCATTCCGCTAGCCATGACCATGTAAAATTACGGGCATGGTTCTATGAGTATGGAACTCCGTGATCGCGAGAGCTCCGCTATTTTTTTAAAGTAAAGGACAATCATTATTTTAACGGCTGGCTGCTTGAAATTGATATGTAAGGCATTTTGGAAATGTTTATTATTTGCTTTATTTATTATTTGCTTTATTACTGTTTTGCCTAAAAATGCCTAAAATAATTTTTGATTTACTCGAAAATCGTCTTATAAATTTTCTTGAAACTTTGTCTGCAGCTAGTGATTCGTGAGTACTACACTGACAATGTAAAAGTTTCATTACGAAGTATCGAACCAGATTTTGAAATAACAACCTTGTTTAAAACAAAGGGCAATAAGCTGGCGTTGCTATAGTAACTGCTGTCGACGTCGCTTGGAAACCAGTGAAAGATAAAACTTTGATCACATTTCATAAACTTGCGTATAAAAAACAATCATGCCTTCCTCGCGACATTTTGTTTTCAAAACATACACCCCACGGCAAACCTGAATCGAGCTTCCTTAAGATCGAGTTATCAAACCACTGTTAGAATATCATTGTTTGAATACTCCCACAGTTTAGATTATTTTGTTGCTTTCTTTTTTTAAAACAATATTCGCTTTAACCGTGCAAGTTTCTTTCATTTTATAGATTTGGGATAACTACGATGTTGATGGTAACGGCTATCTTGATATTGTCGAGTTGAAGGTGTGTGGATCATAATTAACATTATTATTTGTTTTCCTTTTTTACAATCAATCTCAAAACTAGAGAGAGAAATCCCAAAGATAAGTTGGCAATGGCTAGAGATAACTTTTAACAAGCTAGTAAGTCACGTTAACATGTTATTTGTAACAATTCACTATTTTTAGTTCGTTTGTCGTTTACAGCGGTTACCATTAACACGCGACCCATCGCTCTTCATCCCCAAAGGTCAAACTTGAGTTTGGTGGACGTCAATCAAAGAAAATCCGTTAACATTGTTTTTGTAAATTTCGACTGGATTCCGAACAATTTTACCAAAAAGAAATAGTAAACATTTTAAAACAACCAATTTCAAAGTCAATTACAGTTTTGAGGAGAAGATTTTATTCTATATGATATAAAAACTAGAGCTTCGTGCAGCCGCGGCTTCATGAGTTGTGATCCGCCAACTATTCATCATGCATCACCTCGTTTTATGATCCATGGCATCACCGAGTTGTAAATTATCACGTGCGGTGATTCCGGTGAAATTTAAAAGTTTTATTCTAAAACTACGGTTTCTACAAACAGCATGTTTTCTTTTTGTTTAAACTGGCTTTAAAATCGAGTTTGGTTAAGTTTTACCTTCTCTCAGCGGGTAAAATTGCCGATTTTTAGCTCTGTTTGCTTGAAATCGTGTCAGAGTTTAAAATAATTTGAACGGCTTTTCTTTGATTGACGTCTACGAAAACTCAACTTTATCCGACTGTTTTGAAGGCGGTGGGTCGCGTGTTATTGGTAACCGCTGTAAGAACGTTCGCGCTAATTGTTAATGCGCATCCTTACTGCGCACCCAATTCATGTTGCAACGCCATGCTACGTCGTACACGAACACGCGCGCAAAAGAAGAAAACTAAGCACATTAAGGGTGGATTTCCACTGTCGCGTAATTTTTACGTGCGTAAATAAAAATAAGAGACGATGTATGAACAGCTCGCGTAAACTTTTACGCAAGCTGTTCATACATCGTCTCTTATTATATTAACGCACGTAAAAATAACGCGACAGTGGAAATCCACCCTAAGGGCTGGTAGCCGTTGCGTTAACTTTTGCTTACATTTTACTCGCTTGGATGGACGGTGACCCCATTTTTTGATAGATAATTTTCTTTTCCAATTCTCGACTGATTGTGAAAAATGAACAAAAAAAATCGATGTAGGAAGTTTAAAATTTTTCCATTTATCTAACCGCGCGACATCGAATTCTGCCAACTTGCGGCTATCAGAGTTTGCAAATGGTGTCGTTTAAAGATTAGATTCCCTTTAACTATAAGGGGCGTCGCCAAATGAAATGATTCTGCTTTAAGACCTACTCGTGAAAATTTTGGCATAGAAAGTTGCATTTTAGAGATAGTATAGTTAAATACACGACCCCACAAGTGGCAGCGCTTAAACTTTATCGTGTTTAAAAACAGATTATTGATTGATTGATTGATTGATTGATTGATTTTTAGACTAGCAGACATTGGTGCCATATCCGTCATATCCAGTAAGGAAGACCAATTTTTTAAATTTAGGGTCGCCTTTGAGATACTTTATCTCGGAAACGAAGTCGGTGACCATCCATTTTGTTTTGCACTTCTGACACGAGTAACTCGTTACCTACCTCTTACAAAAGTTTCCAAATCAATGTTAGAAGATTTTCGCGCGAACGCCCTTAACTTTAACAAAATGAAAATTTAATTTTGTAATAATTATTATTTATTTTGACTCTTTATATATTTTTATATGTTGATTTAATTCTTAGAGATTCTTCTATGACTTGATAACGAAAAACAAAGACGAGAGCGATCCAGGAAATCCTGAAGAATTGGAAGATAAAGTTGATCAATATGTCAAGACGATGGTAACTAAGACACTTTCTTGTTGTAAGCGTCATGCGCCAGTCATTTTTTGATACATTTACACGCTGTTCTTGTTTTTCAATTCAAAATGAAGAATGATTTTTAATTTCCAAAACTTTCCATATATCTTTTTAAAAAAAAACGTTTTAAATTTCAGTTCCAAATGTATAACATTAAAGATGGAAAATGCCGTCTGGAAGAAATGTGCAAGTAAGTTAAGTATTCAAAAAATATTTAGCGGTTGTCTTTGGGGAACAAGTATTGCAACTATTGCGGGTGTAATGAGATTCCAAATTAACCATTCAAAAATGGAATCATTAAAGATGACTATTTCGTGAGACAAACGATACAATTGCTGGTTTGCACGTGACGTCACGGCGGCCATGTTGGTGGTCAAGAACAAAAGCGTTTCTCTCCGCTGGGAACTAAACTCTATTTTCATGCAAATTCTGCGACAAAAATTGTATTGTTTTGACCACCAACATGGCCGCCTTGTCACGTGGTTGCAAACCAAGAATTAAACGGTATCATATCAAACCACTACAATAAACGATCAAAATAAGAACGGACTTTAATACGTGTCTTTTGCAATGCTTAATAACTTAATAACCTTAAATTGTTGTTTATCAATGTTGAATACAAATTGGCCTTCACGCTTTCGCTGAGCAATAATGATAAATATGTAAATATACAAATACATACAAATAAACAAAAGTCTCATCCTTGGTAAACACAGACCGTGAACAGAGGAGTGTATTCTGCGCGACCATGCGCGTCAACGCTGACCATGAATTCATTATTGTTGGCTCGCCTCAGGGCAAATTCGCGGCAAAATTCGAATTCGAACATGTATCGCGCTATCATTTCGTTTGTCTTTCTAACACTTTTATGGTGTTACTCAGAATGTGGAAATACGAAAATAAAATGTGTAATATGCGGAAAAGTCATTTCTGTTAATCGAATGAAACGGAGCAGGCCATGCAGCTGCTTCGTATTTGGACAAAATTCCGCTCTCGTCGCGTCCAAATTGCAACAACGTACGTATCTGTGGTGTGTGTTTGGCAGCCCTATTCAGGTCAGCCAAACCCGACGAAACCATTACCAAAGTAAGTAAATTAGTGTTTATTTATCAAGTTTTATTCACATTAGGTACAATAGTAGTAATAACTACATTTATTAAATCGCAGCTTATAGGAAAATGTTCTTCTGGCAAGTCTGGAAGACCCTCCAATAGTTACAAATGTCGTGCTATTATATACAAGCTTTGTTATGGTCTCAGTCAAGTTTGCAACTGGCTGCAGACAGACCACGCCCTCTTTTTAAAGCAATCAAATATCAATAAGGAAGGGATGGAGACAGCAAATCTAAGGTTGATAAATTGGTGACACAGTTGAGCGAGGGGTCTGCACAGTCAATTGATCAAGTTGTCAATGAAGCAATCAAACATGAGTGGAAGCTTGTGCTGGTTGTTGATGACTATACAGCCATGCATACAATACGACGACCACTAACAACTACACTCACCCATCCCAAAACCATTTGTACTATCATAATTAAAGTTTTCAAAATTGTCCCAGCTATACCAGCCTGTCCAGCATCGTCCTATCTGAACCCACAAGCCATGAACATATCATCCTGTATAAATACTGTATCTGGCCTTCAATCTATTTATCGACTCACAAAACTTATGCCTTCGTAATGCCTGCTTGGATAACCAACACATTTTTTAATCCTGAGTTTGAAATACACCGTATAACAACACACAATTACTGTGACCATGAGTCTGTCCAGACCATGCAGCAGATGGATAATGTACACCTAGGATTTTGTAGAACTGCAACTTAAGAGTAGAGACGACTTTGGAGCTGCATATGATATCATTTTAAGCACAAAGCTATCTGACTACATGAAACGATATCTTCTTCTGCAACCTGGTGACTGGCCAGCACAGTTTTATTCCTGTCAACTTGTTTATGAAACCTTACAAAAATATCAAAGTCATTTTCCATCATCTGAACCATCTCCTGGACCATTGACCAAACCCACTTCACATTTGGATCACTCATACACCACTCCTTGTAACACCTCTGGACCTGCAAAAGAACAGGATACATCTGATCAGCCTACAATTTTATCAATTATACCATGTATTGGCCCTCTACATATTTCCTTAAATGCACGAGAAACAGTGTTTACTGAGTTCCGTCCATTCTATGAAATTATCTATAAAGATCTCTTCCCAAAAAGCAAATTAGCCAAGACACCCAAACCTTGGAGGATCAGTATTTTGCATGAAATTGTTTATGGTGGCTGGCTACTTATACGGGACACTGTCAAAAACAAATTCTCCACCTGCAAAGACTTACAATGCAGAACACTCCTAAACCTACTTGATAACTACCTGCCCTTGATCCTTACTATCTACAGTGTTACTTTCAAACTAAACAACTTCCTGGAATACTTTAATGCTGTAATTCGTATTTGGACAATGTTTGTTTGCCTAGAGAGACATCACTACAACAAGGCTCCATTGGTTTGGCTGGCTACATGTACATATTGGGGCATCCATCATCCTAATCTCTTTCATCAATTCCGATCACATCTTATCATATCTGACGAGTATCCTGTGGAGAACGCCCATAGTATCATTCGCTCAAAAACAAATGCCCATGACACCACTGAACAGCTACGCAAAAAGGCAAAATCCACATTTCAAGCTAAACACACACAAAAACACTTCAAGGAACATTTCACCCCACCTAAACATCATAACTTCACAACCAACCACCTCAGAATCCTTAAAGCAAAATGTGCTGGCATATTATCAAAATTATTTGTGGATATATCAAGAAACATTGGGGAGGGAAGAATTATTTTTGAGGGAAAAAAGAAGAGTGCTGTATTGCCCAAAGTATTTGAAAAAGATCAAGTCAAATGTAGGACACTGCCATTGGGCTATTGTGGTTTACTCCAACCAGTACCAGATCGACATTGTGACCTGCCAAGTTGTACAGCAAGAAACAGAGAAAGTTGGGTATTATTTGAGGGCTGTTCTCATTCTTACCATGAGGACTGCCTAAGTGATACCCACTACTGTGTCCTCTGTCAGGAATTTCTGGCAGACAAAGCAAGATCACTAGCTGAAACTGCTAAAAATGCCATATTGAACCCCAATGAACCCAAAGAAACTGAAACTGCAAAGTCTAGTGACAATTCAAAATATGGTGAATCTGATTCAAATGATAGCCTTGACTCAACAGCTCCTGGAGACACTGATTCTATTGAAAATGATATTAAGCTAGCCAATGCATCAATATCTGCACTACCCTCTATTCCATGTCCACCAGACACACCTCCCGCAACAAGAAGTACTTCTGACCCAATACCACAGCAGCAGCAAGCCTCTAACAACAGACGTATTCCAAAGTGTTCTCAATGTGGACACTCACGAAAAGGACACACTCGCCCTAAACAAGGACCTGTCAAGTGTCCAGGATGCAGCGGAGGAGTCTGTTGAAGACAGCCATCACAGTCATCTCTACCATCGCAGTTAACCCAGCCATCACAGTTATCACAGCCAACTCAGCCATCACAGTCAACCCAGCCATCATATATGTTCCCGCCACAACAGCAACTAATCCTACATCCATATGTACACTACGGTCATGTCATTGAATGGATTCTGCCACAACAACTATGTCAGTCCCTGATCTTTGGAATTCCAATAAGCAGTAATGCTTGTACTATCATCGCTGTCATTGGGGCTATGAAGTTTCTTTCTGGCACAGTTCCTGTCCCTTCTCCTCACAATATTTTATCAACTGTGGCAGCATTTGCTAACTCAATCAGAGAAGGAAACATTCTTTACAACAATCTGAATCTACCAGTAAACCAGCCAAATGTAAATGTCCAGGAGGCCCTAGCAACAAGATATGATAAGTTGGACTGACAATGATAGAAGATAGTGCAGTTTTCTCTCCAGCCTGTCTCAAAGACAAACTGGTACTCATGACAATCCCATCTGGCAATAAATGTGCTTTTATTATTGCACCACCAGATAAGTCAATGCTGTTGTGTTTTAGCAGCAGGGAACAGAAAGTTTCATTGTTTGAAATCCATTCTCATGATAACCAAGGAGAATTGCTGGCCGTAGCAAGCTATGAACAAATAGACAGCTTTGTTCTCTTTCTTGAATATATGTGTTTGCGTGACTGGGGAAGCAGCATATCAGGGGCCAATATTAGTGTAGTACAGTAAAAACCTGTATAAGAACCTACTTTTTTACGGTTAGCCTCAACATTTACAATTTCTTATATACATACATTTACTGCAAGGTTCTAATAAAATAGTACTTAAAATGGCTAATCTTAGCCTAGTATGTTCTTAATTTTTAGGTTCTTATATGCCGGTTTTTACTGTAGCTGTGAATAACTAATTTTGTCTGCTCATAAATTATGATGTTTAAAATAGTTAAATTAACTTAACTAAGTTAATGTATCAATTATCACTTCTAATACATCACATGTAACAATGTGACAAAAAAAAAACAGCTAAATACAAACAAGTTTTATAATGTCTTGTCCGATTTTGCCAGCTAATTCAATATGACAGGATGATAATAGCATTAGTGAGGCTCAGCATGATAGAAATATTTATGTGATACTCTTCCTAGATTTTTCACAATAACATATTAATAAATATTCATTAGCTAAGAAATTCTAGGCTTAATGTAGCAGGTAATATTCCCGAAAATATGCCGCCGATTACTTTGAAATAAAAAGAAATATTTAGAAATGAGTTCGATACGCGTATTGAATTTTCATCAACGCTTCTCGAGTGTGAAATTCAATAAAACTTTTACCAGAGACTATGCCTAGCAAAAGTGTGGTCATACTTTCAAGAAAGCATCGGGATATTTTCACCGATTTTGGGGCTAATAAAACCCACAAAAAACAAAGAAGGAAAGGACGATAAAACTAGTTCTAATGTCCGAACAGTGATACTCTTTCTACGATTACGGGAAATTCACTGTCAACTAAGTCTAAAATAAGGTTTCATACATAATATCGTAAAATTTTCGAGCTGGATTTCTCTGAAAGAGAACCACCGATTTACATCCTTATATGTTATGAACAAACTAGAGAACTAAAACTTACCATAAGACAGGGTTTTGGAGCAGTAGCCTTCGTTTTATATCAGATATCCACCTCGAAAAACCCAAGCAAGCCACAACGTGCTGGTGTCAGTCCCGTAAATGGATAGCAGCTTTGGATACTTGTTTTGCAATTTGGAACTCAACTGTGTTCTTTCACTCGCTGATTCCAGCCACAATTACACATAAAAAGCCCATTTAGCTATTTCTTGGATTGTTGAATGTATAAAATCCTTTTACGGTGCACAACTGGCGCATGTTTTGACACACTCGGTAATCTTTCCCCGCCATTGGTCACCAAAACAAGGCAAGTGCCTAAGATGCAATGCGCATGCGCAGCAGAATACTCCCCTGTTCAGACCGTGCCTTTTTTGATAACATGTTTTATTGTATTTTCCTTTTCACTTCCAGATTTTGCCCCGTTGAAGAAAACTTCCTGGAGCAATATGAACAAGTAAGGATAGGTTGCTTGTGGTCGCTATTCATCATTAAAAACTATTTTGTATTCATTCTGTTCTGTTTATTTTTCCTCAGATTGACAATGAAGATATTGACGAAATATTTGCACATTACGATCAGGCAAGCCTCAGTAACTTACTTGACTCTCGGACGTACAATTAAGCAAACGTTACCTTTAATAGGTGGTTTTGCAACCATTCCCTGAGGATTTAAAAGAAAAAAGCGCAGCGGCCATGCTGGTGGACGGAACTAAAGAAAGTAATAGAAGCTAATGAGAAATCTTTTGTTTTGTACACCAGCGTGACGTCAGGTGAAAACGTCTTATAGATAGCCTGTGATGTACTGTAAGAGGACGTTAATACTATGGGTTGTGGCGCTGCTAGGGACTGTGATGTCATCCAAAATGGCGGACGAGATGCCCCCATTTTGTTGTTGACGTCATATCTCGACACTGCCAAAGTGTGTCTCAGGGATAAACAATCAGTTACCAAAGACAGCAGATGCTGACATAAAATTATTTTTAAACAATCGCAAAAAATACATTTTTAGAACACTTACACCTAAATGGATCAATACAACAATTTTTTATCAGTTGATACTACAATATGGGGCAGTACGCAGCTCTTACAAGGTCTTCTCCGATTTACTGAGAAAACAATAGAACAAACAACACAACAATTGACCCTAGCCCTGAAAACAATAAAGCTGCGTGATACCCAGGTCCAATGAAATTAGAGCTTGTTAAGAGCTGCGTGGTATATGACAATTATGGTATCAAGCAAATGCCCAGTCATGAAGAGAACATTATCTACACCATAGACCCCAACTGGAAAGGTGCTTCAATGGCATTTTTGTATTATCGAATTGTAATTATAGCATGTTAAGATACAACGTTTTGCAAAGTTTGAAAAAATGCTCTGGGGAAGGGAAGGGTCAGAGCCACCACAATTTTTCTATAGTTTTAATAGTTACATCGTCTTTCTCATACTTTTGTGTTCTTTCTGCTGCTATTGATCATATCGCAATTATTAAGCTGATTATAACTCAATTGAGGAGTAAAAGCCAAAATAGCAGATGAGATTGGTTCTATTCGCCACTCCAGAAACTTTAGGGAGGCTGCGCACCAGCTTTTGGCACTAGGCTTTCTGGGATCGTTTGGGTAACCAGCGTTAGTTACGATTGACGGTTTTCAAAGGCAACCAAACCCAAACGTACCCAGAAATCTTAGCGCCAAAAGCTGGTGCTCAGTCTATTCACAGTCTGTTGAGGGGCATTTAGTTGTAATTAGAAATAATCTAATTGTTCAGAAACATTTTCATCTCACGAAAGACCCAATTTCTTATTTTAGGATAATAGCAATGAAATCGAGGGATGGGAACTTGACGGATTTTTGAAAGATCTCTACGAAAGAAAACACAAAGTAAGATGCCTTGATTTGTTCATTTCTAATATCTCCGTTCCTTTTTAGCTACCTATATACCCTTAATTGTGAGCTCTTGTTTTCTTATTAACTTTATGTATCTATTATTCATTGCGCCCTGCTTTCCTTCTTCAATTTACCTTTCCTTCTGTCCTTCCGTCCTTCCTTCCTTCCTTCCTTCCTTTCTTCCTTCCTTTGTTGCTCACTTAACTTATGCCGAGAACCGTTCGATTTCTAATCTTAAGCTCACATATAACTGCTTCATGTGCCCTTTTTTCTACAATTGTTGTCTCCTTGCTCGAGAAAGTTAAGTTTGTTGCGCGCGAAAGAAAAATCGGGCGCAAGAGACAAAAGGAGGGGAGGCTGGGGAGGCTGGGGAGAGAGGCGAATAAACGCCTGTGAAATTTGTTTTAAAATGCTCGTGGCGGTATACCATGCCAGAGTCTAGTATACCCTCTGATTGGCCAAATTTGACACTTGTTGTCAACACTGCAGCGTTGTTGACGCAGACAAGAAATGCGATATGGCGTGCGAAAGTCATCCTCCATCGAGTCACGCACGGTTTGAATCTGTGTTACAGCAAGCGCTTAAAGATTTCCCGAATGTGGATAGTTTACGTAAAGAACAAAAAGATTGTATTCAGTCTGGGAAGAGATGTCTTCGCCATTCTTCCAACAGGGTTTGGAAAGAGCTTGATCTTTCAACTTTTAGGAATTTTTTACTACGGCATTTTGAGACTCGGATCTAAGACGCCTACAGTATATCCTTTCTGCTTCTGCAGTTCGTGACTTAACATGCTATATCGGCCAATACCAAACTCTTGCACCCGAAAACCGACCAAATGCTTGTTTTTCGAAACCGGCTAAAGAAGAAAACTCGCGCGGGAACTTTGGCTCCCGTGCACTTAACATTTTTTTGGCAAAACCTACAAAACGAAGAAAACCTACAAAACCTACAAAACGAACCTACAAATCGTTCGATAAAAAGGACGCAGTGTTTACCGACATGGAAAGCGAAGCGAAGCGAAACGAAGCGAAGTTGAAGGAATACGCGCGATGGGATCTTATTTCCCAGGAAATCTACAACGATTTTGACTGACAGCTGAAACCCACAACTACTTTGCCGCTGTCGGCTGAGCTTTTTAAAATTAATTTCACAGGCGTTTCTTCGCCTCTCCCCCAGTTTTCCCTCGCGCCGACCCTATAGCGCCCCGCGCCGCTTTTCGCTGCTCCCCACAGTCTAAACGCCTGGAACAGGCTACGGGAAAGAAAACTACAGAGTTTATGTTCCCCAACACTGCTTCGTTCCTCAACCTTGAATCACTTCCTTGAGGATGTTGATAAAGGCATTTCCAAAACATCAAACCCTTAACATTTAGGCACCTTAAAACGAACGAACATTGACATAAGCGTAAGATAGATTATTATGCTTATGTTTGCGCTTATGTCGGGCCCGTTTTCACTGCGTATAAGAGCTGTTATGCTTACGCTTATGCATATGCTTATTGTCGCTAGTGAAAACCAAGCCAAAGGCTAAAACATAAAATAAATTCACATACAAACTAACATAAAATTAAATTTATCATAACCTTGGTGAATAACAATAAACTCTATCTACACGTTTTCCTTTTTCTTTGTCCAATATTTACTCTTTACTTTCGAATAAGTACTATTTAATATACAAACTGTTTTTTTTTTGTGTTTTCACAGCCGGGTCAATCGCTTGAAGAGTTCAAAATCAAAAAGATGACGAGATTTGACAAAGACAAAAACAAAAAGTTTAGCAAGAAGGAGCTAATAAATATTTTAAAAAGTTCTTAACGTCAAAATGACATGCAGTATTTGACACATTTTTTGGCGTGTAAGTTCAATGCAGTTGATATACATTTATATGTGTAGTATAATCAACATAGTCAATTATTTCTTCGTAAACGTTCAGTATAGGGTAAAAGTCGAAAGGATTTCAGTCAAGTTCTTTTTTACACATTTCACGAATTGTTCGACATTGAGCAGTTTTTCTTGTATTAGCAACCTAGCTACACACTGATATAAAAATAAAGAATGTTTTGCTGGCTTAAGTTACATCTCTTCTCGTGTGCTTCCTTTACATATTTCACTGATATACAACACAGCTATTTCAATTAACGTTGTCGGAACAAAGCTTCTAGCTTGCGTGACAGGACCGAAACTGGTTCTATGGGCCTTTTTATTGCTTTGTTGAAAAACGAATAGCATAATTTAGCAGACGGACTTGATAATCTATGCAATCTCAGAAGTTTTTGGTTTCCAGTAAATATGGTTATCGCGGAGAGACGAAAACAACAAAGCGGCCATTAATTCATGATTAGACTATAGCGGCCAGAGAAAAATAATTGCACTTTCCTAGCTATATGGAGCCACCGGGTAGTTATTACTTATGAGACTTTGTTTGAGAGTTTGCTTAATTTTTGTATTTTTATTTTTAGGTTTCTAAAATATTGTGTATCCTTGATAGCGTTGTATAAACTTTGACGCTAAGTTAAATACTTATGAATGCTAAATACCTCGTCCAAAAAGCAACGGCATATTTATAAACCTTTCGGTCTTGTCGTGTGGAGCTTGCGCCTGGTTAAATCCTTAAACGTTAAACGTAATAACTGTAGGTCGGAACAAATTCAAATAACCTGGTTGGATTGACACGCTTGCTGATAAAAGGAGGTGATGATGAGTAAGAAGCGTTTTAGTAGCCAATACCAGCACTTAGGCTCGTATTTCGCAACATGAAGCAACAACGAATATCCATTTTTCGCCGCTCCACCTTTATCCCCTCTCTCCACCCTCTGCCCTCTCCTCAGAGGACTAGAGGTTTTCAAAATATCAACCCTCCGATGTCAAGTGCGAGGAGTTATTCGGATACACTTTCCAGTTAGCGTTGATAATTAAACTGTCATATACAACTGAAACGCATTCAAGTTAATATACCTCTTTATTAATGATATACTGAGGTACAAAATTCACGGACATGTCAGTTTTTCAGCAACTTGTGACAAGGCTATCAGCGGAAGTAAAACATTTCTTATATAATAGAAAACATTGTTGAGACTAGAAATTCAACATATAAAAGGCTAAAATTGAAACTTTAAATACCTAGTTTATGAAATGCACACTTAGACTATCACAATTCCCTACTTTAATAACATCGTATTACTTTCGGAGAAAATTATTGGCAATTTGATGATAATTGTCTGATTAGCAAATTAAATCAAAACATTATGATGTTTCATAAAAAGAAAACTTAGTTTGAAAGATAAATCGCACATCAAGTTCGAGCCGTACAGTGCCTCTCAATTATTTACGATAGAGAACCAATTTTAGCAAACGTCTAACAAATATCTGACAAGCCATTCTACTTTTGCCAACGATGCCGATTTTCTTTTCCCTAAAATTGATTGTTATACCATACAAGAAGCCAATTGAAAACTTTGTTTGCATATAAACCTTGTTGCTTATTCATTCATATCTGATAACAGCAATGCTAGCTCGGTTCGAGAGAGTTTTCCATCGTTGTCTTTATCACTGACACCCAGAACAACGTCCCTCATTTTTTCCAGTTCTTGGCAGCTGTCCGGCTCCTATGAAAAAATAGAATTCTCAAGTAAGGGAAAGCAAGGTTTTACTCTGTAAATAAAATAGTTTATTTTGCATGTCAACCCTCGGACGTACAAGGGATGGGTAGATGCCACTCAAGGAGAGGGGAGACGGGGGGAGGGGGAAGGTTGCAATCACTCCCCTGGGTTTTTGCGCTGTTACAATATTTCTTATAGATAGCCTGTGATGTGATCTTGTAGCATGGTCAGGGTATAAGTTTGCGTGTACGTTCACGGATTAAATAATAAACTGGAAATAATCTCTTTCGTTTTATTTTTCAAATCGTTATATAAATGTTTGTTAATATTCCATTACTAAAATAAAAAAAATAAAAAAATAAAAATAGAATAACGATAATCATTGCCAATAATAATCCTTACCAGTCCCATCCGTTTCATGACGTCACGCAAAAGGACTAACAACTCGGATCCTTCAATCTCCCCACTCTTGTCCTGTTGATATAGAGCATATATTGCAAACTGAGACGGTCAACTATATCACATCTTGTCATTCGTTTGTGTTTTGGGTTTTGCACTGTTCATAATAAAATTGAATAGCCTTTTACTCTGAAGAAGAACAAGACTTATTTAATATTGTTTGAAGAAACGACGAGTATTTGTAATGTAATGTTTCGGTTTGTTGCGAACCATCTTCATTTGTAAAGGATACAATTGACATACCGGAGATATTTATACTATTAAGCGTATTACAAAATTAATGATTAAAATTAATAATTAAAATTAGTAATAACAATAAACGATTTACCATCTATCATTATTTGTCACTTCACATGACGCTTTGGACATTATTGATCCTAGCAGAACGCAGGACGCATGGCATACATGAACCTAGTATATGGCTTAGCTCGCCACGACTCTCGTAAATCAGTGGTTAGAGCATCCTACCGGTGTGTGAAAGGACAAAGGTGCGATTCTTGTCGAGAATTGTTTTGTTTGTCCCACGTGACTTGATGAACATTACATCTTTCTCGTTTCATTACCAAAAGTTCCTATAGTACAACTTCACTGGTTGCCTGTTTCATATCGAATCGTATTTAAGCATCTTCTTTTTGTCTATAAATCACTGAATCGTCTCTGCTCGCAACATCTAATGGATATCCTGAAACATCGGAAATCAACTAGGTCTTTACGCTCGAACTTTCAAGACCTGGGTTCAATTTAATAAAACTTTTACACTTCAAAAATTTACAAGTGTAGCTATTGTTTTCAACCTCTGAAACAATGGCTACGCTTGTAAATTACACTTGTAAAAGTTTTATTAAATTGACCCCTGCTGACGCAGCCAACTTGTAAAACCAAAACATATGGTGACAGAGCTTTCTCTGTATGCGCTCCGAGGATTTGGAACACTGTTCCTTTGGAAATACGACAATCCAGTACAGTTTTATCTTTTCTTTTTACTAAATTGAGAGTGACTCTTTATCGTATTTTTAATTTTTTAGATTCTAGTTTCTTAGGTATATTGTTAGTTTTTTAGTTTCTAAAGTTTCTTAGATTTAATTTGTGGTTTTAGAGATAACTTTGTAAAGTGCCTCGAGCAAATAGTGGATGTGTGCGCTATATAAATAAACTATTATTATTATTATTTTTATAACCCTTAAATACATATTTTCAGAATCACTATACATACATTGAATAGTTAATTAGTGAAATATTTCTTGTTTTGAACGTCGCGATATTTAGTTACAGAGATTTGAATTTACAAAATGCTAATTCGATTTTTAGTATTTATCAAAATTAATTATCCTCAAGCCATAAACTGCGCATTGTAAATTGACGTCATCTAATTAGCATTTTGTAAATTCTAATATCTATAACTCAATAACGCGACGTTCAAAACAAGAAATATTTCATCATTTAACTATTCGTATAGGTAATCATACGGTTTCGAGTTCAATTTGGGATTAATTTGCACGAGTGAAAAACTCATAAGTGCAAATTGATCCCAAATTGAACGAGAAAACCGTATAATTACTTATTAATAATTATACATGAAAAAATTTGCATCAATTTTTTTTGGCAATTTTTTTTACAAAACATTTTTGCAATTTTTTTCTTTCAATTTTTTTTTTGGAAAACATTTTTGCATCAATTTTTTTTATTTGTAATTTGCACTGGTGTTACAGTTGAACTGCACTGCTCTTAGCCAATCAGAATTGAGTAATTTTTTCATGTATATTATTAAATGTGCGTAGAGTTGATTCTGAAAATATGTATTTAAGGGTATAGGCACTTTAACAGTTACCATCTTTTTATATATATATTAATAAACTACATAATTAAAAATAATAAAGACATGGATTAAGGTGTTGCACCTCCTTGTAAAGCTATGGTTATTACCAAACAATTTGGAAAGCTTCTTTGATAAAAAGGGAGAGGCGCCAGAATCCAATTTTGGAAATTGGATGGACCCTTTGTTTATGAAAAGCCTTTGTTCGTACGCCGACGCAATAGGCCATTTCCGAGTTGCCTTTAGCCTCTCTATCAAAACGAGGCTAGGTGCGAAACCTTTCATATGAAAATGAGTTTTCATTCACATGCAAATAAGTTTTATTTGCATGTGAATCAAAACTCATTTTCATATGAAAGGTTTCGCACCTAGCCTCGCTTTGATAGAGAGGCTAAAGGCAACTCGGAAATGGCCTATTGAAAGTACTTATTAACTGTTAAGAAATTGACATCGTACCGTGTCATAATGATCAAAGACAGCATCAAAATCCTCTCTTGACAGGGCTGGTTTCCCCTAGAACAACAACAGTGTATACAATGAAACATGGTAATTATAAAATGACATTAAAAGTTATGTAGCTTGTGTAGTCTTTACATTGGCGTTACCTTCTTGTTTTTGGAGATATTTCATATGAAGTAGATCGCTCCAGTGTGGAGTTGAATATGGAGAGATTATATATGTACTGATTTTCAAAAACATAGCTATTTAAAAATATAGATCTTATATATATATATATACCTTTTGTATTCTCATCAAATAGGTGACGTTTTTGATGGGAATACAAAAGGTATATATATAAGATATATATTTCTCAAATAGCTATGTTTTTGAAAATCAGTATATATATATATATATATTTATTTATTTATTTATTGAACCTAAAATGTTTACTACACTTTTAAAGCGAAAACAACTGCTATGCTTATTATCCTTATCTTCCACTAACATTGTTATGTATATGCACTGGGGGCATACCTGAAACTTTGCAAAGAAGTTTTCCTCGTAAGGCAGGATCCTAATAAATAAACAATAGCAATAAATAACTTGTTTGTCTAAAAAGAAGATACAATCATGATATAGTCACTCAGTAACAAGAAAAGAAAGTGATATTTCAACTTTCAGGTAAAATTAGTAATCGTTTAATGACGTTCTTAAATTGCTGCGTCGAATAAGCCATTTGCGAGTTGCTTATTGCCTCATTATCAAAACGAAACCTGAACAGCGTGCACCGTGCGGAATAACTTGTTAATTATGAGGCGGTATTGGGTCGTAGTATTCCAAAGCTTGATACACAAATCTTTGATTACCAAATATTTCCACGGCATCAAGAAAAAAGTAGACAAATGGACAGTGTCGCGACTGATATCATGTTTTCATGATTAAGGCCCGGAGCTTGCTTTAAGCTTGCTTTACTATCTTGAAATAGGAAGTAAATTCGCCAAAAGTGATAAAAGCAAAGAAATATTGGGTGTTTCTTAGTGTTGCAGAAGCCATTGTTGGTTAGCTTTTGTGTTTTGGTGTGGGTATTGTTCAGTGTCTTTTGAATCTTTTGTTTTAAGTCATTTGGTGATCACACCATCCGCAACACCAAAAAAACGGCCAATATAGGTGGTTTGCACGTTACGTCATGGCGGCCATGTTGGAGCACACCTACAAAAGAATTTTAATGAACCTCTTTTGTTATGTGCTCCAACATGGTCGCCATGGCCTTTGTCATTTGAGTCCCACAGGACTGAAGGTCACGTGAGTGAAAACCATCTATTAACTTAAGAGACAAATAACGGCTAATTTTGATTTCTTGGCCGCCTGTCACAAAATCAAATTTGATGAACTGTAATCCACTTCCATCCTTGCAATCCTGCACTTTTTCTTCAAACTACTGCTACTGTTTTCCACTATAGAATCTTTTTATCCAATTTAGCTGTATATTTGGTGGTATTTGGCAATATAACATTGAAATTAAGTAAGCAAAATTTCGTTATTTTGGTGGGACAGTGTCAATGAAAAATGATGTATTATTTTGCGCGTGTTACATTTAAATATGTTCACACGCGCATTAATAAATGTAAATCTTGAAAGTGATCGGATTTTCTGCATTAACCCTCGGACGTACAAGGGAGGGAAGCCACCCCCCTCCCCCCTTTAAGGGTTTTCTCCGATATTCAACACCATTTATGATTAGCACATGCCGTCTTCAGTAGCTATTCGTTTATCCTTAAGACACATTTTGGAAAAGGTTAGCGACAACCGGTTCATCATCATCATCATCTTTATTTAAAAACACGGGATCACTTTCATTAAAAATGCTCTTCCAGTGAGCCGTGGACTACTTAACATACAATAATGGTAAAACGTTTAAAAAAACCTTACAAGCACAAACTATCGAGGTAAAAATTATATATCTAAATATAACTAATTATCGTAAACCTAAAAACTAACCTTATATAATTAAGTTAATTTAAAACTTATTTACCTCTACCTATCACATCAGTTTATTAAAAAGTATTTCATTTGACAGACTAGCCTTAAAAGCATTCAGACTAGCATGATCTCTTGCTTCTGCAGGGATTTTGTTCCAGAGGACAGACCCTCTGTAGTGAAGACTACATTTAGTTGCTTCTAGTTTTGGTCTAGGAATATACATATTTAATTCAGAGTTTCTCAAATTATGAGAGTGAACATTTGATGTATCGTTAAAAATCCTTCTTAAATATGATGGAGATAGACTATTGTAAATCTTATACATCATAATAGCCAGATGTCTAATTCTCCTATGTTCCAGTCTTTCCCTTCCCAGTTCATCCAATAATTCACTTGACTGAGTTTCATAATTTGAAAATATAATCCTCGCAGCCCTATTTTGCAACTGCTGGAGTCGCTCAGATAAGCCTTTACCAATGCAGCCCCAGACTGTACTGGTATAATCAAAATATGGTAAAATTAATGCCTTATACATAGTTAATCGAGTTTCGTATGGTACAGTAGGACTTATACGCTTTAGGACCGCAAGTCCTATTGTAACGAGATATGACGTCACAAGTAGCATGAGATCAAGCCATTTTTGAATAAAAATGCGTGTTTTTCACCAATGTTTTATTGTATATTTTGCAACTCTAGCAAATAATATTTGCAATTTCCGCATTTTTCTGATAAATTTGATTTTTTAGTAAAATCCAAGATGGCGGCCATATTGTCGACCATTTTGGATGACGTCACGGACCCCCAGCAGGGCCACAACCCATAATATTTTTTTATCTTGTAGAGCACATCACAGGCTATCTATTAGACGTAAAATATTTCCGAAATATTGCAACATAGCAAAAACCCAAGGGGGGAAACAACTCCCCCCACCCCCCATTTTACCACGGTGGGGGTATTAGTTTGCGTGTACGTCCGAGGGTTAATCTGTTAGTAAAACATCTCCTGTAAATAGCCAAGTACATCAAACATCAACATACTTGGATAGTTCCTTCAATCCAATTTTGCCATCCTTGTTTTCGTCATAGCGCTCCATCTAAAAAAATTAGATGTTAGATGAATGGAGTACAAACATGTCTAACCAACCAGGCTATAGTATGGTGGCCTAGAACGGCCATAAGGAAAAGTGCGTATTTTGAAAAACAATAATGTATTTATAAAATAGTAAATAAAATCATAACAAAAAATAAGATATTATTCAAATTTGAAAATAAAATAAAATGAAAGTCAAAAATAATTTTAAAAACAAAAAAATAAAATATTCAAATTTGAAAATAAAATAAAAATAAAAGAAAAATTAAAAATGAAATAAAATAAAAATAAAAAATAAATTCTTATAAAAAGTAAAACCAAATCAAAATAATATAACTCTTACAAGCAAATTGAAATTTATTTTATTTAATTTAAAATCAAAATGAAATCATTTTAAAGTAAAATGAAAACAAAAATGCTCATGGCCTATCGTTGCCATAGCCCAGAATACATTGCGGAGTAGCCATGTGTTGTACCCATGATGCCTTGCGCAATGTTGTGAGTCAAAATGGCTGACGACTGGCGAAAATTTAAAGACAAAATGAAGGACAAACGAAACACTAAAATCACGAAGAAAGACTCTGGCCAGTCGGGCAAAGATCTGGATGCAATCGTTGTTCAACGTCTTAGCGCAGAAGTGTCTGGGAGAGCGCAAAAGTATTCACGAGTAGGAGCGGGTGACTTTGTCTCGTACCACGAGTACGATGAACTGTCTATCGACAACATAAAGAAGGCATGTATGAAACATTATGTTATGCCCGATACTATATCGTGTGATGTACTTGCGGGGGAGCAAGGCCCTTCCTGAAGCAAGTCCCGTCGGTCAAAGTTATCCACGTGCGTTTCATTAAGGCCAGTGATGAGAAAGACGACGACAGTCCACCTCAAAAACTCTTGAAAACGGCTGAGGGACCAACAAAACCGAGAAGAGTCCATCCCGATCTGCGGCTGCTGTATCACTGCCCCAAACACGAAACGAAGCAGCAAGCCCTAGCAAGTTTGTTCCAAGAAGTCTCAAGGTGGTGGAAATGCTTAGACTTGAAAAGCTTATCACTGATACCACTACCTTTGTTTGGGGCCTTGCTCCTCCGCAACAACGATTGCATCTAGATCTTTGCCCGACTGGCCAGAGTCCTTCTTAGTGATTTTAGTTTTCTGTTTGTCTTTCATTTTGTCTTTGAGCCACAACAAGGTATCATGGCTACTCCGCAATGCATTCTGGGCTATGGCAACGATAGGCCATGGGCATTTTTGTTTTCATTTTACTTTAAAATGATTTCATTTTGATTTTGAATTCAATTTAAAAAAAATTATTTTGCTTGTAAGAGTTATATTATTTTGATTTCTTTTTTCTTTTTATAAGAATTTCTTTTCTCTTTTTATTTTATTTCATTTTTAAATTTATCTTTTGAAGGAGCATCAAATCAGAGCAGGAGCATTCTGGAGGGAGGCTTTACCAGCTTTTCGACTTATCTGTGTCTGGCGAAGTGAATTTATGACGTTGTTCTCACGTGTGCGCTTCGCCAAAAATGGGGATTTGAAAAAAGCTTCAAGCATTTAAATATGAGTAAATCTGTTATCCCGAATAACCAGAAATCTTTCGCCGGAAACTGAGATTTAGTTAACGTCAAGCAGCATAATATCATTTATTTTGCAATAAAGTTTCTACAACATTCTTTTTTTCTTTATATCCATTGCTTTTCAGCACTTTTCAGGCTCGTCGCGCCCACCAAAACTTCTTATCTAATAAGTTTGGTATAATAATATACATGAAAAAATGCTCAGTTCTGATTGGCTAAGAGCAATGCAATTAAGTGTAACACCAGTGCAAAAAGTGTAACACCAAAGTAAATTACAAATCAGAATTCTGTATTCTGGTTGGCTGAAAGACTATAGAAAATATTCTATGAGAATCAAATCACGTAAAATGATAACGAAACACATTTCAATCGCGAGTGAGAAAAAATGGCTGCCATTTTATTTCAACAAAGGTTTCCTTTGCCTGCCGTTGATACCATAGAGGACACGATATTTTTTTCATGTATAATTATTAATAAGTGCATGCTCAAACGGTTTTCTCGTGATTACAAAACCTCAAATTGCACGAGCCGCTAAAAACTGGAAATTGTACTCGAAACTGTATGATTACGTACAGTTACTTATGGTATGATAGAGTAATCTTACTACGAAGGCTTTGTAGTCAGCGATTCGCTGTGAATTTGGATTACAACCCTCCTGTTGCAACATGTCTTTGAGAAAGGCGTCGATCTCATCTCCTTCCAAATAGCCACTCATGTCACTGTCATAGTGGTTCCATATCTGTAGTAGGGAATTTAAAAGTGTAACGACTATAATCAGTCACTTTTTTTTGCAACAAAGAAATCAATTATTAAATTGAAAGTAAGTGCATTTTACATAGTGCATGTGGAAATGAGAAACGTATGAAAAACAGTAAACGTGACCTCTATCATGGAAGTTAATGAACTATATACAGTATTTACTGGGGAACGCAGGCTGTAACTCAATAAAGCAAGCGCGTGACTTAGGGCGTGTACATTATGGTGGCATAATCAATTCGTTCCGACCAATCACAGTGTGCGCCTTCTGGAATTAAATACGAAACACCAACAACAACAAAATATCCATTAGCAAACAAACACTCACTCAGGACCTGCATGATGATTACGTCACATCTCATAGCTTTGTAGCACCATTGCAGTCAAGCAGCTTGGCGATTCCACTATCGTGTATGCATGCACAAAATTACTTTTCCTGTTAAACCAAAAAAAGCCCGGTATAGACCAAACTTGTTTCAGTACCTTAATGAATTTAACGCTGTCCATTTTTTGCATTTCAAACTCTTGTCGAAACTGGTTAAGGTAGTTTTCTTCTGTGGGAAGAATATTCTCAAGCTAAAACGAAGAAGAAACAAAATTCGAGTCAATTGCGTTAACAGCAATACTCACATCAGTTTAATCACATTCATTTAAATCAAAATAGAATAGTCAGATTTTATAATTATTTTCTCGAACCGAATTTTTAATCGGTAAAATTGTTCAGTATTCGTTGTCGTAAAACAAAATGTAGTATCCTTGAAATTAAATAAATTAAGACATGTTTTACTTACATATAAGACAGACAGAGTACTAAAATTTAACAAACTATTTACATTTTAAACGCTTTGCCGCGAATTCTTTCATACATTGGCTTATTTATCACTAACAACTTTCTCAAATATATCTTTCACGTTATTTTCTACTGTGCTGTGTCACAACATGATTTGTGGGGTCGTTTATTATATGAAGACGTAGACGACTCGCCTGCAATATTTACGAGGGTAATCTCTTCTAACTTTTTGTTAGCTTTATTATTTTTTCTGCAAAAATAACGTGCCATCTTTCTGACTTACAAGCTAATTTTCACGCAACTATAAAGTCTGTTGTAAACATGTTTGCACTGTTTACAGAGATAGTAAAATGTTGGAGTGTGCATTGATAGGAAAGCACAAAAGGGTGTTCTCCCACAAGGATACTTAGTGAGAACTTATTAAGCATACCAACAGGAATGAACAAGACAAGTAGGGATTAACCAATTCCGGATATGAAAAGAGAATTGTTGTGACAGTCTTAAACTTGACTTTGCCTTAAAGGCAGTGTCAGCACAGGCTGGAAGGCATTTACTATTCAAAAACCTTACTCTCAGGACACGCCGGGACAGTAGAACGCTCAAAACGGTACTCGGGTTATAACTTTTGAGCGCTTCATTCAGTGGTGCTCAATCTTTGAAGAATTACATTAACACGTTGTTTGTTTTCTGATTTTAACGGTTCCTATCGTCCGTAGAAAAAACTGACACAGCGCTCATCGTGGTGCAACAACACGCAACGCGTCGAAAACTAAGAATTTTTTGCGGGAAAATGACGTCATACATCTAACAACAAAAATCTGCTTTTCACTTTGTTGCACAATAACTGCACGATGTTGATAGAACACGTCAAAACAACATGAAATGTGAGAAAATTATTGAAAAAGCTCAATCCTTTCAAAAGATGCACTTAATTGCAATAACGTTGTCACAGAAAAATGAAAAATGAAAAAAGCCCAATAGGAATTAATTAGCTTAATCATCACAGCGACACGCGGTTACACGTTTCAACTTTTACCTGGGTAAATTCAAAATAACAATAGCCGCGGCACAATTAAGCGTGCAGCGGTTATTGTTATTTGAAATTTACCTAGGTGAAAGTTGAAATCATATGGTAACCGTCTATGTTGGAAATATGTTGCTAACCGGTTGATTTCATTCTCTGAGAATAACTGTTACATGTGCACAGTTGCACTACGAAAAAGGAAAAGTGCAAAAACCTGTTCTTAAACATAGTTCTTGTGCATGCTTTGAGAATTAATAAAATCCGGCGAGAATGTACTTTGTATGTCTAATTAATTCCTATTGGCCTTTTTTCATTTTTCGTTTTTACATTTTTCATTTTTCTATGACAACGTTATTGCAATTAGGTGTATACAGATCTAAAGTTTGAATTTCCCACCATTCTGTTACCATTATAATTTAAAAATACAATATATTTTGAACGGATTAAGCTTTTCAACAATTTTGTTTCAACGAGTTCTATCGAAATCATTCAGTTATTCTGCAATAAAGTGAACACGTCGCTAATCCGTCAAATATTTACTATTTTTTGATAAATGGTCAGGTTACATGTCAGCGCGACCTTTTGGGAAGTATATTGTACTTTAAAGTGTTAAGGACGACAATACCTTTCTTGGTGCAAAATTTCGTTTCAGTTTCATTTCCATTATAACAAAATTTTAGTTATTGAACCATTTTTCCTAAGGTTAAAGTCCTTGAATCAGGCCTTTAACTAATTGAGGTCTCATACTCATATTCCGAACTAATGAACACATTCTTTGGTATTAAATGAAGGAGTGAAAGGTCCGCGATAGGAATCCTAGTCAAAATCATCCTGAGTATTACTATAAAATAACTAACTAAAGATGGCAACTATTTCAATGTAGTGGCTGTTTGCTTCTTACCTCACTCATGCTTATTTTACCGTCAAAGTTATCGTCGTAAGTTTCTAGTATGTACTCCTTGAACTTGTCAATTTCTTCATCTGAGGGTTTCTGCAACGAAAGAGTGAAAGTCGCCATTGTAAACGTTGTAACAAATTAACAGTAAAGCTGTTATGTTTAAACTCTTGTTTCGCGAGATGTGTATTTGCCATAGTGGTCGCCAGTGTGATTGTTTAGGCGAGGGTAACCTCGCGAAATGTTATTAAAGGGACAATTTTCCTGCAACTTAAAAAAACCTTCAGTTGTACGAGTGGGTGTTACACTTAAACATCGTACGTGCAACTTGCAACAATTTTTTTTTCTTTCTGCGAGACAAGTTTCACGAAAACTTGTTACGTGTAACAGCAGCTTGAATTGGATAGAAAGATGCATAGAGCAAAACAGAAGTAGTAATTTGAAGATAAAGTACAGGATTTCAAGGATGGAAGTGGATTACAGTTCATCAAATTTGATTTCGTGACAGACGGTCAAGAAATCAAAATTGCCGTATTCTTGTAGACGTTATTTTGTCTCCTTAGTTAACATGTCTTCGCTTTCATCACTTTCGGCAATGTTTTCTTCGTATTTCAAGGTTAAAGCAAGATCCTGGCCATAATCATGATAACACGATTTATAATTCAACACATTGATACACTGCCCAAATATGGTCAAAAAGTATATACGCTTTGCCTACATGACATATATCCAACGATGGACTCCATCGTTAAATTTCGCATTTTGACAAGAGAATCCAAAAATGACGGACCGGCCTCGATGTTTTTTCTTCAAACTGTGCTTTGTTATCAATATGTTGAATTTTAAAACTATTATTGCGCTCAAGCTTGCGTGATATCGCCTAATATTACGCGTACTTTTGCGCTATAAAACATGTAGTTAAACTTAAGCCAGGATAGTGTCCCTTTAATGGTTTACGGATCTCAACAACATAAGGTATTTCTATCCTCAATGAAAACATTAGACACTGTTACTTCAGACCGCAAACCATTCACTGAGTAAGACACATTATTTTTTATGTACTTGACGACCTAAACAAACACAAGAGAGCAACGAAGTCACATATATCGAAATGTCTAAATTGTCACAATCACAAGAACGATTGAAATATCACCCTAAAATACAGTATCACCCTTCTGGCATAAACATATGTATTTTCAGGAGAACAGATTTAATCTGTTCTGAGCAGATTTGTTAACGCGAAACAATAAACACTGTGGTTCAGACAACACTCACCCCCACCTCTTATATTATAGGGCTTGTTAACCGGTCTGGTTTGGTGCCAGGCCTGCCCGGTTTATAAAATGAGCGGTACTTCTGGGTTACTTTATGACGCCTGTTCTAGAAAGTTCTAGAAAATTCTGTGTTAAGTGTTTTAGGGATAGAGATCAGTAGAGTAAAGCGTATTTCTTTATAGCAACTCGAGAGGATCATGAAACAATTTTTGAATTGATCAAAGGCTCCTGTGAGCCAGCTCACGGATCAATAATAGATTAGTGTAGAGGTAGTTGAAAAAAGGAGAAGAGGACTTGGTGGGATTGTAAATATGTATTTCACGTGCTTATCAAATCCGCATTTACATTTACATCTGCTATGAGAGACAACCCTCCGTGCGCGCATGCATGTCATATTTCAGAATGTAGTTCAATAAGCTGTATTCAAATGGTTTAGTAAAACGAATTTCATTTTACAATTTGGATAAAAACATTTTATTAGGAAAACAAATTTTCTGTTAGTAATAACCAGCTAATGTGTAGCAGCTACATAGGTAAACACATGATCAAAATTACTGCTTGACGTTAATTATCGGAACAGTGCCGGATCAGCACCTCAAATCTCCTCAGAATATCAGTGTGCAAGCAAGCATATAGATTATGGGAATTGATAACATGATTACCATCAACATGAAACATGAATTGTCTGTGGACATCGAATACACATTCACTGTAGTATGGCTATGTGAACTGTACTGACACCAGTAAGGAGAATGTAAATGTATATATTTGATTTTGGGGTTAACCATAACTGGTCATGAAGGCCTAAGTCCGGTCTTAACCTGCGAACTCTCCTTCCTGGTCTCCATACATTGCTTATGGTATTTGCAGATGATTTGTTGAATATTTATGCATTGTGATCAATTTCACAATTCTCATGACCTGTATCCTAAGTATAGGGTGTTTCTTGGTGTTGCGGAAGCCATTGTTGGTTAACTTTTGTGTTGTGGTGTGGGTATTGTTCAGTGTCCTTTGAATCTTTTGTTTTACGTCATTTGGTGATCACACCATCCGCAACACCAAGAAAATACCTAAATATAGCATTGTTACTGTTGGGAGAATCTCGTGCCACTTTCTCAACCAATCGAAAATAAAACAAAAAACAATTATGACCTGCTCGCACACATTTTCCCATGCTTGGCACTGACTACCTGTAATTGCTCCAAGTTCTGATTGCTTCACTGGATTGACTGGGTTGTGTTGTGATTGGCAAAAGTAATTACTATGGTTTTGGTTTTATGACACTCGATTGAAAACCAATCTATGACAATGCTACATGTAATTACTACTATGGTATGTTGGTATGTTGGTATGTTCTGTGCTCTCTTATTGTATGTTACTGTAGTCTCTGCTCTTTTGGGTTAGATTATATCATTATTTTTACTGCAACTGTACCACAATTGAGTTGTTATTTTTTGTACAGCATCACTCTTCAGCAGCGGTAAACTCCTGCGATCTCAACCATTCAAGGGAAACGGTGAATTGGGTTAGCAATTATTTGATACCCAGTATATGGAAAAAAAAAACAGCAGTATCTAAGGGGAACAAGTTGATTTGGAAAATAGCATTCACAATTGCAACTTCAAAATTAGAATTTGAGACAGCAGGAGTTAGCTGTGTTCCTGATAAACCAACTCTTACCCAATCAAAATAAATAGAACACTACTGCATATTGTCCTGGACCCAGGTCCACAAAAGCACTATACATCCACTTGCAGACCAATTTTCCTTCTGACAAAAATTAAAGAAGAAAGGTTGGCGTGGGCGGGGGGGGGGGAGGGAGGGAAACCCAATACTGACCAGTACCAGTTCCCATTTATTTTATTTTATTTTATTTTATTTTAGGAAGACAGGGGACTGAGTACAAGTTAAATGGAAGCGACTAGGTACGAGAATGTCTCAACTTCAAATTTCAAGGCTATTGTTGCCATGCAATCCAACCTCTCTAGTTAAACCAGAAATTTCATCTTGCCCTCCCCCGTCGCTAAAATTTTTAGGTGCATCCTCCCCCGAGTTTCGCGAGGTTCTGCAAGACACGTATTTCTAGTAGAGTTCTTGTTCTTTACGTCATCTGACCGTTGGATATTTCCAACAATCAAAGTAAGTTCAGTACGATTCTGCCTTATGAAGAAACATCCCCTCTGATTGTAGGGAGTGAGTGCGAGCGACCTCCAAACATTCCCTCTGATTGTATGGAGTGAGTGCGAGCGACCTCCAAACATTCCCTCTGATTGTATGGAGTGAGTGAGAGCGACCTCCAAACATCCCCTCTGATTGTATGGAGTGAGTATGAACGACCTCCGACCGTCTGAGAAGCAGACCATTATAAGTACAGAGGTAAAAGGAGACACAATATATCCATTATACTTGTTTCAGGTCACTGCATGTATATCCACAATGCTTCACATCCAAGATGGGGCCCAAGGTCGAAACAATAAACTGAAACAACACTTTGGAAAATATTGAGTCTCATTCGAATAGTTTCACTTTGATTAGTTTTATCCGTTAGATCCAATGTCCAATCCAATATCTATTATCCATTCCAATCCAATCCAATCATATCCAATCCAATATCTATTAGATCTATTAAATTAGATCTTGATTGTATGTGAGTTTTACTCCGGCATTCAAATGAGCAAACTGAAGAAATAATAAACTTTTTACCGTCATCGTTCTTTTTACTTATGCGCATAGCGCGCATAAGGTAAGGTTCCGGCTTCGTTTTTCTTGTTATTACTTATGCGCATAGCGCGCATAAGGTAAGGTTCCGGCTTCGTTTTTCTTGTTATTATTATTATTATTATTATTATTATTTTTATTTTTTGTGTCATGATTTTGCATGCAAATTTATGCACGCATATTTTAGTGACCGGGTCCTCGGGTCACCAACATTCTACAAAAATGGCTGCCGCGCTCGGCATGTGCTTGGTTTTTAAACCCGTAGTTTCGTGTCATCGGATTAATAACTCACATTTAAAATATTCAAAATGGAAAGAGAAAGCTTTAAGGAATACCCAAAGCCGCTATAGTGGAGAAAAAGGAGACCTTTTAGCAACTAATCTTGCTTCAAGGAAATTCATACGCTTTTATCAGTGTGGGGCGATCAAAACCGAAGAAGCAGAGTTTTAAAGAATTTTCAAACAGACGAGGGACTTTACCGTAAAAGAAATTACAAATTTTGGTGAGAATTTATGTTGATATCAATTTGTGATTCACTTTTTCTTTGTGTTCTGGTTAGTTTTGGAGAAATATTTATAAAACATGTTAAAATTCAATCGTAATGACATCTGATATTATGTAAACAAAACAAGACTTAATTTTATACCTGTAGTTCTAACTTCACACGCGTCGCCTAATACGCAAAGATGTCTGTGTATGTTTTGCAATTTTCATTTCCAAATCAGTTTCTAGGGCAATTTCCGATACAACTGGTGTATTTTATTCGAAAATTAGTCATACTTTTAGTCTAGACCGAGTAAAAGTTTTTGTGCACGGTCGCGTAATTCTGTTATTGAGATTCACTAAAATTGAAAAAATAGCCCGGTCGTTTGCTGATTTCATTGCTTTTAAAAGTAGTCTTTTCAAATGTAACAGAAAGAAGTCACGGTTTGGGAAATAAAAGACGAGTGTGTATTTGATCGGGAATCAATAAATTAAATATTCAAAGCGAGTACAGAAAACGTGTTTTAGCGTGTTCTTTAGTGTGTCACGCAAAATTCGTTGAGGGGGGAGGGATGCGTGACCTATTTAAAATAAACTGTATAACTTTCTTATGCAATCGCATAAGTACAGGCTACCAGTGTAGCCTCTTGTTATTTTTAATTACGAGTAACACGTATACACAGCTACTAAATGACAGACGATGCCCCAAAAGGAAGGTCGATGCCATAAAACAACTGATCCCACAACCTGCACTGCAAGGGACATCAAACTAACCAGCGAATAAAAGCTTATATTTGTGTACACTCAGCATGGGTGATCGGCTTTCCCATTATTTAAATGTGTTCAGTATTTTCTACTTTGAATAACTAACCAACTCATGCATGTAAGTTAAACTAACTAACAACTACAGCATAGATCTTCGAAACATTAATATGTATGTCGTTTCTTGCGTTTTTTTCGAATCGAAAACTTGGTGAGGCGATTGAGGATTGCGAAGTTATTTGTTGCTAAGTTTGAGAAGCGGAAGTGAATATAAATGAAACAAAAAAATTGAGTCATGTTCTTTAATATTTACTTCGCCATGACTTCTATCAGCATGCAGTTTGTTTGTTAAAATCGATATTCTATTTACGAAAATTGAATGAGTTTTTCGGCATTCGTGCTTCAGTTGTAACCCGTTTTCAGTCGCAAGGGCGAATAGAAATTCTCCGAACTGTATCCCATTCCGTTCTAATTTGATGTCGTAAATGTAGATACATCATTCCATACCTACGACATTCATGTTATTCGTCTCACCTAGGAAAATACTTTGCATTTTAAAGTTACGCGTTAATCTTAAAACTATGAATTTGGTTTTTATTGTTTTCAAACTCATGATACAAGCATGTTCTTCCTTCTCTTCAGAGGAAGAAGAAAGGAGAGACTAAGAATAATTAATGTCCTTTTTATGGAGTCTTGTAAATAATTCTGTGGTCTCACTTGTGTAAAATATTAATTAGAAACATGACAATTACTATTAAAATAATAATTACTTAATATGCTCATTATCGACCTAGTAAGGTTTGTTCCTAGAGAGGGAAGATAATAGGTTGGCTCCAAATAATTGGATATACGCACATATGACTGCATGACACGCGGCAAGCATTATAGCTCCTATTGTTAATCGCTTTTGTTCAATTCGCTGTTTTAAAATGTTTTGAAAAGAAAGCTCGTACTTGTCAAAAGGAGTCTGCTTCTTTTAAAAGAAGATAAGATTATCAATATATTTAAACCGCAAACACGAGACAATTTATAATTACAACATTCTCTCATAACTGTGCGCCTAATTGAGAAATGACAAATTTGCCCGTTGAAACCTTAAAAACCACTCTAGTAACGCAAAAAAGTGTTTGCCAGAACAGAGTAAAACTTCATAGGCGGCAATGTAAATATTCGAGATGAGCTAGGTTATCAATAAGTAATGCGCGTCGTGTGAAAAAAGGCTCACATCCAATCAGATTACATGTTTTAATACAATTTTCGAAGATAGCTCTGAACAAAAAAATAATGAAACAAGAAGCCTTTACGATCAGATATTTGTCGTCGTTCAGTTCATCTTGAAATGCTCTTTAGTAAGTACTTGTTAATGTAACGCTCTTGATGCAAATTGTTCGTTGAGGATTTCCATTGAATCTTTGGAATATTTAGCAAGATTGATTATTTTTCGCAGTAAGCTGTTCATCATTTCATTAAATAGTTATAACATGGCGAGAAAGTGAAATAAGCATGAAATGGAACTGACAGAAAGAATATACAACTGACAAGTATCCAGGTATCTTTGTAAACATTTTTCTTTTATATCTACCAAAAGCAAATACGAGGAGAATACTGCCGTAGAAATGCACGCATAATATGCGAGTGTTAATTCTATAAATGCGAGCTTAATGTTTAAATATTTAGAATTTTCTAAACAAAACAATTTTATTTTGTGACAAGCATAAATAAAACTATTTTTCTAGCCTCTAGAATTAAAATATGTAATATTCATGGGACTAACTAATATTCAAAGCGACAGGTTAAAATTACCACAATATTTTTATTCCATAATAAAAAAGAAACGTAACCTTAAAAACCAACTTGCCTCTCGTACTATTATGTGATTTAACGCACTTTCGATCCGTAAGCTTTAGGAAGGTCGAAATTTAACATGTTTGATCTTACCGGGAATATTTATTCATTACAAATATATATTTTTTTCTGTTGCTGTGGCGAGTTCCCGAGGTAAACAGTGAACCGGGTCAAGATGTAGAAATTAAAAAATATAGATGTATAGAAAATGCATTGCAAGTGCGTTTAAAGGATTTGCTAGACTTCCACCATCATTTAATATTAGCTTAATGTCCGGTTGCCATATATCACCGCTGAATCGTCAAAATATACCTAGCTTTGTATGAAAAAATGCTTACAGCTTACCTCGTTTCCCGTTTCTTGCAACAGAGTGATCAAAAAGCTGTTCAGTTCATCTTTTTCGATATGACCATTCCCTAAATACGGAAACGACACCGTAAAACAAGAGCCGTCTTTCTTACAAAAGTGTTCCAGCAGCGATTTATAAATTGTCGCATCTAAGATATATCGGTGAAATCTTCTTACCGTCCTTGTCAAATTCCTTGAAGACTTTGACAAATTCTTCAGACGTGAGCTTTGCGTCGCTCTTAAACTGTAGCATGCAAGTTGCTTTACCGGCTTCCATATTGCTTGCCCGCAAGATCAAAATAACATTCACAATGAATGGAAACCGGCTTTTAATACCATGTACAGCTCTGGAACATGCGCACTTTAGCGCCAGCCCGCGAGATGATAATATTCAAATTTGCGCCGACAAGCGAAAAACAGGTGTAATGATTTATCAAAACAAAAGGCCTAAAGACAAAGAGCCTAAAGAAAGAACAGTGAGGCAAATAGCGCAAAAATATCAAAATGGTAGAATTAGCTAAGATTTATAGGTAAAATTCATTTGGTTATCATCAATATGGTCTGTACACCAGATACGCCAAACGGAGACCAAAAGATAAACACACACATCAGGTAAACTTTGTTTTGAATCGAATGCAAATCAGATATGTAAATTAGCTCAACGAGTCGCGATCATTCACGCAAAATAAAACAAAAGCTGTAAGCGTTTCTTAAAAAACATCTTTATTAAATCGTTTCACGTGGCAAGTACTGTAAGATGTAAATGAAATGCCGTTTCCCAGGCTATTATTTTTATACCCATCGTTCTTGTCCTGTATATAATTATGTTTATTATTCATGAGGTCTAAAATAAGGTTTGTGTTGTCCGAAAACTCTTCAAAATAGAAAATACCGTCTCCAATTCAAATTTTATAAATCTGACCTCGCATCTAAAACTAGCCTCTCTTTGTTAATATTTTTGGCGACCGAAACAAATTTAAAAAAAAAAAAAAAAATGCTCAGTGTATTTTCCAGGCCCAGTGCTACAGAGTTGATTGTTAAATTTAACTCTGAAACTACCATGATAAAAATAATAATAACTAACTGCGCGTTATAAATAGACGAGGGGCAACGGTGAAAAAAAAAAAACTCCGTGGGCTATTTTAGTTAATCGAACGGTAAAACGACCTTTAATTCGTATCTTTTAAAGATCTTCAGCACTGTAATGCGTAAAAGAAGAATTTGGCTAATGAAGATAGTAAAACCACAAGAACCGTATGGCAAGGACTGGAACAAAACAAAGTTATCTTAAATGTCCAATTTCTAAACATACTGTGGTAGTACATCAGTGGGGGAGTGAACACGAAAACATGGTTTTATTAACTGAGTTGCTAAGGTAAATTGGTCACCTAAAAGAGATCAACAAGCTGATGTTTCAAGCGCTTAAGCCCTTCGTCAGAGCGGCGGTCTGGCGGTCGAAAATTCAGCTTTCGAATCTCTTAACGGTGGTCAATTTCTCTTTTAATAGTTATTCGCTCCGTTCATGTAACCAATTTTTTTTAATGTCGATGAGTATAACCAAACTTATATTATTTTATATAAAAGCGATTTTGTTGCGGCAAAATAAGTGTTTTTTTTTTTCGGTAACAAAAGAACTGCTCTTTTTAATTGTACCAGTTTCATAAGTAAAGAAAAAAAAACAGTTCATGGGATATCAATTATAATAATTGATAATTACGTTTCTAGTACGATTTAGAGGAGTACCGCAGAATGAAATTGTCCCCTAGGTTTTAAACCGACTTCTGCATTGATTAGCAAACACAAAAAGGATATTAATAACTTAAACTTAATAGTTTCTTGCTCAAGTAAACAATAAAACGAAAACAGCAGAAAGCAATTGATATCAACCGTCGAAATTGGGCACTTCGCTAAAAAGCTCAAATTATACTGAACACTCTAGAACTGACGAAAATGATTTATTAAATACGATATAACGCTTGTACTAGAAGTATTTATTTGTATGTTTATATATGCTCTTGCAACCACATCAAAAATATGTGCAGCCAGACGGACTGACTACAGACAAGTGCAAAAATAAGTTGTTTTTTGTTATGATAATAATAGTTACCAAATACTAAAATCACGACATATATTGAAAACAATATAGTGATGTGACCATTTTCCATGTTATATAAGAAAATGTAAGTACCGTTGTAACACGGAATTTAGTTTTATCGACTGAGTCGATAAGGTAAATTGACCACCGTAAAAAGATTCAAATAGCTGACGTTTCGAGCGCTAGCCCTTCGTCGGAGCGAATCAAGGAATTGTGGGTAGTGTGTGGTTTTATATAGTAAGCGGTGGAGCTACGTTATTGGTGGAAATTTGGTGACGTGAAAAACAAATGTAGATTAGTTGAATGAAAAGCGTTCGTTGATTCCGTGGGGTTTGAGAGTGCCGATTTGAAAGATGATTTTTTGTTCTAGGTTTTTACGGCTTTCTGTGTTACCCTGGTGTAGGGAAAGGCCGCAGATTATCATGTGTTGTTTAGAATGGTTAGTAAGATTAAAATGGCGTGCGACTGGTTTGGATGCGTCTTTGTCATTTTTTTCAACGTCTCGGAGATGTTCACGAAAACGGTCGCCCAGTCTCCTCCCTGTTTCGCCAATGTATATCTTTTTGCAAAAAGTACATGTAATGCAGTAGATAACATTTACGGAGGTGCATGTAAAACGATCAGTGATTTTAATAGATCGTTTGGGTCCTGTTATTTTGTCCGCGTTGTGAATGAAAGGACAAGTGTTACATCGTGTGCGTGTGCATTTGAAAGTTCCCGGTACATCGTCAGATTTCAGTGCGCTCGTAACTAGAAAGTTGCCTATGTTTTTGTCACGTTTGAATGAAATTAGTGGGGGTTGTGAAAAAATTCTGCCAGTTTCGGGGTCGTTTTGGAGTAATTTGAAATTTTTTAAAATGATGCTTTTGACTGTGTTGTTGTGTGGGTGGAAAGTGAGGGTGAATGGAATTCTCTCGTTCTCTTCCTTCTGTGGCGTTTGTAGTGCTGACTGTCTGTCGATCTGTTGTGCACGTTGTTGGCCCGTATTAACAACAGAGTCAGGGTACCCACGTTTCTTGAAAAACTGGCACATTTCTTCTGATTTGTTGGAAAAATCAGAGTCATCACTACATAGACGTCGAAGTCTGAGAAATTGAGAATACGGAATGGCGTTTTTAACGTGCGATGGATGTGAGGATGAATGTAACAGATAACTGTGGGAATCTGTAGGTTTGTAGTGCACACTTGTGGATAAACTGTTACCGTTGATTGAAACATTAATGTCAAGAAAAGCGACTGAGGTTTCGGAAATTTCCCAGGTATATTTTAAAGCTGGATGAAAAGTATTGACAGAAGTTATGAATTGATTAAGTTCCTCTTTACTGGAAGAGGTAGCGCCAATGCAATCATCGATGTAGCGGCCGTAGAGTTCGGGTTTGGTTCCGTGGGTTTGGTTCCGTGGGTTTCGTTCCAACAAATCAGAAGAAATGTGCCAGTTTTTCAAGAAACGTGGGTACCCTGACTCTGTTGTTAATACGGGCCAACAACGTGCACAACAGATCGACAGACAGTCAGCACTACAAACGCCACAGAAGGAAGAGAACGAGAGAATTCCATTCACCCTCACTTTCCACCCACACAACAACACAGTCAAAAGCATCATTTTAAAAAATTTCAAATTACTCCAAAACGACCCCGAAACTGGCAGAATTTTTTCACAACCCCCACTAATTTCATTCAAACGTGACAAAAACATAGGCAACTTTCTAGTTACGAGCGCACTGAAATCTGACGATGTACCGGGAACTTTCAAATGCACACGCACACGATGTAACACTTGTCCTTTCATTCACAACGCGGACAAAATAACAGGACCCAAACGATCTATTAAAATCACTGATCGTTTTACATGCACCTCCGTAAATGTTATCTACTGCATTACATGTACTTTTTGCAAAAAGATATACATTGGCGAAACAGGGAGGAGACTGGGCGACCGTTTTCGTGAACATCTCCGAGACGTTGAAAAAAATGACAAAGACGCATCCAAACCAGTCGCACGCCATTTTAATCTTACTAACCATTCTAAACAACACATGATAATCTGCGGCCTTTCCCTACACCAGGGTAACACAGAAAGCCGTAAAAACCTAGAACAAAAAATCATCTTTCAAATCGGCACTCTCAAACCCCACGGAATCAACGAACGCTTTTCATTCAACTAATCTACATTTGTTTTTCACGTCACCAAATTTCCACCAATAACGTAGCTCCACCGCTTACTATATAAAACCACACACTACCCACAATTCCTTGATTCGCTCCGACGAAGGGCTAGCGCTCGAAACGTCAGCTATTTGAATCTTTTTACGGTGGTCAATTTACCTTATCGACTCAGTCGATAAAACTAAATTCCGTGTTTCATCCCCCCACCGACGCAGCACCACAGTTTCTCTAGAAACTAACCCCATTCATAAGTACCGTTGTAGCCTTAGGAATGAATCGAAATTGAAGCGAGCTGGAGGTAACGTACAAACCAAGGAAAGACGTTGATTTTTGTTTCAATTTGTCAAGGAGGTTAGGTCTTAAAACGTCTTAAGCGAACGAAAGAGCGCAAAAAGCCTTTCAAGAGAAATGTTTCGAAAAAAATATTTTCTGATGTGTACAATCTTCAAGGTCAAGTGTCTAAACGTGTACCGGAAATATGAAATACTACAACAAAGTATACCGGAAACAGAATAGTAAATATCATATATAACATCTCCCCTTTTGTAAAACGAGATATTGTCTCAAAGTCGTTAAAAAAACAGTTCCTCATTTAATAAACAGTCTCCTAAAGAACAGTTCCTAAGGTGTATAATCCTGAAAGCGGAATGGTGGCTTAACCGTACGGCCACTCCTTGTAACAGTAGAGTAGAATGGCAGTTCGAAATGTTCGGCTGCCGGCTTAATGACTGGAGCAGGTGTAGATCGGTTCCTTGACAATTGAACTGTCCACACTTGTCCAATGTCTGTCTCTCTTTGCTGTTGATGAAACGCCCGCAGGGATTCAGTGGGCAGAACTGACATCAACTGTCTACGATTTCGACGAAAGGTGCGATAACCAAATAGGAAAGAGGATCCATCATTTTCTTGCAAACAGCTTCAGTCCAAGTAGACTCGTTTGGTTTTTTTTTATTCTGACTGTTTGTCCAGGTTGTAACTCAGGTAATGCTTTACCTTTCAGGTTGTAGTAGAAAGCCTTTTTTTGTCTAGAGTTAATTAGCTTCTGTTTCACATCCTGTGTGTGGGGTGTTTCAGGCTCTAGCAGTTTCTTTGTCAGTGGTAACAAGTTGCGTGGGTTTCTGCTAAACAGCCTTTCGCTGGGGAAGAGCTAATTTCCGTTGGTGTGTTTCGATAGTCTAGAAGAGCAAGGTATGGTCCAAACTTTCCACGTGCTGCCTTCTCTGTCTTCTCTTCTCTGTTTTCGCAGATTTTTACTGCACTCTCAACCTTTCCATTGCTCTGAGGATTGCGTGGAGATGAGGTAATATGTTGAAAGTGCCAGTCCCTTGCAAACTTTGCAAACTCGGTAGAAGCAATCTAGGGACCATTGTCAGAAATGACTATCTCCGGTACTCAATGACTTAACTGCATTTTCAACTTGACAATAACAGTTTGGAATCTGCTATCTCCAGGTTATCGACCTCAAAGAAAGAAGAGTAATCAAAAGTAATCAAATACTGGCGCCCATCGAACTGGAATGGGTCTGTGCCAACCTTTCGAGGCTGCTCTGGCTTGCATGAGTTGCAAATATCACATTTGAGAATGATATCAGCATTCATTCGGGGCCAGTAGAAACGTTCTCTAGCTCGGAGAAGACATTCCTCAATACCAAGATGGGACGAATGAACATGTTCCATCATCTGCTTTCTAAGCTTTGCAGGTACAATGAGACGCTCGCTTTTTAACAGCAAACCATTGTGGGCTGCATGTAATTTCTTCTCGAAAGGGGAAATACGACTTGACCTCTGCTGGGACTTCAGCTTGGGTACTAGGCCAGCCTTCTAGGACCGCAGTCATAAGGATCTGAAGGTCGCTATCAGAAGCGGTGCCTTCTTTGAAATCCTTCAGTCGAGCTTCAGAGATGGGGAGATCTTCCACTAGTACTATTTCCTCAAGCTCGTTACAATACTCGGTCTGGTTGGGGGTTCCATCCAGGTAGGATCGGGACAGTGAACCAGATCATCTTGGCACCCTTTTTGGTATTTTACATCAAGGTTGTATCGCTGAAGGCGCAATAGCATCCGCTGCAAATAGCTTCCAGATGCTGATGATTTGTTTTACAGCCATGCTCACGCGTGACCAGTATTTTTGAAAATTGGAATGGAGTTTTCAAGTTTACGTATCGGTTTTGTAAATTCATTCCGAGATTCGGAATTTTTCCGTGAGAATTTTACCGCATTTTTGAAGACAAAGAGCAACAAAATATCATTTAATTTGAAATGTTACATATCCGAACAATATTTTTTTTATGCGTGTAGCGAAGTTATTTTCCGTTAACTCACGCGTGACGGAACATGGCTGCTACGTAAACTACTTCTCGACCAAATACCTGACATGCCTCTGACATGCGAAAACTACAGGGAGAAGTTTTTTTTCAATCTGCGCATAACGAACCTCAGCTGGGGTGAGAGCTCTTGAAGCGAATGCAATTGGCTGACCCTCCTGTAGTTGGGAGACGCCAAGTCCTTTGAGCGAGGCATCACTTTCGATAGTAACTTCCTTGATTACATCATATAACTTCAATGGCTGGTGCTTCACAAATAAGACTCTTAATTTACTAGACAGCTTTATCATGAACAGGAAGCCAACACCACTCAGCATCTTTGAACACCGAACGACGTAATGGTTCAGACACACTGGATAAGTGTGGTACGAACTTCGCCAGGTAGGTAACCATGCCAAGAAATCTCTTCAGCGATGTGACATCTGTCGGGGTAGGCATATCTCGTATGGCGCGGACAATACCATCAGTGACAATACCATCAGCAGCAAGTAGGTGGCCCATGAATGGTACTTCAGACAGGCGTAGCTTAACCTTCAGAAGGTTAAGAGTACGATTTGACTCACGGCATCTTGGACGGAATGCTGTTAAATTTTAGTCATGATCCTTGACTGCTTCATTTACTGTGTCTCAAAAAGGGCATTCTCAGCCAACGAAAACGCCCGAATGGTGTGTTATATGTATTTAACGTATCTGGAGGACTCCGTCAATTTGACCTGCCGGAAACCACTCTTGGAATCTAGAACACTAAAATCATTTGCTTTTGTGAGTCGAGAACAACATCTTCTGCGGTGGGTAGAGGGTAGTATGAGGGCTTAATGGCAGTGTTCAAATATTTTGGGTCCAAGCAAATTCGAACTGATCTATCCTCTTTGGGCACTCAGCTAAAACACTGGATACCCAGTCTGTTGGCTCAGTAACATATATATTAACGACTTACCTAACACCTCACAATTCACCTATTTGCTGATGACACTAACATATATTGTTCATATATTGAACATATATTGAACATATATTGAACGTATATTGAACATATATTGTTCATGTAAGAACCTCGAAGATCTTGAACTAAAGTTTAATCGTGAGATTAAACAGTTGCAGAGTGGATGAAATCAAACAGACCAACACTTAGTATTCTAAAACCTAACTTTATTCTTTTTCATTCTATTAAATTGAAACCTTACGAGTCATTTAATTTAAAAATTGATGGTGTAAACATCAAACAAGCTAACACGTACGGTTAAATACCTTGGTGTTACCTTTGACTCAAACTTAACTTGGAAGAATCACATTGACCTTGTGGATCTTCAGAGCATCCGACCCCTCGTTCCATTGAAACGTTTCATACATATCCATAACCTTCCTTTCCAATGACATTAACAACGATGCCACTCGAACATCCTGTGATTTCTTATGAATGCCAGCCGCAATCTTGTCGAGCTTCCATTCTCGACAGAACGACTTTAAATTCTCTCCTTGGTGTAAGCGATCCAATAAATTTAACGGAGAGGAAACTTTGGCGGTGGTAGTGACAGCAGGCATGACACTTGTGATGCAACGAATCGAACGCGAACTATAGACTTAACCTTCTGCCAATTGCGAAAAAGAGGAAGCGCTGAAACTTGAAGATTTCGAAGTACGTAGCAATATGATCATCAACAACTGGGTCGAATCCCGCTTCCTGTCACCATGCCTACTATCGCGTAAATGCAGATAAAACAACAACATTTTAATGATGACTTCAAGACGACCACATGGTCCAAGTAACAAGAGTCTTCAAGGTCAAGTGTCTAAACGTGTACCGGAAATATAAAAAAACTACAACAAAGTATACCGATAATAGAATAGTAAATATCATAACAGACTGGCCCGGATTCGGGGAGTGTTGATATCAATCTGTGATTGACTTTTTCTTTGTGTTCTTGTGTAGTTTTGGAGAATTATTGTGGCCACGTGACTGATGACATCATGATTTTGAAAACGAATGGTTAGCGTACGTTAATATAACGCTCCTGAGGAAGGCCGAGACGGCCGAAACGTCGAGCTAATTAAAACGTTAATTTAAATTGGAGTTGGTTTCTTGACCTTTACAAATCAAGTTTATATATATATATATATATATATATATACATAAAGATGAATTGCTGGAGTCGGACTAGTTCAAAAACATTTAATCGCTACTCGGAGTTTCATGCTTCTAATGAAGCAATCATCAGGCAACTGACAACAATAACGGTTACATGTAAAGATATACAAATTTGAAAATGGGGGCAATGCTTACTAGCGTGACATGCCGAGATGTAATTGGACGGCAAAAGCGCTAAATGATCAGGTAAATCTATATTAGGTAAACGCGGTATTTAACAGGAATTTCTTAGAATGTCTACAGATCGATGTCAGTTCGTTTCTATGATTAAGTGTCGACATTTCCGGCTTACAAATTATAAAATATTTCTCCCAAAGGCAAAGATTACATTTTTTGTTGACATTTGAATACGACCTAGCATGCTTTACTTTTCTCCACTTAATTTGATAATTGATTTTCCGTTCCTTTAGACTCCATATGTACTCCATATGTACTCCATATGTACTTAGTACTTATGTACTTTAGACTCCATATGTACTTGCTAAGCTCGGTTACATTTTTGTACCGTTCGTTCCTGAAAGAACATGTGTGGTTATTGTAGCGTTCCTTAAATGTCGTGTCACACAGTCCGATGTATGTTTGTTTTGTCTGTGGAGTCGCGACCTCTGCTTGATAGACAATGTTCCGGTCATTACAATTTCCTTCAAGTGGGCAAGAATTCTTGTTTCGGCAATTACAGTTGTTTGCTGTTCAGCGAAAACGTCCCATGGGAGAAGAAGACCTCCAACGACCGATTCGATGTCACCATGGGGTCGTTTGATGGCGCAGAAACATGTGAGCTGGTTGGTTGCTACATCTTATCACGCCTCACCGAAAAGTACGGAAATAGCATCGGTCTTTATCGCGATGACGGGCTGTCAGCATTCAATAAAACGCCACAAGAGATCGAAAGAATTAAGAAAGGTATCTGCAAAATTTTCCGTGATAATGATCTAAAGATCACAGTAGAGGCCAACCTAACCAAAGTCAATTTTTTAGATGTCACACTCGACCTAAAAAGCGGAAAGCACTTCCCATACACAAAAGAAGGAAACACACCACTGTACGTACACAAGCAATCTAACCACCCACCTTCTATTCTAAGGAACATTCCCGAATCCATCAACAAGCGTCTTTCGGAAATTTCATCTGACAAAGAATGCTTTGAAGAGGCCAAAGGTGCGTACCAAGATGCACTTAATAAAAGTGGCTACAAGTACAACCTGTCATACAAAGCGCCAACCCCTGATGCATCACGAAAGAGCAAAAACCGTCAAAGAAACATCACGTGGTCCAACCCGCCATACAGCCAAAATGTAGAAACGAAAGTCGGTAAATGCTTCCTCCAACTAATTGATCAACATTTCCCTAAATCCAACTTGCTGCACAAAATCTTTAACCGGAACACGCTTAAGCTGAGCTACAGCTGTATGAGCAACATTAAAACCATTATCTCCAGTCACAACAAAGCCCAGATTAGCAAACCATCAAATCAATCAGAAGAAATTGATAACAACTGTAATTGCCGAAACAAGAATTCTTGCCCACTTGAAGGAAATTGTAATGACCGGAACATTGTCTATCAAGCAGAGGTCGCGACTCCACAGACAAAACAAACATACATCGGACTGTGTGACACGACATTTAAGGAACGCTACAATAACCACACATGTTCTTTCAGGAACGAACGGTACAAAAATGTAACCGAGCTTAGCAAGTACATATGGAGTCTAAAGGAACGGAAAATCAATTATCAAATTAAGTGGAGAAAAGTAGAGCATGCTAGGTCGTATTCAAATGTCAACAAAAAATGTAATCTTTGCCTTTGGGAGAAATATTTTATAATTTGTAAGCCGGAAATGTCGACACTTAATCATAGAAACGAACTGACATCGATCTGTAGACATTCTAAGAAATTCCTGTTAAATACCGCGTTTACCTAATATAGATTTACCTGATCATTTAGCGCTTTTGCCGTCCAATTACATCTCGGCATGTCACGCTAGTAAGCATTGCCCCCATTTTCAAATTTGTATATCTTTACATGTAACCGTTGTTGTTGTCAGTTGCCTGATGATTGCTTCATTAGAAGCATGAAACTCCGAGTAGCGATTAAATGTTTTTGAACTAGTCCGACTCCAGCAATTCATCTTTATTCACAGCTCTGGTTCTACCATCGAGCACTTTTATAGCAGATGAAGTCTTCAGTTTTACCACTGGTAGTCATATATATATATATATATATATATATATATATATATATATATATATATATAGAAAGAAAGAATATGGACTAGTTCAAACACATATATTTGCAACTCCGAGTTTCATGCTTCTCTCGAAGCAATCATCAGGCAACTGCCCAAAAATAACGGATACATTCAAGATATACAAATTTGAAAATTAGGAACAATACCTTCTAGCGTGACGTGTCAAGATACCATTGGTGAACAGCTTAAACAAATACGGCGTTCAATAGAAATTTTTTAGAATGTCTACTGGACGACGTCAGTTCATTTCTAATGTTGAGAGTTGACATTTCCGGTTTACAAATTATAAAGTACTTCTCCCATAAACACAAATTACATTTTTTGTTAATGTTTGAATACGATCTTGCTTGTTTCACAATTCGCCACTTAATTTCATAATTGACTTTTCTGTTCTTCAGGCTCCATATATATTTACTTAATTCAGTTGCGTTTTTGTAACGTTCATTCCTAAAAGAGCATGTGTGGTTTCTGTAACGTTCCTTAAATTGAGTGTCGCAAAGGCCAATATATGTTGCTCTTGTGTCTGGTGATGTGACCTCGGCTTGATAGATAATGTTTCTCACGTTACAATTTCCGCTCATGGGGCAAGAGTTCTTGTTTCGGCAATTACAGGCGGTTTCGGTTTCATCTGAGGGCTTTAAGGATTTATTAATTTCAACTTTGTTATGGTTGGAGATAATGCTTTTGACATTGGTCATGCAGCTGTAGCTCAATTTTATAGTGTTGCGGTTGAAGATTTTGTGGAGCGGGTTTGATTTAGGAAAGTGATGATCAATGAGGGAGAGGAAGCATTTGCCTACATTCGTTTGGACATTCTTACTGTATGGAGGGTTGAACCACGTGATGTTTCTTCGGTGGTTTCGGTTGGCTCTTGGTACTTCGCTGGTTCCTTCGTTGAAAGACAATTTGTACTTGTACCCACTCTTGTTGAGAGCTTCTTGGTAAGGCGTTTTTGCATTATCAAAACATTCCTTATCAGAAGAAATTTCGGAGAGGCGCTTGTTGATAGAATCAGGAATATTTCTCAGAATAGATGGTGGGTGGTGACTGCTTATGGACGTACAATGGTGTGTTGCCCTCTTTCATAAACGGATAATACTTGCCACTTTTGAGGTCTAGGGTGACATCAAGGAAATTAACACGGGTAATATTGGCTTCTACTGTAATTTTTAGGTCATTATCGCGGAAAATTTTACACAGATTTTTCTTAATTCGCTCGACATCCTGTGGCTTATTCTTGAACGCTGCAAGCCCGTCGTCTCGATAGAGACCGATGTTGTTGCCGTACATTTCAGTAAGGCGGGACAAAAGGTAACAGCCTACTAGCTCACATGTTTCAGCACCGTCAAAAGAACCCATGGTGACATCAAAAAGGTCATCTGATGATTTTTTTTTTCTGATGATTTTTTTTTTCTGATGATTTTTTTTTATAGCAGATGAAGAGTTCAATTTTTCCTCTACTAGTTAGTTATATATATATATATATATATATATATGTATATATATATACTGAATGAATGTTTGAAAGAAAATTTGCCCTGAGTGGGATTTGTTTGAATGTTTGAATGTTTAAATGTTTGAAAGAAAATTTGCCCTGAGTGGGATTTGAACCCAAATCCCACAAAAAAAATCCCGGGAGGCCCACGTCTGGAATCACATAAATCACCGCTTCGATTGCCATGTTGGCAGCATGGTCGTCCTGATGGTGTAGTGGTTATCACACCTGATTAGTGTGCAGGGGGACGTGGGTTCAAATCCCACTCAGGGCAAATTTTCTTTCAAACATTTATTCAGTAAAAATATGATAATTTGGGCTGTGCAGGGTTATGGGGTTCTTTCATACACTGTTCATATATAGGCTGAGCCTAACAGCCTAACAGCGGAGCTCTCTGAACAGAAAGCCAATGATAAGCTTAACTAAGGTGGAAGGTCGGAAGTACAAGAATTAAGATTGATAACCGGGCTAGTCAATTTTAGCAATTCTCAAAAACAGTATTCACAAAGTTCATAAAAACAACTTTTTCTCGGTCTAGAATAACTAGTTTCACTAATTTCCGAATAAAATACACCTGTTGCGTATCAAAAATTGCCCGAGAAACTGATTTGGAAATAAAAATTGCAAAAAATACACAGACATCTTTGCATAAGGCGACGCGAGTGAAGTTAGAACTATAAAATCCAAGTCTTGTTTTGTTTACAAAAATAGCTTTTCAACCTATGTAATGAACGAACATACACATAGAAATGGACAACAAAATCTTCTTTTGAAAACTTTTATTCAAATATATATTAGTTTATGTTTAAAAGCGAAACGCGTACCATTTATAGCGCATCGAGGCCGAGCTGTCCTTGATGAAATTCAAGATATCAGCACGAGACCACAAAGAAAAAGTCAATCACAAATTGATATCAACATAAATTCCCATCGAAAAATGAAATTTTATTTTACCTTTTAGGGGCCGATTACATTCACAATATTTAACTTACTAGGGAGGGCATAGAAAAAAATGTCCCGGACCCCGAAAGCGATTCCGTAAAGGTTGAAACAACTTATATAACTTTTAAAAAAGCACGGTGACCTCTACGTTTTATCTTATAAAATGGAACTAGTAAGCCTTTTAAGCACACAATTAATTTTTTGTTGTGGGCAAACGTTATTTAGACTGTATTTTTGGCAAACGTGGGAAAGCTGTCAGGGCTGATAATGACTCCGTTGTTGATGATTTTGTAATTAAAAACACATAAACAATAGTTCTTACAATCTCGTTCCCAGGGTCTCTCATCTTCTCACCCCCTGGAGCGAGAGAAGAGAGACCCTGGTCAACTCTGGTTACGTGTCTCTTGGACAATTATATTCCTAAGGGGGGGTCGACAGTGTTTGTAAATGTCTCGTTTTCTTCACAGTGGCTCGTGCTGTGCGCGAGTCGGTTGGGGGTTGATGTCCGGAAACGGTTCAATCAAACGATTCAAATAATTTCACAAGCGTATGATGAAACAATGAAATGTAAAAATCTTGTATATACATTCAAATGACTGGAACTGGTAAATGTTGGACAAAACAACATGCCTCACCCACGAAGAATAAAAGCTATCATTATCTTCTCTACATCGTTTCTTGTTATAAAAATGTAGAATCGATCTGCATGTCAAAATTTTTTTCGCGGCGGCCGCTTCTTTCTTGCTTCGCCATCGTCCGAGAATTTAATGTGCCTGTCGAATAAAGCTTAAAGATCGCCTGCTAAATAGTATGTAGCGATAATTCAACCCAGTTCGGAACAATGCCATAAATCAAAAGCATTTTCTGCCGAGACCGAGCTTAGCGACGTCCAGTAAATAATAAAATTGGACTGCATTGTGTTGCGAGTCCAAAATTTGCTTTACGTTTACTGAGGCAAATCTTCAAGCGCCGCGACAATTCCACAACCGTTAATTGGTCTTAATTTACAGATCCTAAAGCAACTTGCACTCTCAAAACCAGTCGATGTAAATGTGTTTTGAAGTCTGCGGATGACCGCCACTTCACATTATTTGGATTTGTTTTGATTCGCAATGCTCTGCTAGAGCGAACAAATTTCACACTTTGCCGCCCCTCCCTCAAGTCGTTTATTTGTTACAACCCAGATTTTGGGACGCACGTGACCAGAGTTGACCAGAGGGCGGGAAGATGAGAGAGCCTGGGAACGAGGTTGTAGTTGTTATGTTACCATTCGTTAAGTTTTTTAGAGATTTTTAGAATTATTTTTGCTTTTGTGTATGTAAAGGCGAATACAACCTTTTTGTGCTATATTGGCTTGTGTAACGCAATACCAAAGCATTGGAGGAAAGTCTTTGGACGTGATAACGAAAATTACTTGGTAGTTTCGGATGACTCAGTTCAGCCACTTAACAACTCACCTCCCACTTGCCGGCAAGCACGCGCGTTTTATGTATCTAAATCTTTCCAAAAACCTACATCAGAAGTTCGTCTTGTTGAGGCTGGCACTCGCGACAAACTTTTCAAGGCCAAAATTGCTGACAGTGCCTCCTGTCATGTGTGTGAATTGAAGCAGACCGTAGAGCATCTGTTTGCTGAATGCCAGCATGTCCACTCCTTCTGGAACCTTTTTACCTCTTGGTGGAACGATAATAACTCGCCCTCAGTGTCCTTGACTAATAATGATAAGATTTACGGATATCTCCCTGAGAATAGATCCTTCCATAAATTTAATCTTTGCCTGATTGTCGCTCGTTTTTATATCTACACCGCAGCCAAAGAAAGCGAACCATATAGTTTCTTAGCCTTTAAAGCTTTTCTGACACCCAATTTATATATAGAGCCTTCAAGTGTCCGTGAATCCCTGAGGCTTTAGCTGCAAACAAGCTTGATATAGCAGTTGTATTTTGTCTGTTCTTTTTATTTCAGTTCTGTAACGTTGTTCTTTGTTTGTTAATATTGTATATTGTATTGTACTTATCAATAAACTTCAATTAAATTAAAAAAGAAAAAATGTAAAGGCGAATTCTAAGGAAATCCGCGAAGAAAGATCTATTTTTCCCGTTTCGAAAAAATACTGAGGTCAGCACTTTTTTCCACATTGAAGCTAAATTATCTCTGAAATATGCGCGGTTACCCCCAATTTTCTCTTTGGATTCCAATAGCCCCTGCTTTTTCCGCATAGTCAAAAACCGGGCAAAATACCTTGGTATTAGGAGGCACCGCCCTTAAAGAGAAAAACATCACTTATTTTTTGGCTGCATAAAAACCATGCGTGCCCGAAATGGACACAATTTTTATTTTATTAGCAAAATATTAGGATACAAAATGTGCCAAGTGACCTGTTTTTATAATGACTTTTCAACTGAAAATTGTAGTCAACCATTCCGGGCAGATTAATGTTTTAATTTGTACTGTTGTATCATCAATCATAATATTAATTTTATAACTCAGGTAAAAGCCAAAAATGAGTCTAGTTCAGTCATTAAGTTTTATACTGTTGCCAAGTTTGAAGATGTTTCGGTAAATCTCTGCAAAGTTATGGTTGTTTTCAGATATTGTCGATCCTTACATCATTTGACTGCACTCCCTGCCAATCCTGCTTTGCCAGATGTAATGTCCAAGCGCGCTGCTTCCATTGTCGTGGACATTCATGGAACCCTATATACTGAAAACCCTTCTACCTTTATAAAAAAAAAAAGAAATAAGTGAGTAATATTGACCTTAACAGGGGGATCCAGACGGTTGCGTCACGAAATTTGACCAATACCACTGATATCAAGCCGTTGTTTAAACCATAGTGCTAGCGGCAAACAAGAAGGTATTTAAGCGCTTAAAGTTGAAAACAATTGTTCTTTTCAACTATTTCAGCGGTAGCTTAACATGTTTTCAGGCAGAATTAAAGAGAAATATCCCTTCTTCCTTCACGGCTACAATTAAATGTTACATTCCAGCTCAATGACTGCTTTAGCTGATCTCAAAGTTATTCTAGTATATTTAGTGTTATCAGCATTAAACATGTATTCCATTTGACGCGAAAAACATCACTAACATGTCAAATGCCAAAAGAGTGACAAAAAAACTGATTGTGAGGCGTAATATATTAGACACGAGGAAGAGTACAGGCCCCGATTGTTCAAAAGGTGGATAGCGCTATCCATCGGATAAATCACTATCCAGTGGATAACACAATTGGTTTTGCTAATACCTATCCACTGGATAGTGATTTATCCGGTGGATAGCGCTATGCGCCTTTTGAACAACAGGGGCCAGTAGTATTTTATCAGGATATCCAAACACCGAGAAGTTGGTTGAAAAAACGAGACGCAGCCGAGTTTTTTTAACCGACTACGAGCTGTTTAAATACTTGATGGAACACTCTTTAGAGTGTTTGATATAGCTTCTTGAACTGATCTATAAATACAGAGAAAACGAAGGAATACAAATACATTTGTGTGTATAGTTAGTCCTTCGGATAAAACTACTAACTCATGTGCATTTGTTTAATTTCTGGCTCAAACCTGAACTAAGCATCAGGAGAGAGGGACGCTCACAATCTTGAGTATTTTTTGGGAGAATTTTAAGCACACAATTTTGAGATTTGTTTTGTCCGCGGGCACTCAAGAGACCATGTAATTAAAAATTCACAAGTTGAACAAAACATTAATTTTCAAGTCACTTTTGGAAGCCACTTTTCAGTTCCTGAACAGTTTTGTTGCAGCAATATAACACAAGACAAAATCAGGCAGAGTTTATAATCTTCATTACGTCAACAAGATAGTGTTGACGGGTTGAAAGTACAGTTTCGAAGAACCGCGTGATTTCGTCTTTGCTCTGCGATGGCTCTTGAAATAATATGAGAGAAAATTTAAATTCAAATTAGAGACGATGTATGGAAAGCTTGCGTAAACGTCAAAATTTGAACTGTGCTCAGCTTTTTACATTTATGCAAGCTGTTTATACATTGTCTCTTAGACCCGGTTCAGACGCCGAACTTTTCATGAGCCGAACCTAATACCGTGAATTAAGTACATGAAAAGTTCGGCGTCTGAATCAATTAAGAACGGCTATTTGAATTTGGAACGGCTCAGCCGTTCTTTCCGCCTGGCTTAGCCGGGAATTTCGGCTTTGGAACGGCTTTGATTCAGACGCCGAACTTTTCATGAGCCGAACCTAATGCATAAATTATTATGACGACTGGTGCGTGTTCTGACATCTTTGCCTGAAAATCGCTGACCTTTCGATTTGTTTCTCTTCAAACTGAATTAAGTTCGGCTAATTAGGTTCGGCGTCTGAATCAACAGGCGTACTTTTGTTAATTTGGGTCGGTCCAAATTCGAATTAAGTTCGGCTCATGAAAAGTTCGGCGTCTGAACCGGGCCTTAGTTTATTTACGGCAGTGAAGCGCACGTAAAACTTAAACGCGAAAGTGAAAATCCAGCTTAAATTGCTAAAATTCTACTTGTCAAATTGATAACATTTTGTGTTAAAAATATGCAACGTCTCGATCTTTCCAAGATAATTTTCAAGTTCGGTAAAAGAACAAAAATTAGCATACACCTGATCGATTGAAGAAAAGTTATCGGGAAAAAACATAAACTGGTATCACGGCAAATAAGACTCGTTTACGTTCAATTTATTGATTTTTAACGAATATCTATTTTTATCTGAAAGTTTTTTCGTAGGATGATTTGGAGCATACTTTGTTATAACAATGTGAAATCTATCTGAGAACACATAAGTTTTCTCCGTTTCGCAGAAAACCATTCGGTCGCATCTTTCATGGTTTATACGCCTAATTGCAGAAACGTCTGGAAAAACGATAAACCGTAAACGATACGACACAATGGAATTCTGGGATCAAGGCAAATGAGGCTTACATTCCATATATATATTGATATTTGAGATCTATTCCTTCAAAAAATATCTTCACAGGTTGATTCTGGGCATACTGTTTTATGATCATGTGCAATTTATCTGAGAATATAGAATCAGGTGTATATGTATAATTAATAACATTAAGAAAACCGTTGTAGCGAGGAAAATATATCACATGTTAGAATAAATATTTACTGTACATACATCTGATGCTGCTTCACAACTTTTCCCACGAGAATTTAATAACCAAGCTCAAATATTTCTTTTTTGTATTCTGTTTTGTTAATCAGTTGTGTTCAGCCGCAAGCTACGAGATAAGCCGAAAGCAGACAATGTAAAGTTACAGCTTTGTTGTTATTACTTTGGGACTACTATAAGTCGATTTAATTGTTAACCCGCCATTTCCTTATTGTTCCGTTTAGACAAGACAGACGCTCGCAGAGTTATTATAAACTAATTGCGATTTTGAGACGACAATACTGCATAATATTGACGGCTATTTGGAAGAAAATATATCGAAATTAGTTTTGTATCACGATTCAACAGTTGTTCGGGCAAAAGGAAAGCAAAACTAGAGACTATCTCGTGCTGATCAAAACTGAAATTCTTACTAGTCATTAGCTGTCGTACACGACGTTGTGTACGCGTAATCACGTTTTTGTTTTGCAAAAATTAGTTTCGAGAAATGCTCAAAAAAGCAAAGCAAATTCCGACAAAATGAGTACTATGGCGCAAATTTGTCGAGGTTTTAGCCCAAAATTTTTCAAAATTATGATTGCGCGATAAGCGCGCGCACAGCACACTCGATATAAACAAACCGTTCAAACATACAAAAACAGTTCTAAAACTTATCTTGTAGTTAACGTTTGATGAAAAGGACCGTTGTATTGAATACAATATTTTGTAATCTACCAATCCTGACCAAATAATCATGCTCTTCCTTTAAATATAATACAGTGGAACCCCTTTTACCCCGTTAATACGGCCACTCGAACCAAATACGCATTAATTATTGACCAAACAAAAAAAATACTGTGCAGTAGTTAAGAAACAATACTGTATTTATTCACAACGCCTAAAACTTGTCATGTCATTGACCTCTGTCGTTAACGTAATCAAACAGCAATTTACTTTCCTGTCATGAAAAAGAAACATAGACCAGCCATGAAATTTGACCCTATCCCGTTAATACGGCCACCCCGTTGGTGACCGTATTAACGGGGTTCCACTGTATTAAATTTTGGTTTTATTCGTGAGGAACCCAATAAATTACCGTGGGAAATTTTCAAACAATTACAGGCGGTTTTTTGAGACGTCAAAACGACTTTATATTGACGTCTCAAAAGCAATCAAAAGTATCCGAGAATCGTGATACATACTGAATATAAATAACTGATATTAACTGACATTGATATTCGAGATATATTTCTTCATAAAATATTTTCAGGGGTTGATTTTGGGCATACTGCATGTTAGAGTGATTTTACTTAACCCGTGAAATAGTTAGTGGAATAGTATGCATTATAAGATTTTAATTCCATTGTTTTCTTTTGTTTATTTTGGACTATCACACACTAACTGTTAGATAGTGTTAGACAGTGTTTCACGGGTTAAGTAAAACCACTCTATAACGTGCAATTTATCTGAGAACATAAGACGTTTTTCCGCTTCCACGGTCCTATCGTTCATGGGTAACGTTTTTTCAATCAGAATCAAGTGTATATGTATAATTATGATGTGATGAGTTAACTATAATTGATAACTATTTCATAAAACTAAATGACATTAAGAAAACCGTTGTGGCGAATAGAATCGCATGTTAGAATAAATATTTATTTTGCATGCTGCTTCACAACTTTTTCCCACGAGAAGTTGATAACCAAGGTAAAATATTTCTTTTTTGTATTCTGTTTTGCAGTTCAGTTGTGTCCAGCCGCAAGCTACGAGATAAGCCGAAAACTGGTGATGTAAAGTTACAGCTTTGTTGTTATTACTTTGGGACTATTCTAAGTTGATTTGAATTTTAATCCAACAATTCCTTATTTTTTTACATTTTAGACAAGTTGTTTCCGTTCAGACAAGACAGACTCTCGCAGAGTTATCTCGCAGAGTTTATTTAGTCTGTAACTCTGCGAGAGTCTGTCTAGAAACTGTTAAGAGACAGTCTCCGTAAAAGCGGTCCGGCCGATCTGCTTTGAAAAACAGATTTCGCTCATTTCTTGTGTGTTGGAAGACTTTCATGTACTTATACTAAAACCACAATCCGTTTGTCCGGATCTTTTAAAAATTTCGATTTTTGAGAGATTTTCGGTTCTCCCGAGCGAACGCTCGTTGAAGGCCATTTTGAGGCTTAAATTTAAGGCAACTTTGAAGATCAATTTTACAAGAACCAGCAAACTCTTTATAAAACAAACACCACCATTAGTAATATCACGTATTATTTAGCTAATAAAGCGACTTTTGTAAACATTGAATGTGAAACAAGCCCACAGCGAAACTAAAACGAACCCAATATCTCACTGCTCCATGAAACACGTGAAAATGGGTCAAACTCAAACTTTATTTTTGAAAAAGTGGGGCAGTCTATTTCAACCAAACCAACATAATTGGAAAGAAGGTAACATTAAGAATGTCATTACAGAAAGAAACCTTGCGGTACCTCGCTGGTAAAAAAATTATAGCTGTGTGAACTTGCCAAATTTTCAAAATATCCAAGTTTTGCCCCATTTTGAAAGACTCGTCAACAAGAAGCCTTGTAGCATCCTCACTCGTAGACGGATCTAAAACCATCAGAGATAAAGGAAAAACTAATTAAAACGCCTTTTGGTTCATTTTAAAGCGAATAAAACGTTTTTGAACGATTAAAGCTTGACTTACTTTGCAAGCATATTTTGTACAGCTTCATCGTGTTGGAATTTCGCTCGATGTTTCCAGACGATAAAAACAATCGCTGACCCCAAGCTTTGTATATATGTCGCTTATGAATAAGGTTAAGGTATAAACTTTGTGTTTTGCCTTCCATATTAGTCGTTCAATGGAGTTTCTTACACGACCAAACGGTGAAACACCGGTAATCAACCGCCATTTCACCGCCATGTTTACCTCCTGAAGGCAACCGCTGATCATCCGCTGAGTACACTTGGCTCATGTCGGGTGTAATTTGGGCGGTGCCAAGGAGGTGAGGCTAGGGAACCGGAGAGAGAGGAGGATGCGTACAAATCATAAATTTGAATTTTGCAAGCCAAATGTTTGAATTAAATTTTTGTTAATATTTAACTTGGTTTTGCTGGAAATTGCGAGTCAGAGAATATGTAATTGCAGTTTTGAATATCTTTTTTGTCAGTATTAAATATGCTTGTTATGAATGTTTTGTGATTGAAATAAAAACAAACTTACAAAAAAGGATTGTTGAATTAAAATAACCATCTTATTACTTCCCTTACCTTTTCACATTTAAGATTTTGGTTGTTCGCGCTCAGTGTTTGAAACATACACCAACTTCCTTTTTTTTTAAAATTCCCAGCATTATAATATACCGCCAGCGTAGACGTGAAATAATCAGTCGTATCCAAGTTCTCCAAGTTTTGACATTGTTTTTTCGGAAGGACAACTTGTTTGTTTTTCTCGAATGGTATTGTACACGTATCAATTATAACAATTAGTTTCAGTTACCTCTGATCTTCTGCGCCTGTATTTCTTTTAAAACCACAGTCGGATAATTGTAAGATTACATCGTCCGTTCGGTGGCATCGAAGTCGGCTTATGATGTCTATGGATTGCTTCTTGGGTAGTAAAGATGGGAAAAACTGCGGCCCATCTCGTGGCGTGAGTGGTGTTGTTCGGTTATCGGATTGTAATGATGAAATAAAAAACCATCTGATAAGCTTCCATATTTCCAAAGAAGCCCTCGATGAAAACGAGCTCATTCTTGCAAGGGCTGGCTTATTTAACTTGCCTCAGGAAGATCTACAGAGAATGTGGATTTGCTACAGGCTTCGCTACATATTAGGGACGTTTTGGAGCAGTACAAAAGTAACTTGTCAGTACCCTGAGCACAGCGGAGAAAACAAAAGTATCCATGGAAGAGACGTTGTTAACTTACAGATGGCTCAAGGCATTCAAAAGCTATTTGGGATCATCGTTCCTATAGGATCAGGTATTGTTTAAAGTACTAAATACAGTAATATTTTCTCGAATTTTCCTTCATGACTCATTTGCTGTTATATAGAGCGTTTTCACTCACGTGACCAGCGGCCATATTGGTTTAATGGAACAAAAGAAAATTTTTGCATAAAAATAGAGTTCAATTCCCGGAGGATTGGTTTGGTACACCAATATGGCTGCCGTTTCTTTGTTTTGGAACACCAATATGGCCGCCGTGACGTCATATGAAAACGCTCTATAAAAAAATAAACTTTGTTTATTTTATATAATTAGATTTTCTGGACTGGGTAAATATTGTAATCTAGGTCTAAGTGCTTCAATTGATCACACACTTTTTGTTCTTTGTCGCAATAAAAATACAGTAATTATTGTTTTTTTTGGAGTATACTAACTTAAAAAAGAAACTAATTTGAAAAATTATGAAGAATCAAGAAGACAATATCCGTAAACCCAGGGATGGCAATTTGCCGCCATTTCATCTTGGTGTTTTTATATTTACTTTATAATTAAATTTGAGACCGCCATCTGGTTGATTAATGCATATCTAATTACGTTTTTCCCGCGTTTTTTAGCTCTCTGAGTCACGACGTAAAAGAACATAAAAAAGTGTAAATGGGCACATATATAATTTTTTAGGCATATTTTCCACTAGTTAAAGCTCACTAAACAGTATATTAGCATGTACCGCTCAGCTTGTGGTAAAATAAACTACATGTTTATTTTAAAGTGCCTATCACCCCTAGAAAGTTATTTTCAGAATCAACTCTATTAACTTACATTGAATAGTTGAATGGCGAAATATTTCTTGTTTTGAATGTTGCGTTTGTGGGTTATAGAGATTTGATTTTACAAAACTGCAAATTAGATGACGTCAATTTACAATGCGCAGTTTACAGCTTGAGAACAATTAATTTGATAAATACTAAAAATAAACTGTGGAAAGTCAATTGATTCGTAAAAAATAGTACTTGGAGGTGAAAACAGGTAGTTGTATAATAAATGATTCCCGGGTTGACGTCATCTTATTAGCATTTTGTAAATTCAAATCTCTATAACTCACTAACACGACGTTCAAAACAAGAAAGATTTTACCATTCAACTATTCAGTGTACATAGAGTTAATTCTGAAAATAACTTTCTAGGGGTGATAGGCACCATAAAACGCTGCAAAAGATAGACTACGAATTATGTAAGAATATGACGCTAATTAAATGTTGGCAGTCTTATAAGTGTCAAGTTTTTTTTTATCGCGCAGCTTATAGATAAAAGAATAAAAAATGAACTCTACAAACGCAACATTTATAAGAGATAACGCACAAAATAACAAAATGCACTCGGTGCAGAATAAGAGGCATACTAAACAATAGGCTACAGCAATGTCTGCAGCCCCTCCTCCATCCCCCTCCCCCCCCCCCCTCTCCCCCCCCCCCCCCCCCCAAAAAAAAAAACAGAAATAAAGAATAGGAGATCCTAGTAAAGACAAGTGAAATAATGTAAAACGGAATAAAAAATTTTAACAATATTCTTTCCTCCATCTACCCCAACCCCAACCCTCGAAATTTGCCGCCAAATTACACTCCCATGTCCCAACAAGAGCCCAATATCCTAGGATGTTGGTCAGCGGTTGCCTTCGAAAGATAAACATGGCGGTCGATTCTGACAAGCCGTTTCACGGTTTGGTCGTAGAAAAACATCCCTGAACGCTTCCTGTACGACCAATATGGAAGACAAAACACCACGTTTATACCTTAACCTAATTATAAGCGACATATATACAAAGCTTGGGGCCAGCTATTGTTTTTATCGTCTGGAAACATCGAGCGAAATTCCAACACGATGAAGCTGTACAAAATATGCTTGCAAGGTAAGTGAAGCTTTAATAGTTCAAAAGCGTTTTATTCGCTTTAAACTGAACCAAAAGGCGTTTTAATTAGTTTTTCCTTTATCTCTGATGGTTTTAGATCCGTCTACGAGTGAAGATGCTACAAGGCTTCTTGTTGACGAGTCTTTCAAAATGGGGCAAAACTTGGATATTTTGAAAATTTGGCAAGTTCACACGGCTATAATTTTTTTACCAGTGAAGTACCGCAAGGTTTCTTTCTGTAATGACATTCTTAATGTTACCTTCTTTCCAATTATGTTGGTTTGGTTGATATAGACTGCCCCACTTTTTAAAAATAAAGTTTGAATTTGACCCATTTTCACGTGTTTCATGAAGCACTGAGATATCGGGTTCGTTTTAGTTTCGCTGTGGGCTTGTTTCACACTCAATGTTTATAAAAGTCTCTTTGTTAGCGAAATAATACATGATATTACTGGTGGTGGTGTTTGTTTTAAAAAGAGTTTGTCAGTTCTTGTAAAATTGATCTTCAAAGTTGCCTTAAATTTAAGCCTCAATATGGCTTCCACGAGCGTTCGCTCGGGAGAACCGAAAATCTCTCAAAAATCGAAAATTTTAAAAGATCCAGACAAACGGATTGTGGTTTTTGTATAAGTACATGAAAGTCTTCCAACACACAAGAAATGAGCGAAATCTATTTTTCAAACCAGATCGGCCGGACCGCTTTTACGGAGACTGTCTCTTAAGTATTCTTCATTCAACGCACTGCTACTTCTGGTTATTATCTGTTAAGGCAACGGGGCATAAGAATTTATTGAATTTATCAATTATTCTGGTTTATGTGAGGTGAATAACAGGTTGTCTATCGACTTTGTTTTTATGTTTTATCAAACAATTTTTGGCGATTTTTTGGCATTTGCTTCTTTTAATAGATATATCCATAACATTGAAGTATGTCACGACAATGATCGAAAACACCATGTAGCGACCTTATAACATTTCGCCCCAATGAGTTGAACCTCAATGAAACTTTGACTTGAAATGTAGCTAAGAACCCTACGTGGCCTAATGTGTGCTCTCACTTTTAATAAAAGCTCCACTTTATTTTAGCTTTACTCACTGTAGCGCTGTTCATTTTTTGACATTTCCAATCTGATGATTGAATGACAAAAACAAATACAAATACAAATCCAAATGATGTTACAGCTTCCTATCATGGGAATTGCATATTTATATGCTGATGCTTTTTCCTTTCAACAGATCCGAAAATGAAACTGTATTCTTCATTCAACGCACTGCTACTTCTGGTTATCATCTGTAAAGGCAACGGGGTATAAATTTTTTTTGATTTCAATTATTCTTAATTGTTTGTTTCACAGTACAAGCTAAGTATGTCTCAAGCAGGAGCTTGACTCCAGCGTACTTAAAAGCCTCAAGTAACATTTCAGAAAATTGGGATTCACACACCTGATAAGAAAGTGTATCACCTGAAACATCAGTTGTCAATCACTGTTAGCTTCTGTTTTCTTATTGGTCAAGTCAAGTGCATTCTCAAGTTTGGTGTAGATCATACTCGTCTTCGTACTTCAGCTTCTTCGCGTAGACACATTTCCATGGTCACAAAGTAGGATTCAAGTATCTACATTTTAGTCTTTTACATCCAAAGTTGTGTGCAATCAGGATATACATAGAGTGAAACCACCAAATATGTCGAATGTAGCTGCAGTCCCTCTTTTAGCGTATCGCTGGGGGGTTCTTAAACACTCTCGGTTTGGAAAATATATTGATCGGAAAAATTATAGAAAAATATTAAAATGTTATTCTTTATATTTGTGGCATAGAAACGTCAATGATTTTGACTTCACAGTTCACAATATTATTAAAAGGAATCGCGGCTCGGTGCCGTGGCTCAATTCCTAGTGCGTACTGTTTGTGTTATTGTGAGAGAAAACCGGACAGGAGCAACAAGTTCGCTCATGGTCGGCCGAATATCTTCACCATTGGAACAAGTGAAAGTTACCCGAAAAGAATATCAGAGGTAGACGTTCGAACACGTTTTTAGAACGAGGAATATCCATGTTCTCCATTAATTAACCTTTTCGCACAACACGCTTTTAAAACGAGAAATATACATACAATCCCTATCTTTCGTTTAACTCGCTTTTAGAGTACTTGAGAACGAGGAATACGTTCGCGTTTATCGATAGGAACATGTTGGATTTCTAAGTTTCACTAATGAGATCAACAACTCTACTTGTCGGGTCGTGAATAATATTCTTTTTTCAGGTACGACTCGTACGAAGAGACAACCCGTCAACAGGGCCTGTGAACCTCGTTCCCAGGGTCTCTCATCTGGCATGTGTCTCTAATGAGGTGCAATTTTTAGGTCGACAACTACACGTTACGGGGCTCTCATTTTGTCGATCCGTACGGATCGTACTTTGATTTTTTTCGAGTAGTATTGGATCGACAGTATTGGTCATGGATCAATGCTACTGAACTTACAGCGCCTGAAGAGCGAGGTCTCTGGAGCAAAGAGTCTCAAAGCAGCCAAACCAGTCGTGCGGGACGACGAGAAAAAAAATATTTTAAAAGCGGTGCAGAAGAATTAGTAACAGATGAGCAGAAAAGAAGCTTCAGAAAAAAAGAAGCGACTTTGTGGCCTTCGGAGAGGAGGTTTATCCTCGATCAAAGTAACAACGTGCCACTATCGAGCGCATGATAATACAATCATGTGTGTGACAAGCGTTCAGTTTTTCAGACAAGGAGACTTTGTCAAGGACTGCCGTGCTGCGAACACCACATATATTTCAGGAGAACATAAACAACTTTCCACCAGCAGCAGGCCCAGTAGTTTTCTGGTTCACTTATTGGAAGATTCTGTGAGTGTTAATAGTTTGACTATGACATGTGACATGGAAAAACTTTATCATGCTTGTGTTGGTGTTGTTGTTTTTAAAAGGCGGTTGGGACAAGACATTGATTTTTGGCGGAGTAACAGATAAACTAATTGGTGAAGATTATTGTTACCTTTTTGTTTACCAGAGATTTCTTTTTCAAAAACATTCGTACTTGTTCCAGCAACTGTGACTGATTTTTCAAGTTGATTTTACTAGTGGTTATCACCATATGGAGATTTTTCTGCAGCATACTTAAATCCTTGGTTGCTCGTGGATAGTTGATGGTGTCTGTAAAGTTTTCCAGCTTAATATTTTGCCTATCGGTCATTCGGTTGGCCTTTTTATTTTTATAAAAATCAAAAAAACCTGATAGTATTTTTTTTACTTCTTTATTTTTTTTATCTTTTCGTTTTTTTCATTTTTAATAGTATTTGGATTTTGCTAGTAATATATAGATGTTATTGAACTAGCGTAAGGTCCGTATTCGGAAAATATTGGTCGAGTTCTTTTTTTGCAAGTTGCGCCCCCTTGCTATATTTGTCTGAATAGCACAAAATGATGACACAATATCAAAAGGAATACAGAATGACATTTTTTATTGCTGGGACAGCGGGACATCACCCCGATATCGGACATTTTCTACCGGGTACCTTTTAGTCCCCCTTTGCTAATTATGCAAATTTTAATTTTGTCATGGAGTTTAAAATAACTGTAAAGTGTAGAAAAATTTAGTCCAAATTCTCCAAACTTGGACACAACATTAAACATTAATCATTCTTAAATTTAAGCATTTTTCACAGTTGTTTCCCTAGAAACTGTTGCTACGAGACGCATTTAATTCAGTTCGTAGAGTTACATAAATTTTCCATGTTTTAAATCGAAAATGATTTTATGAAACGTTGTCTACCAGAGTTGTGTGGCACGATTTTATCACATTTTGTCAACTAAAGTGTTTTTATATCTTAGTCTGCTATAAATATACGTTCTTTATTACCGTTTCCAAGCGTCAAACCTCAAAGTTTGGTCAACGGACGCTTCAAGACACGCCACAGTCGTTTACGCTTTCTCGTAATGGAATAACACATATAACGGAATAACACATGAAACCTATAGTCCTTGATCTTATAGTTCTGATCTGGAAGAGTAAGTAATGTCCAGGATTGCACGCAGACGGGGGCCACGCTACTCCATGATAGGCATCACAAAGTGTCCTCATCTATAAAAGTTCCCCAATACACACATAATTCTTTCACATATGAAGTGATATGAAAATGACAAATAACAGTCAAATATGAAGTATTTCTTAAACAATACTTGCGTGTAATCATAAGTGCCAAAATCCCAAGTAAACAAACTTATATTCCTCCTAAACAAGCATCACTTTTATTAAATTTTCTAATCGTCATCCTCGTCATCACTGGTCTTCTCTAAGCAGAGTGTTCTGACAGATTTCGTCGTTCGTACACAAGCAGGCTTCTGTGCAGGGTATGCAGTTTGCCTTGCATTGGCACAAGTCGTCTTTCTTGCATGATGAATGGCTGAATTTACAGATTTTCCGCTCTAAAAGACTCGTCGGTGCGGGATTTTTTGTCATTAATGCCGTCCTAATATGTTGTGACAGACTATAGCTTCTGGAAGTAAGTACTTTTCGTGTTTCTGACAGAACATCCAATGCAAGGTCTGCTGTAGCGGTTTTATCACACCTGTCACTGGCGTAGAGAACAGAAAAGGTAATTCACAAGATTCCAAGGTGGGTTTTGTTGGAGGGATCTCATAGCTGTCCTGGGATCCTGCAACTACTGCATATTGTCTTCAGTGCCTTTCCCTTGCCGATGGAAGATAACCCGCTAGTGTTGTCACATCGTGTGATAGCATGGAGACTTTGAATTCCATCACGCACTGCACTGCCGAGATTATTCTGGAGATGTAGATAGGTATGTAACGGATCTTGTATTGTATGTATTGGTCTTGAATGACAGCTCGTTGCACAGCAGAGATGTAAAGAAGTACACGAAAAGCACTGCGAAGTCTGCGTCACGGGACTGGATGACGATCCTTCTTCAGGATTCTAAAGCTTGCTTAACATACAGAAGGTCAGGATTCTTGTATCTGCCTATTTGTAGTGATTCTGAAGCTCTATTAAGACTGGCAACGACGTCTTATGGTTACATTACTTCACCTGCATTAGTTTGGTCACAGACTCCGGCTTCCAGCGATCAATAATCTCTTTCCAGGTCGGATCATCGACTTCTTTGCCATCTCACATCATGTATAGCAAAGGAAATGCACTATCGACGTCTTGTCCTCGGCATTACTAATTTATTTGGCCAAGTGCTTCGGGTTTGGAGTCTTTCCAGAGTTGATATGGATTTCAAGCGCGCTGCGCAATCCTTGTCGTTCTCTTTCTCTTCCTTTGTTGGAATGTCGGTTGCTTTGAATAATTCTCCCTACTAAGTTTCGCTGTGATTACTGTAAACAGCTTCTTCAAAAATGGTTGATCCAGCTAACTTCAGAGATTGCGATCCCATGCCATCGAAGATCAAGGCTGCTTCCAGCTCACTTCCAGGGAGCCTTCCCTATACGGCTAAAGAAGGCTAACGAACGTCCAATGAAGCTTATGTCAGCATGGTTACTTCCTTCTCTTCTGCACCTCTGATATTGCCCTTCTTGAACAAAGACACAATCGTCATCACATCAGCCTTTGTGATTTTATCTCAAAAATCAAAGACATCGCGCTGGGAAGCATTTTGGATGCAAATTCTTACATCCATTCTGCCCCGGCTGTTTGGCGCCTATAATTTGGTCTGCTTTCTCAGTTAGCATCACTAACCTAGTCGCAATATTGAGGAATGTAGCTGGTTCCTCGTTTTCCCAAACCAGATGGAAGGGGTTTAATTTCTGGACATCCATGTTATCCATTATTTTCCATAGCCCTCCTTCCTCGACGTCGTACATCTACTTGGTGGCAGCATTAACTGCAGTCCTTTCGTGGCTTGTAGGAAACCACCTATCAAGTGCAGCAGAATTTGTGGAAATGCCAACTATCCTCCCTCGCGTCTTCCTGTTATGATAAGCGGTTTGTTCAAACCCATGACGTCCAAACCTAAAAGAAAGGTGGTTAAGTCCAACCTGCTGACGGAGTGGTTTTTCTCAAATTTTCGATGCACTTGTGCAGCCATAGTTGGTAGTAACCTCATGTCAGAAATATATACTAGATGTTATCTAAGAAAACAAGGATTACATCGCCCGGGCATGTCCTCGGCAACACTTGCAGCTGGGCCGGCTTACTCGCTTGGCTCTGAGGGTTCCCATCGACCCTTAAAGGAGTACCGAAGCCGGGTGACTGCCGTAGATTCCGGACACCAACACGATGTCATACAATCCACTTTCTTCAAAGCAACCTGCAAGCCTCAGTTCCAAACGCATAACAGTACTTTTCCTACGCTTCAGAGTATTCCTTATTAACGTATAAATATGGGACTGTAATCTATAGCTAAAGCGTTTATCATGGGCTGCTATCAAATAGATGTGCCGGTGGCAGAGACTGAGAGCACATTCCTTAAACGCACTGCAGTTTGGTAAAAGGGGCTGGTGATCACTTTGACGCCGAGGGCCGCTATGAAACATGCTTTGGTTTTTAGACGACAAAGGATCCAAGTGAAGTCGATTCGGATGGATGGATAGGAGAGGATCACCTAGTCACTAGAACCATTGCTGCTGGATCTTCTCCCTGTACAACACCTACCATTGTTGACCGTCGTCCGTGAGTGCTGAACACGAGCACAGGCTCCACAGTTGACTGACTTGACAGAGATATTCCTTTATAGGAGTGATCGGCAAATAATGGTTCGTTTTTTGAAAGAATGCTGGCGCATTTATACGTTCATGAAAGAAAAGAGTTTAATGAGTAAAGATGTACATGTAGACAAAATTCACGCTTTAAAACTGGAACTGAAAACTTAAAACCAATTGATTTCGATTTGAACCGAATTTTGATGCATTTCTAATTCGCTTCCAAGTTTATATTCTAAAGAGAACTATAGTAACAGGATATTGCAATGCATTCAAACGCTAAAAAATAGTCAAGTTGATTCTTTATATCTTTGTTGTCTCTGCCTGCTCTTGCTGGAGCTGTGGTTGCTGCAGTCTTTTCGGGGAAGTTCTAGTTTTTATGTGTGGCCAATACGGAAACTAAAAAACAGCAGTGGTTCGTCTTGAAAAGTTCTCGGGATTTGAAGCTTAAAAGCAATTAAAAAGGGCATTTCAGTTGACAGAATGGGAAAAAATCCGTACGTCTTTTCCATTTAGAGCGTAGAAAATTTCTATAACTCTCCTAGCAACAGTTACTAAGGATACAATACAAAAACACTCCTAAATCAAAGAATGACGTATGTTTGATGCTATGTCCAAGTTTGGCTTATTTGGACCAGACATTGTGCACGTTACAACTAATTGAAACTCCATGGCAGAATTCAAATTTGCATATCAATTAGCGAAGTGTGGCAAAAAGGTACCCGGTAAAAAATGCCTGATATCGGCGTGATGTCCCACTGGCCAGTCAATAAAAGATGTCATTCTGTATTCTTAAGATATTGTGCTATCATTTTTTGCTATTTAGACAAATATTGCACGGGGGTGCAACGAAATTCATTTTCTTGGCCTCTTTTCAGACTTGGCTCCTAGACTATTTGCGTTAAAATGACTAAAAATTGAGTCACGCTTATTAACGATCAGCTGCGATGTGGAGCAGCCCGTAAAAAAATAGCATTCATTAAAGCGAAAGACGTTTAGCAAATCTTATTCAATTATTAAGGGTGGTGTATATACAGGTAGGCTGAGCCCAACAGCGGAGATCTCTGAACAGAAAGCTGATGATAAGCTTAACTAAGGTGAAAGGTCGGAAGCACTAGAATTAACATTGATGGCTGGGCTATTTTTCAATTTTAGCAATTCTCAAAAATAGTATTACGCGACCGTCTGCACAGAACATTTAGACCATTTTTAAAAGCTCACAAAAGCAGCTTTTTCTCGGTCCAGAATAACTAGTCAGTATGACTAATTTCCGAATAAAATACACCTGTTGCGTATCGCAAAATGCCCGAGAAACTAATTTGGAAATCAAAATTGCAAAACATACACAGACACCTTTGCATAAGGCGACGCGAGTGAAGTTAGAACTATAAAATCCAAGTATTGTTTTGTTTACATAAAATCGCTTTTCAGCCTATGTAATGAATGAACAAACACATGAAAATGGACAACAAAATCTTTTTTTGAAAACATTTATTCAAATATCCATTAGTTTATGTTTGTGTGGAGGCCCGGTAGTATAGTGGTTTAAAGCGCGTAGGACTTTCAACCTGAAGGTCGATAGTTCACGCCTGGTCTCTGCAGTCGTGTTGGCCTTAGACAAGAAACTTTACTCCACATTGCCTCTCTCCACCCAGGTGTATAAATGGGTACCGGTGACAAAATGCTGGGGGTAACTCTGCGATGGACTAGCATACCATCCAGGGGGAGTAGCAATATTTCTAACTGCTTCATACTACAGAATCCGGGTTAAGCTCCAGTCGTGTGGGCTCGTGGCTCGTGTGCGACTTTACCTTGTGTTTAAAATGTAATTTATTTTACCTATAAGTCGCTCGGCTGCTTGGAAATTCTTTAAAACTCCGCTTCTTCGGTTCTCCTGTTTTATAACTTAAATTGTATTTTTGTCGAGCGTTTTTTACATGAGCATCTGACTCAGGAGATTGGTTGACCACTCCCTACGTTATCGACCTTAAATAAATTATTATTATTATCATCATCATTATTATTATTATTATTACAAGTGAAACCGGAAATAATATATTATAATTAATTTAACGTATTCCGTAGACTATGGTCCAGTAAAGAACTTCAACAACGTTAAGTTGAAGAAAAATCTGCGCCGTTCAAGTAAATCCTGTAAATAAACATGTGTACACCACATGGGCTGCTTTTTAAAGGTGCTAATTGTGGTGTTGGGATGGTTCATACTAAATATATAGTTTGAGGGGGCAGCAAAAAAAATCCGCTGACCCTTAATAGTAAATAGAGGTTATTCAGCGTAAAGTTGTGTAATACGGCTGAGTATTTACTGACGAGTAAAAATGCCCAGCCGTATTACACAACTTTTCACTAAATAAATTGTTTATTATACGACAGAAATCTTCTCCTAAAACTAAGTTTTTGAAGCTGTTTTTTCTATCGCACGGTCAGAAGAGTGTAATAACGTGTCATATTTGCACTCGTTTTGATGCATATCTGCACTCTAGAATGCTATGTCGAATAATAATCATACATTGTATTTGCACTTGTTTTGGTGCATATTTGCAATGTCAAATGCTACATGTACAATGTATGTTGCATAATAACACCATTTACGATATACACTGATTTATAATACAGCAGTATTTGAAAAAATATATATTTATTTAAATTTAAATAATAATACATTAAAAAGACTTTCTGACACACAGACAAGGTAATTGATTTGACAAAATGGTCATTATTATTAAACTACTGTATTGTCACTTTCCATATCTTCCCTATATCAACCAGTGTACATTCACTTGGAAGATGACAAACTTTAGAAAAAAGTAAGAACATTGTCAATGTCATGATGCTTAAACTCTCTATTCTGTATGATCTGGAGATGATCAAACCGTATTGCATGTACTGTACATGTATATAACCAATTCACTAAGAAGACTGTCCTATCCATCAAGTGATCTAAATCACTTTGACAGCTCTTCATTTTTTTTTTGTTTATTACTTTAATTTGCCATTTGTTTTCATGTTTTAAGAAAGAAAGAAATCCAGTTTGCCAATGTTTCAATGTACATGCACCTCAATACAACCTTAAATTTTTGCAATAATCACTGGGTGGCCATTTTCGCAGCACCCAAAAATGGCCACAAACAAAAACTCAGAAAGCAATGTACCCTGGTTGAGAATAACGTTAACCCTTTAATGATTTAAAGGGAAGGTCAGATAATTACAGTACAACGCTTTTTACAAACAGACAGTATCATTAATTAAAAATATTTTAGTCATTGTAAAAAATTCCAATCACTGTTTTATTCATTGTAGAAAATCCACCTTATGTTTATACTGAATATACCAAGGGATGCCTCTTCAACAGTCTGTTGAGATAGAAATCTTTTAATATAAGCATGTTCGCACTTCTTATTTATGTGCATCCTTACTGCACATACAGTTTATGTCACAATGCCATGCTACATCATGCAACTCAGCCCGTGCATAGAGGAAGAAAACTAACCACATGAACGGCTGGTAGCCATTGCATTAACTTTGCTTAATAAAAGTCAAGGTATCACCTCCATTTTTTGCATTCATTTTTTTAATTCAATTATTTATCCGGGGACATATGATTAGCATAAATACACACCGTGGCTAGTTTAAACACTACCCTGGCCCTGACATGAGTTACTTATTACCAAGCTGACGTAGCAAAAGTATTACAAAAAAAATTAATGTAAGAAATTTTTTGGCCAACCCTCCAAGGGTCATAAATATTCCGTTTTCTTCATTAAGAACCATCTTCCTAAGAAGTCATGAATCAAAACGTTTTTGCTGAATAAAATTGGCAATGCAATTACTATCGCTATGCAATGAAAGAGACAAAAAAAAAATTCTTGCAAGTTATGTTCTTAGCATGTGTAGTCCATATAATAGGCATAGTATAACTAAACAATAGTAATTCTTAACACTGTGCTGGAGCAGTCGTACAGTATGCATGAAGAGTAGCGGTGTAACGATTAATCGAATTGTTGATTAATCGCGATTATGACCATTCAGTTCGATTCACGATTCTTTGCTTCCACGTTTTGATTTTGGTTCGATTCTTGCATACCTTTTCCTGGGTGCCCTCAATGAGTTATAATTATATTGTGAAATCAGAATTCAGAACTCTTTAAAATCTGCATTTTTGATTGACGAACAAAGGCGTTTGCAGTTGCAGTTGCAGCAGTTGCGGGTGTTTTGTGTTGCCTGGTAAAATTGCTGCCTTTCTACCACGTTCTCAAACATGGCGACGAACGACCAAGCAATCGTATAATATACATGTAAATGTTCAGTATTTACGATGAAAACATAATATAAACATGCATGTAATATAAACCTACAACTAATTATTCTTATTTACATGGAAACTAGTATAATTATTAGCAATTTTAAATTAACATACATGTACCTTAGAAAGATCACACATTTGAAATGGGTTTACAATGTGGTATAGATTTTTATGTCCATAATCCATGACAGTACATGTAGAGTACATGTATGTGATGTTTCCTGGGAGAAACAATTTGATTAATATAGGAAGTGAGCATCTTGTATTTTCAGACATAGAAAAGGATTAACTACTGTTATACATGTACCTAGCAGTAGCTGAATATTGTAATTATTATGGTGCATCAAATTAAATTACCATGTATACAGTCAAACCTCCTACAAGTGGACACCCTCGGGACCAAGGGTACAATGTAAGTGTCCACTTATAGGAGGTGTCCGCTTACAGGATAGCACAGTATAGTACACTAGAGGGCTTATCGTGCAGTGACCAGTACATGTCTTTTGAAGCTTTTAAGAAGATTTGAAATTCTGTTATCCATCACAGGGTTTTTGAATGATGCTTTTTATATTATATAAATTTAAAACTAATTCAAAAACTACAGTCCAAGTTTAAAAGACTTGCGGCTAAATAAATGTACATATCTGAAAAGCTCTCACGTTGCCGTCACACAAACTGATGTAAGCTATATATAAAAACAATAACATACTCAATCCTCCATGTTTCAGGGGTGATCAGAACAGAAAAAGTACAATGTCCTTAGGTATGTACAAAAAAACTATCGATGAGTGTCTGCTTTCGCGTTTCCCTGATCGTAAGGTCTCTTAAGATATCCGTAACCTTGGAATCGAAATGACTCGGTAAAAAACTGTACTGTTCAGACTCACACTTTGCTTTTGTTCAGGTCAAGTACAATTAAAACCATAAAAACCGAACCGATTTTGTTAGAAATTTTCTTGAAATTGTTTACTGTACGCTTATGGGAGGTTATTTCAGACCCTGCGGACCCCGAATAGGTGTCCGTGTCCGGTTTGGTGACCGCTTAAGGGAGGTGTCCGCTTACGGGAGATGTCTGTTAGTGGAGGTTCGACTGTACTAAGTTATCAGCTGGTTCCTATTATCAGGCAGTAATGTGACAACATTTCAAGACTTCAACTCCATCTGCCCTCCAGGCAACCCCCCTGGCATTTGAACTCTCGATGATTGAATCAAATTCCTGCCATCCCCCCATCCCCCCCCCCTGCCAAAGATGCATTTAACTGCCCTACCCTAGTACCGAATTTGATGTTCAAATCCCCCCTCCCCCCCACGATGTATCTATTAGCTTTTAGCAATGCTGTTGGGATTTGGAAAAAATCCCTTGCAAGCTTCTATCCATGATGTGGAATACTAAACATGTTTAGCAACTCAGCTCAATGCAAAGTAGCATTTTTTGATCACGGTTGTTCAATTTACAGTGTGTTCTCATTGGCCGGGTGTTCTTGCTCTGCGGACAGTAAACCATTTTATGAAAAAGGCGAGATCTGTGATCTTCACTTTCAACACATTGACTGACAATACACTATTTCAATTCCTGTTCACTATTTCAAGTGACAAAATCTACAAACTATTATTTTATCAGTTACATGTATACTTAGTTTCTGCATTCTATACTTTCAAAAAATAATTTTAATGAGCTTCAAAATTCAACTATGGTGATATTCTGCTGGACTCTCGCAATAGCCTCTTCCAGGCGTTCAGTTAGTGGGGCGCGAAAGAAAAATCGGGCGCAGGAGAAAAAAACCGAGGCGAGGCTGGGGAGAGGGGGCGAAAGAACGCCTGTGAAATTATTTTTAAAAAGCTCATGTCGGTATACCAGAGTCTGGTATACCCTCTGATTGGCCAAATTTGACACATGTTGTCAACACTGCAGCGTTGTTGACGCAGACACGAAATGCGATATGGCGTGCGAAGGTCATCCTCCATCGAGTCACGCACGGTTTGAATCTGTGTTACAGCAAGCGCTTAAAGTTTTCCCGCATGTAGATAGTTTACGTACATTTAAAGAGCAAAAAGATTGTCTTCAAAACCTGTTTCTGGGAAAAGATGTCTTCGCCATCCTTCCAACAGGATTTGGAAAGAGCTTGATCTTTCAACTTTTTCCAAGGTTAATCAACGCATCGCAACGAAACGCTGTTTTTACGATAATTGTGGTTACTCCGCTCGTCGCGATCATGAAAGACCAAGTAGAACAGCTTGGAAGCATTGGAATTAGAGCGGTGGCTATCGGAGTCGACGAAGAAGAAGGCGAAGAAGAAGCAGCGAAAAATGGAGCGTGTGAGATTGTTTATGGAAGCCCTGAAAGTCTGCTGTCGAAGGAATGGATGCGATGGGATCATATTTCCCGGGAAATCTACAACGATTTTGATTGACAGCAGAAAACCACAACTAGCAAAAAATGGGTTCATGTTTCTTTGCCGCTGTCGGCGGTCAAAAGTGGGCGGCATGAGCTTTTTAAAAATAATTTCACAGGCGTTCTTTCGCCCCCTCTCCCCAGCCTCGCCTCCGTTTTTTTCTCCTGCGCCCGATTTTTCTTTCGCGCCCCACTAACTGAACGCCTGGAAGAGGCTACTCTCGCAAGAGCCTTTCGTGTCAAATTCCCTACTCGCCAAGTGCAAAAAAAATAATGCCCAGGGTGTGCCCATGAGGACTCAGAACATTAATTTGTTATATCAGTAAACTTTCCCATTACATTGTGTCTCTTAAGAAATTTAATTATTTCTACCAGCTGCTTCCAAAAATATTGTAGAAAAAACTCTGAGTTATAACACATGCTGCAAGATTGGGCATTATTAAATAAATAAATTGAAGAACAGATTACCTTTATCCGACTTGTTCCTTATTTGAACTGTAAACCACAACATGTACATTGAAAGTCTAATTACCTTAGGAGAACAAAAATAAACAAAACTGCAAAATAGCAATACAACTGTAGTTGATCACATATTTAATTCTAGAGCATGATGCAAGATGCAGACCCTCAGGTTTTTGTTTTACTTCCACCTAATTTACTCTGGCAAAGATCAAAGATCTACATCTTCGCGCTTGAAATACAGTGAAACAAGTGAAACGAAAGGCAACGAAACGTCTTCCCAGCTACACGTCATCGAGCTGATTTAAGCTTAATTTTTTTCAGCGCTCAGACTTTTGCCAATCTGTTTGCAGCTGTTTGTAAACAAATACGCTTAATAATTGTAAACTAGTTAGACGTGCACAACATCAAATAGAAACTAATAATCAATCGCCCCAAAGAGAACCCTGAACCCTGTCCAGTTGGACATTAGGTTGAAAGTTAAACTTGTTACTAATTTCAAGTCACTTACCTTTTCTTGTCCTTTCCTACACTCTAAACAGACTTCTTTGCGCTGTATCGTAAGTTAGCCACGAAAAGAACAGTTTGCAAAGCAATTTCGGCAGCCTTTTTTCCGCTAAACAGGACTCTGAATCGACGAAAAAAAATTTCTGTGCTGACGCTAAAGCCGTGAGCGAGAGGGAGCGAGCAGTTGTCGTGAAAACTCGACCCAGTCCTCCCGCTGACCATGTACTGCGAACCCGAGCAGGGGAGGGAAAGTGGACCGAGGGGAGTGGGGTGGGGGAAAGAAAAAAAGAAAAATCAAACCCCTGATCGGTATGAAAGAAAAATGCCACAGAAAAACTGCCAACCACTTATGCAGATTTGTTTATAGTTTTAAACTGAAAAGTCGCTGAACAGGATCAGAAAAGGATGGATTTCCAACGTGTAAAACTTTTTTCGTCGCCTTCATTTTTACTCAGTTTTACTGGAGGAGTAATAATGGCCTTTTTTATACACAAAAATATCATAAATTTTAACTGGGTGGAAAAACGGGGATTTATTTAAGTTAATAAAACCGGAACTGGAACCGGAACCGGGCCAAAAATCAGTCAACTTCCGTGCGTTCTGGTCACGTGATTCAAGACGTCATTCTAATGACGTTGATAAATAACTTATTTTTATACTTATATCTACCAACATACAATTTTTTTTAACTTTGCATTTCACCCTTTCAAAGATACATGTGTACAAAGATATTAGTCCCCAGACGCCCTATTTGCTCATGTGTATTGCCCCCTTAATTTTGAAAATCCAGAACCATACCGGGCATGACGAAATGTGGCAAGCGAATGCCTTCCTTGCCACGTTGACTGTATTTGCATTTATCAAAGCATGTTTCTGAAAAGCGTTTAAAGGCACTTGGGGGCATAGTCACGTGACTGATTACGTCATCGCACTTAGTCAATTAAAATAGGTATTTTATGGTAGGTGTAAATAGTATGTCGTGTAGTATCCTCAAAATTGACAGAGTTATTTCGCATCGAAAATTTTTCTGGTGCAAAGGGTGCTGGGAAGGTTCTTATTATAATTATAATATATTATTTTAATTATTATTATTATTATTATTATTATTATGACTTCCGAAGAAGAAATATCGCCCGCATTGATAAAAACGTATGAAGTTCCTTCGGCTTATGAGTATTCTTTAAAGCTTTTTCTTTCCATTTTGAATATTTTAAATGTTTGTTATTATTATTACTCCGATAAGACGAAAACCAAGCACGTCGTATAAGCACATGTGTTCGCATGTTGGGCGACGGACGCGCCCGGTTTGCTCTGACAATAACAGTTATGTAAAAACAGCAAAACCATGAATGAGTTACTGTCGTGAGTAGTTGCTGAAAAAGGACCAGTGGATTAAAGTGTAACTGTATACGTTACTGTAGCCTTAAGCCGATTTGCGTGTCATTTGATGTCTTTTATTTTGTTTTTGTCCCGTGCAAAACAGTAACATTTATTTTGGTCTTAAAGTACAAAATAAGTAAAATAACTATCAACATCGGTTTACTTATCCCACAGCAAAGTTGCCTTCAAGGAACACGTGGTCCGCCAGGAGCTACTGGACCATCCGGAGTCTCAGGAGCCCCAGGAGCCACAGGAGCCACAGGAGCCACAGGAGCCACAGGAGCCACAGGAGCCACAGGAGCCACAGGAGCCACAGGAGCCACAGGAGCCACAGGAGCCACAGGAGCCACAGGAGCCCCAGGAACCCCAGGAGACCCTGGAATCCCGGCAATTCCCGGATGTTCACGACGATGGAAGCAGTGCGCTTGGACATATGACAACACAAAAGACAGCAGAGACTTTGGTAAATTACTCGTAAGTATATCACGTTTAATTTTAACTATTACAATTTTCTCAAATGTAATTGATTCATAAACCTCTGTATTTTCCTCTAATTTACTTGAATTAGGTGATAAAGAATTGTACTATGAATCCATCAAAATACAAGCGATGGAAAATGCTAGAAGCTTTTGCGAGCCACCTTAAGCAACAACTCGCTTTATTTCAAATTCTATCATGAATGCATTTGGTCAACGAAATACGGTTGGATTTGTAAATGTTATGGGTTGAACAAAACAACGTGTCGGTTCATGATACAATATATAGGGACAAATTAAAGGTCTGTTTATTTGACTAGTGTCGCAGCTTGGTTATCTAATGATATGACATGTTTACACTTAGGTGAGGGGGAGGGGGACAATGAGTAAAATTGCTAAGTATAGTATCCCAACACATAATGTCATCCACATTCATAACTGATCCATGCATTGCTTTCTGTTGTGCTAGGAGTGCAGTTTCTACAAATCAAGAGCTGAATCCTATCTGCGTGTGGTGTACATGGGGAACACTCGCATAGCATTCTGCACAAACTGCTGCAAGAGATGGTACATCACCTTCAACAGTACAGAGTGCAGCAATCCAGCCGCCATCGACGGCTACGTGTACCACGGCACCAGCATGAACATCCACAGGCCTACCAATATAGAGGGTTATTGTGGTGGGCTTCCTGCTGGGGAAGTGCAAGTTGGCTTCCACGTTGGCAACTGCCTTCATGGTGGATTTAACCCTGGAGACGCCTGGACCGGTTCGAATCAGGCCAGCAGGATCATTATTGAAGAAGTGGAGCCGCCAGTTGCTTAACTGATAACGTTCAGACTTGCTTGCAAACAAAGGTGTTGGGTTTTCAAGGGGCTGCGATGCTGCTGTAAAGCATTGCCTATTTCGGAGCTTAACAATGCATGTCGAGCGGTAAACAATAAAGACTAGAACATGAATTACTCATGTTGTTGTCATTGAGTTTACTGAGAAAGAGTGTCTTGTATTTGTCTTTTGTTGTTGTTGTTGTTTTTTTTTGTTTTGTTTTTTACGGAAGGTACGAAGTCGCCTTATAAGCGAATCCAGCATAGGACGAGAGAGAAGAGGGAGTGAGAGCGAGCGAGCGACTTGAGACAGTCTCTAACTCCTGTGAGATATCGAGTTAAGGACACGAATATGTATTTTCACGCGTTACCAAATGTTTTTAAACCGCATTGCGAGATTTGCACGCTTCAGCGTGCTTCTATGTTTTGTCTGTTATTCCATTGATTCAGATGTGTATATAGGGATCAGAATTCATTCTCCCTCTCAGTCTCGCAGAATTAATCGAGTTAACAACGTGTTATATTCCCGCCCTCCCACCCTTACTTATTATTTAATTTTAATTTTATTATTTAATTTTAAATTTAATTTTTACTTTAAATGGAGTTGTTAGATATTTCATGTTTGCTGTTCTTCCCTTCGTTCTCAGTACAGCATGCTTTTGTTTTACCAAGCTTTTGCGTCCCTTGGTTTGGAGATGGCGGCCATGTCACATAGCTGTTTTGTTTATTTGTATGACGGAATTTCGGGTCAGCGCGATTGTGTTTCTTCCCGTGCCGCTAGCCTTGTTCAACGTTCGGATTTATTGTCAGCCGGCTTCGTTGAAAACCAGAACAAATCATATTGGGAGCCCGTTCAGATCGGTGAATGGCTGGGTTTTCTGATCAACTCTATTCAGCACGTTTTTCAGATTCCAGAGTCCATACTTGCGAGGTTGAAGCGTTCATTACAATCTTTAATCCAAGACGGTTATGCAACCTACGGGGAGTTGGCATGCCTCGCCAAGCCCATTATTTCATTAACCTTAGCGGTCGGTCCTATTGCTCGTCTTTTTATGAGGCAGATGCACTCTTTCATCCAGACTAGGCCAGCTAGTGATGCTTCGTTTGTTTTATCAGAGCTTTTATTACAAGAGCCGAAGTTTTAGCTACAGCATATAGATTCTTTCAATGGTTATTCTATTTATAGTGTGTTTTCTGCCAGTTCAACTATTTACACCGACGCTAGCGACTTTGTTTTCGGCGGCTATTTAGCTACGTTGGATGGCGAACCGGTTCGGGGTATGTTTAAACCTTCTGATTTTGCTACCAGTTCGACTTGGCGGGAGTTGAAAGCTGTATTTTACGTCCTAACGTGTTATGCCGACAAGTTGAGTCATCGCAAGTTTAAGTCTTTGTTGCCAATATGGGTGCCTCTCGCATTCTCACGGTCGGTTGTCCCAAGCCTCATCTGCTGTTGATATTTTCGTTTTGCGTTTAACTTTTGGCATTTCATTAGCATCTCAGTGGTTGTTCCGCGAGGAGAATTATCGCGCGGATCTGCTTTGCAGGTTTGTCGACAGGGATGATTGGGGTTTAAATCGTGCTGTTTTCCAGATGCTGGACGCGTAATGGGGTCCCCATTCTGTGGATCGCTTTTCATTGTATTTCGATTCTCAAGTAGCGAGGTTCAACTCAAATTATTTTCGCCCTGTTGTTCCGCGGCAGCAGATGCGTTAGCTCTAGATTGGAGCGCGGACAATAATTGGTTGTGTCCACCTGTGCATCTCGTCATTGCTGCGCTTAAGCATTTGCGCTTCCATACCGGGATTGGGTCATGTACTCATAATTCCAAAATGGCCTACCAGTTCATTTTGGCCTTTCTTGTATGACAGTCCATCTCGGTTTCCATCCTTTGTTAAGGAGTTCGTGGCACTCCCCAGACTACCGGATTTACTAATTGAGGGCCCTGGTCAGCAAGTGGTTTATCGTAGAAGACCTTCAGTATTTGTTAGATGTCCGTCCTTTAATGTGTTGCGCATTGATTTTCGCTGATACACTCTTCATTTTTTGTTGTTTGGTTAGTTGTTCACGTTTTCTACCTCCCATTTAGGTTGAGGCTTAAGTTTTGTCAGGGTGTTCATACCTCCCATTTAGGTTGAGGTTAAGTTTAGGGTGCGTTCATACCTCCCATTTAGGTCGAGGTTAAGTTTAGTGTGCGTTAATACCTCCCTGTTTTAGATCGATGTATCAATTTGGCTAGCGTTTGCTACTCTCATTGAGATCCAGAGCCTAGTTAAGGGCGTTTTTACCTCCCATTTAGGTCGAGGTTAAGTTTAGTGTACGTTAATACCTCCCTGATTTAGGTCGATGTATCAATTTGGCGAGCGTTTGCTACTCTCATTGAGATCCAGAGCCTAGTTAAGGGCGTTTATACCTCCCATTTAGGTCGAGGGTTAAGTTTAGTATGCGTTCATACCTCCCATTTAGGACGAGGTTAAGTTTAGTGTGCGTTAATACCTCCCTGATTTAGGTCGATGTATCAATTTGGCGAGCGTTTGCTACTCTCATTGAGAAGCAGAGCCTAGTTAAGGGCGTTTATACCTTCCATTTAGGTCGAGGGTCAAGTTTAGTATGCGTTCGTACTCCCATTTAGGTCGAGGTATCAGTTTGGCGAGTGTGTTGCTGCTCTCATTGAGATTCAGAGTCTCATTTGTCGGTGGTTATATCATTCTTCCATTTATGTCGTAGAGTCGGGTTTGACGAGCGTTTATACCTCCCTTTTTGATGGAGGTGTTTAGTTCGGTTTCCCTTTATTCCTTCCATTTAGGGCAAAGCGTCGTAATTTTTTACCCAGCTGGTGTCATTTTACTCAGCTGCTATCAGTATGGTTTCATTTTGTCTGTTGCCTATATTCAATTTGTTTAGCTGGGGACTAATTTGTTGTTTGTCTTTTAGATATCAGTCATGTTGGTATTTGGGAGATGGCTCACAGTCTGACCGATCCTAATCTGTCCTTGCGAGTGCAGCAGGTTTTGGACTTGGTTCTTGCTTCAAATGCTCCAAACAATGTATCTAAATACTCTTACGGCTGGAGTCGTTGGCGCCGTTGTGCACAGTCTAAACATGGAGTACCTTATATCCTTGCCGGGCCATTGCATGTGGCATTGTGCCATTTGAAGCTGACCGAAGGTGCCTTAAAGAATGATGGTAGCGCCATTGATTCTGCGTTGTATTTTATTTGATGGGGCCACAAGCTAGCTGGATTGGAATCGCCGACCATTCATCCGACAGTCGTTGCAGCCGCTGAATGAGCTAAGAGGAAATTGTCAAGACAAGTCCAATCCGAGGGATTTAGAGACTGTTGTAAGAATAGCTCAGGCAGTAGCGCAGTTTCCGCATCTCTCGCAGAAATTCGCCTTTTGTTTGTATTATTAGTTGGCTATGCGGGGGCGTTTTCGTATTTCCGAATTACTGGATATCAAGGTTAAGGATATATTAATTTCTGATACTGGAATGTCAGTTTTTGTTCCGCAAGGAAGGACGATCAATTTCGTAAAGGCCACACTTCTGTAATTGCTAGGTCTCGGAAGATTTCATGTGCAGCAGTGGCTATCACTGAGACAATTATTGATTTATTACCGTACTCGAAGGATTCTTTTCAGTTTCCGATTTTGCTTAGAATTGTAAGGAAAGAAGGGTTCTTGTTATCATAAGTCCCTTGGTATCAGTTATTCAACCATTCGTGCCGAATTCAGGAAGTATTTGTCTCCATTTGTTTGTGATGTTAACGATTATTTTATAGCTGTAAGCTGAGTGACCCTGAATTGGTAGATAGACACGCAGGAAGGCGCTATGTACAACGTTCGCAGGCTGGAATGTTAGAAGTAACTATAAGTATGCTTATCTAGGTCTTTTTGGCCAGTGGAGGGCCCGAGTTTGTGTCTTGGTCTCCACCCAGGTTTCCCGTTCCCCAAGAGGGTTATGTGGGCTTTTCCCGGCCTCCGTGACACTGCTCGTAAATTGGTCTGTTAGATGATGATTGTTTATTTCGTTTATGTCTTTAACTCAGATAAGCTAATTGCTTAATTACATCTTGGCAAAGATTATTAAAGCGTTTGCCTGGCCTTATTCTGCAAGCGAATATGGTTTATTTGCTTCATTATTCAGCATAGAATAAAAAGAAAGTTTTATGGTTTATTTTAAACGGGTCACGCACTCCTCCCCCCTCAACGAATTTTGCGTGACACACATTGCACCATCACTCAAGACATGTTGATTGAAGCTACCAATTTTTCTGTACTCGCTTTGAATATTTAATGTATTGATTCCCGATCTAACCCACACTAGTCTAATACTTCCCAAACCATGAATTATTTCTATTACATTGGGTTATTCCAGAAAGAATCCCCCCCACCCTTCGCCAGGATTTCCTGGCCCGCTAGACCCCCTCCCGCCTGGATTTCCAAGCCCAGAGACACCCGGCCTCCTGCCCGGATTTCCAATAAATTTTTGGAAGCCCTAAATTTACAGGTAATGAAAAAAATACATGTAATCGGATTCAGGAGATTCTGCTTTTATAATGTCAAAACTGTGGCGATGAGTGCTATAAATTGGTGAAACATTTTAAAAATAAATATTGCGTGACGCATCATGAACCCCCCGCCCCCGGCCCTGTGATTTTAAGAACAAATCGAAATGAAATTTTTCTATAAAGCTAGTTCCTTTAATAACTGCTTTGGTTTGCCATATATTTTCCAGCTTCACAGTTTCTTCAAAGTGTTGTCGCAAATACACAACTCACAACTCACAGCTCACAACTGGAGTAAAATAAACTTTCTGCTCATTCCAACTGCATTCTAGTAGTAAGGATAGATAGTAGTATTGATGGTAATAATATGAAGCAAAACTATTTCTGACTCCGAGATCGAGTGGAACGGTTTTAGCGACACTGCCTCTTAAACGCTTATCAGAATTCAGTGATTTTCTGCTCCCGGAAGGCTTGGCGATCTATTTATCCTAATTGCAGCGCGCAGCGCTAGCGTCTGCGAATTATACTATAAACATCACAAAATAATATTTAAATTCAGCAACCTGCTTTATTATATCTAGTGTTTTCTAAAATTTCCGACTTTTCTTGTGTATATAGAATGCCATTCTTATCCGTAAAGATGATTCGCATAATGTTTTCGCGAATAACTTAATTATGTTTACTAGACCTTACTAGACCTTACTAGACCTTACTAGACCTTACTTAAGACCTTACTAGCGTGCCTTGTATGATTATTGGCTTCACGAAGAAAACATTCGAACATGTTTGATCGCCTTTACACAGAAAAAAGGACAACGAATTCTCTCAGTTGAAAGTTTTATTCAAATGTTGATTAGTTTAGCCTCAAGAGCAAAACGCGTTAAATTATGGCATCGAGGAAGCCGTGTCGGCAACGCAAGCAAATTTGTTTAGCACATGTCGAAGAATTTCTCGTGTGGCCGAGGTTTCTTATATTTCTGAAAAACCATTGATAACACAAATAAAGAGTCTATGAAATGCTTCTTACAAAGTAAATGGACATGCAAAAATGTTATTTTATTTACCGCAATTTTCCAGGAATGCTTGAAAATTCTTAGTAAAGTCTGCCGCTTCGCGCTTCGAAGGCCGGAAAACATGTCCCCCTTTGTGATAAATGGATGCTGATCCTCACAGGAAGATTCCATCGCTTTCAACTCTCTAACCGCCACTTCAAAGGCCTACAAATCTTCTTAAGGACGTTTTATTTCTATTTCAAAGTCTTAAAAGGCGTGTTTACATTCTGGTAATGGAAAACGAACGTCTGAAAAATTGTGTGACGATAGGGTTTCACCAATGGGACGATCAATTTTTCCTACTCAAGCGGGGAATGGAAACTGGAGACGATACTTTTTTGGAACAACGGCTTTTACTTTAAAACTTTAGCTCAGAGCGAACCACGCTTGCAGCGGAGATAAGGCTCGTCACAACCTTGGTACACGGGATCAACTAGCAAGGACTTCTCGGGACAGCAGAAAATCAGTCAGAACTTCAGCCAACGCAGGTTTATTCTGTCTCAGGATCTAACCCTCATCGTAACCTTGCCTGTAACCTTCATATTAACCTTGATAATAACCGACTAATGCCTTTCAAATAGCGAGCTAAACTTCAAATCTCCGGAAGAGAAAAGGATAAAAGAAACAGGGTCAAGTTCGAGCTCCTCGCTGGATCTTTCAGCGGACGAAATTTGGGACGCACTCGCCATGGCACAAGGTTTACGATCTAAAATCGAGTTAATTCTAACGAGGTTAGGCGATATGGACAAAAAACTAGAACAAATTAATTCCTCGGTTTTAAATTTGGAGAGGAAATTTGACAGGCTGGAAAACAAGGTGCAAAAACTGGAAGAGGACCATTTGAAAACACGGCAAACAGTTGACGAATTGGAAAATGGCGTAACAGAACTTACCAAGCAAGTAAACGAAGTCAAAGCCGCCGGTGAAGAAGCCAAAAAAGTTTGCAATGGAAAGTATAAAGCGTTGGAAGACAAACTGCTATATGCTGAAGTGTACTCAACGCGAGAAAATTTAAGATTTGATGGTATCAACGAGAAACGGTGATGAAGAAGACACGCTCAAAGAACTTAAAGTATTCTTAGAGAACTGCTGGAAGGTAAAACAAGGTGATATAGAATTTCAGAGGGTACATAGAGTGGGCAAGATCAACGAAGATGGGACGCCGCGACCAATCCTAGCTCGTTTCCTTCGTTACAGCGACAGAGAATTCGTGTTCTCGAAAGCTAAATCTTTAAAAGACACCGGGTATGGTTTGTCTGCCGACTTCCCGCAGGAAATTGCACGACGTAAGAAACTTCACATGAAAAACTGTCTGAGGCGAGAAAAGATGGTAAGACTGCCCACTTTAGTCGAGCTTAACCGGATAAATTGTTCAATGATGGAGTTTTAAACCCTTTTTAATTATTGTGATTGAAGTTTTACATAGCTATATGTTAGCGGTATTCCACATAAAATTCTTTAATTCAGTTATATTTTGTATTTTGGGAACCGAAAGGGGCGAGAGATCAATTTAGAATTTCGGAGAAAATAGTATTTATTTGTTTATTTTCGTGTATTAATTATTTTCTATTTTTCTTTATTGGTAGTTTTCTATCCTCGATTCGTTCTACGGCAGCAAAACAGTATTTCTGGTTGCCGTACAATATTGTTTTCTTATTATCGATAGTTCTCAATGTTAAGTATTGTTGCACCATAGTTTTTGGAAGGTCGATATTTGGATACAGTTATGTAAATGTTTCTTATGCCAAAGTAAGTTATACGAGTAATGCGGTCTTTTGTCAAAGGTGGCAAGTCGTGAATGATTCGATGAAAAGTGTTAAATGTTGCTTTTAAATTAGCATCACTAAATACTCGAGGGATTCGGTCTTTTGAGAAACGGAAAGCAGTGTTTAGATGGCTGGTGAAGCAACAAGCGGACATTTGTTTCTTACAAGAAACATATAGTACTAAGGAGGTTAAAAATACTTGGAATAGTCAATGGAAGGTAAAATATTTTTTCGCATGGCTCTGAGCATAGCAGGGACACTATGATCATGATTAGAAACTGTTTGCTTAAATCTATTCGTCAGGATAACCAAGGTCGTTTTATTCTGGTGAAGGCATTAGTACAAGATCAAAAGTTCATATTTTTGAATATTTATGCTCCAAACAAATCTGATGAACAACTTCTTTTTTTCGACCAAATCAAGGATGAATTGGATAAAATCAACATAGAGGACGACGGCATTATATTTTGGATCCAGACTTTGATAGTCATGGCGGTAAACATGCCCAAAATTAAGAGAACCTGTAAAACAAATTGAAGACATTTGTTTGTTACATGACTTAGTCGATATCTGGAGGATCAGGAACCCAGAAACGAAATGTTTTACTTGGAGACAGAAAACCCCCTTTATACAAAGAAGACTTGATTTTTGGTTAACGGATAACACACTTCAAGAGGATATTGACCAGGTTGACATCATTCCTTCCATTAAGTCGGATCATTCTGCAGTTGTGTTATCCATCAATGGGATAGAAAATCAGTCACGTGGACCCTCGTTCTGGTAGTTTAACTCAAGTCTTACAGAGGATGAGGAAAATGTAGATTTGATAAAAAATACCTACCCGAGCTGGGTTAAAGAATTTACTGATATTCAGGATCCTAGAGTGTTCTGGGATCTCATCAAATACAAGATTAGACAAGTTACCATTTCGTATAGTAAAGGAAAGGCCAGAGAAAGACGAGTAGAATTATCAGAAATGGAGGAAACGTTAAAACACCACCAAAGTATGTGTGATCAAAATCCATCAACCGATAATATAAATAGGTTAGAGCTTCTCAAAACAGAATATGACCTTCAATATGAATATATTACAAAACGAGCAATAATACGTTCGAGAGCTAGGTGGTATGAAGAGGGTGAAAAAGGTATCCTATTTACACCGGTCTTACCTGTACTCCTTTGAGATGTGGAGGACTGGCGGCCACAGAAAAGGATGCAAACGGACACCCGTAACACAAAGGAGACTAAACTAAGGACCCCAATCTAAAAACACCCACACTAAACTATAACATACCCTAGACTAAAACAAGCGATTGGGGGTGGGGGGGGGGGGGGGGGGGCTAACACGAAGTCCTGCCCCATTCCGAAACACGCCTATTACTGGGGTAGGGGACGTTTTGGGGGAGAGGACGCTAGAGGAGCCGTGAAGGACTTCTTTAAGGAAAGCTGGAGAAATATGCTTGTTGCAGGGCTCTGTCATTACCTGAGTCACGTCTAAAGGCATACCCCTATAATCAACCCAACGCAGGTGGGGAGCAGAATGGCTAATAGGGTTGAAATCATCCGCCATCTCCCAGTATGGAATGGAATAAATGACCGACTAGAAGGCGCTTAATGGGAGGCTACAAGGGAAAGACAAAAGAAAAGGCGTGTGAGAGGGTAAAAGGGGCAAGCGCGACGGGACTCAGGGAATGACAGCTTGGAGCCCCGGTAATCCGAGAGGGAATAAGATTCCCGTTCCAAACAGTCATTCCAAGAGTAAGGGAATAAAGGAAGGCGAAACATAAACACGCGTAAAGGAAAATAGGCTTGAAGCAAAGGGAACAAGGATATATGCAAATACAGAATAAAGAAGGTGCAAAAGGATGTGCGCATGCATAAAACGAATTCTAACGAGAAGCGGTGAAAAAAGGGGCTAAAAACAAGGGGCAAAGAACAATAGAGGCTGAATAGAATAAGCCAAAACGTGATAATTAAAACCTTAAACAAGGCCAGGAAACAAAAACGGCCATACAACAAATAAATCCATAGACGCAGCATGACACAATAAAACAAAACGAGAAGCAAAACGGAGAAGAAATAAAATCGAGACAAAACAAAATACGCATAGGCAAAAATATAGTGAAAATTATAACCTATAATAAAAAACAACTTTAACTGCATTAACACAAAATATACTTGCACAACCAGGATACTGCCTGACAACTAAATAACACCCAGACATAGGATCGAGATAGAAAATTCCCGCAAAACAAACTTAAGCCATGGGGCTAGCGCCAAACATTGAACAAAACAGAAAGCAATTAAATAAATAGCCGAAAACAAGTAGGCAGCAGGAAACGAACAAATATAGCGGAAAACAGATAAATAATTTACCAGTAAGCAAGATAAAACAGATACGAGTATATGTAACCAACAAACCGTAATAAACACTTCTGCTCTGGAGCCACAAACAAAACAATATCAGGGATTGCGTCCCTGTAACTAACATGCAAAACGCTCAACAGAGTCAGGAAACAAAAGACTTTTTAAAAACTTCTGCTCTGGAGCCACAAACAATACATGCAATACCAGGGAACAAGTAATTAGGCAAATTGCGTCGCTGTAACTAAGAAAAAACGCTCGACAGAGTCAGGAAAATACCAAAAATGCCGTAAACAACTTCTGCTCTGGAGCCACAAACAATACAATACCAGGGAACGAGTAATAGCAAATTTGCGTCCGTGGAACTAACGAAACGCTCGACAGAGTCAGGAAAATACCAAAATGCCGTAATTAACTTCTGCTCTGGAGCCAGAAACAATACAATACCAGGGAACGAGTAATTTAGCAATTTGCGTCCCTGCAACTTAAGAAAACGCTGGACAGAGTCAGGAAAACGCCAAAATGCCGTAAACAATTTCTGCTCTGGAGCCACAAACAAAACAATACCAGGGAACGAGTAATTTAGCAATTTGCGTCCCTGTAACTAAGAAAACGCTCGACAGAGTCAGGAAAATGCCAAAATGCCGTAAACAATTTCTGCTCTGGAGCCACAAACAATACAATACCAGGGGAACGAGCAATTTAGCAATTTTCGTCCCTGGAACTAACAAAACGCTCGACAGAGTCAAGAAAATACCAAAATGCCGTAAACAACTTCTGCTCTGGAGCCATAAACAATACAATAAGCCAGAGACGGATGAGGATGAAATAAATGACACGCGGGCGAAGGAAGAAACCACAGGAACGGGAATAAAGAAAAGGCAAGAAAATTACCTCTTGGGGGGCGCCAGGAGCAGCAGGCGGGTTAACGTTCTCTTAAGCAACGGGAGCAGGCTGCTGCGCTTGAGGAACTTGAAGTTGTGGAACTTGGGGAACTTGATTTTGCTGTGCTTGTTCAGCCATGGCTAGTTGCACCGGACAACTTCTTTCTCGAAGTGATAATTTATTCCTTGTGGCGACTCCTTTATACCGCTTTGGGTAAGACCGCTGTAAATAGTGTATTATTCTGCCTCATGTATTGTTATTTAATGAGTTATGGAAAGCCACTCGACCCTGGGACAAGCCCAAACCAGAGAGCGATTTGTGTCTCTGAAGGTGTTGTACTCAACCCGGGAGGTGGGAGGGTGGGTCACTAACCACTTCGTTTGGTGGGTGATGAAGAGTGTCGTAATATTTTACACCGTACCCTTTATATCGGCGTCCTGCCCGTGAGAATACTCATTAGCATTTTTCCATGGGCATAATTTACATATTCAAATTGAGTTTGAATAGTAACAAGTATTTTAAACTTAGAAAGCTCCAGAGGTAACAAGAGATCTATCCGGAGGATTTATACAAGAGATCAATCTCTGAAAAAAGTGATCATGGATGAACTTAGTAGCTTTTATTCTGATCTTTATCATGAGAAGCCAAGTAATGAGATACAAAATGGATTCATTTTTAGAAAAGGTTTCCATACCAAAACTCACGGAAGCACAGAAAGAAAAATGTGAGGAAAAATTAAGTGTTGCAATTCTTTAAAATCTTTTCAAAAAAATAAAACACCCGGAAATAATGACCTCACTGTTGAGTTCTACTTAGTCTTCTGGCCAATCTTTGGAAAACACTTAGTTGACTGTTATAATTATGCACATGAGCATGGAGAACGATCCAATACGCAAAGGCAAGCGGTGATTACTTTGTTAGAAAAAAAGGACAAAGATAAAAGATTAATTAAAAATTGGACCTTATCTTTAATTAATGTTGACACAAAAATAGCGTCGAAAGCCTTAGCCAAACGACTGGAACCTATCCTACCTTATTTGATACATTATAATCAAAGTGCCTATGTTCAAGGGAGGTCGATTTTCGATGCCATTAGGACAATAGATGATGTAGTACAATATACAAAACAAATTGATACTTCAGGTGTTCTTGTTCATGTATTGCAAATTAACGGTGATCAAGTCTTGTTTAGTTTTTGTTTTTTTAATCACAATGCTTATGGCGGTTTTTTTACTCCTTCTTCAATTCACCTTTTTGCATTTCTACATTTCTCCTTTAATTTTCTGCGGTCTGAGTGCTCTGATTTTGGATTCTGCGTCGTAGTGGGCCTGCACTTTTGTGTTTCTACATGATGCGGATTCGAAGACATGTTTGACTGCGGTAGTGTGGTGCTGCGGTTCCGTGATACTTATACATACAAATAATAGTAATAGTTTTGGAAAAGGAGGCGTGGAGCCGCGCTGGTGTTACCTTTTGGAACCCTGAGAACAAGGTTAAGTGTGTGGACGTTTTTCGTGTGAACACACGAGATTGCCAAAGTTTTGGAGATTGCCAACACGAGTGTGCCAACTTTAGTTTGTGGTGTAAAGGCGCCTTTACAAAGTTTGTAATGAAAGCGTAAAACAAAACAAGAAAGCAGCCAGCAGTTTTCCTGACATACGGCCACAGATGGATTTCTAAAGGCCTGTAAATCAAATTGAGTATTTCTATAACACTGTAACAGTGTATATAGTATGTACTAGTAGGTTTTTATATAGCAGATTAATGTTTATTAGTAGGAGGGATAGCGCATGTAGAGGGTTCTTTTTTAGTTTTTAATATTTTTTTAGTTTCTAATTTATTTCGTCACACGACCCCATAAGCTTATAGCTTTTATTGAGCTTTTATCAAAAATGGTAAAACTATCAGCAAAACAATCAATCCAAAGGATAGGGTTTCGACAAGAAAAAGTATCTCAATAACCAAGTCAAGCTCTAGAGCTCTTGAGCTTCCGTAGGTTTCGTGCAGGAAAATAACAGGAGATTTGAGAAACACCCGGAAAAGTTGACCGGGAGTTGCACATCCACCTATCCAGTATAATTTCACTTTCACTTTACCTTCACTTCACCTTCTATTTACTGAGTAAATAGCAAATCAACCTTTTAGGTAAAGTGGTTTTCTTTATTTAAACAAATTTATAGTCAGGCCGAGGAAAAATACAGAACTTTTAATGGGCAAAACCTTAATAGTTGGGTCCGACTCGATTTGGTTTCCCCTGGTAAAATTAACTACGTAACCAATGAAATGTGGAGTTTTGAAACTCGATGTCGTTTTCATGCTGAAGAAAACGCAGATTATCAAATTGTGTTATGCAATTAATGTTTCAATTAAATTCAAGTTTCCTTTGAAACCAATGAAGTGGAAAATTGATCTATTCAATCCTTCTAATCCTTGATAAATCAACCAACTTTACCCGGGTAAATGGAAACTCCAGGCAAACTTATTTTAATTGTGAAAGCCTATTTTACCTAGGTAAAACCTCTTAGTGTAACCTGTAACCACGGCTAATAATTTTTATATTATCTATATCTTATACTTTCCGAGTATTATTTTTATTTTCTCTCACGACAGAATACCACGAAGGCTAAAAGAAAAACTAAAGAGAGTTTTCAAAAAAAAAGGTATTTGCATTTAAGAAAATTTACCATATTCGTATCTTGGTATTGAAATGGACTAGCGTGAAATGGAGGCTCATACGGGGGCATATCATTAATAATATTTGCATGCATTGCCCCGCATGAGCCTCCATTGCAAGCTATTGTAGTTCCATTTCATACATACATACATACATACATACATACCTACCTACCTACCTACCCACCGATGTGGACCTGCTGTTGATACAATAACTAATTTAATAGACATTAAAAGACTACTGCTATAGAGACAATATTCATCTAAACTAAAAATGTATATGAAAAAGCTAATAAATAAAAGAAACAAATAAAACGAAATATAAATAATAAGTAATAAGTAATATAATAAATAATATTCAATACCGAGATACGAATATGGTCTATTAATCCTGGTTAATCAATATATAGGATCAAATTCATCACAGAAAAAAAAAACAAATCATTAATCCAGTGACACCAATTCAAACGTAGCAAAACCATTTCCTACGGGACAATCTCCAGATATTTCATTCCAGTTACCGTTAGGTACAAACGAGCCTCCCCCTCCCGCATGAAAATCCCGTATATTTTTTTCAACTTGGACACCACCACCCGAGTATCCACCCCCACCCCCACAATTCCCACCACCGCCAAACCCCCCTGCACATCGAGCCTTCTTGTTATACCCTCCTTCCCCCCCAGCGGAAAAAGATCTTCCTCCGTCATTTTCTGGACACGGATTGTTGCACTTTGAATTCACAAAGCACCGCCCATCCGTAATTAGACCGCCTCCTCCCCCAACTCCAGTCACGGTGGCGTAACGGCCTCTTGACACGCAGACCTTCCCTCCGCTACCTTTCCCGCCGCCGTTAACACTCCCCAATTCACCAGCTTGTCCCGGATCACCATCTACAATATCAGCCGAACCACCACCCCCAGCTATAGCCAGGGGACTGCCATCAGCAGCGAATACAATAAACGTGCCGCCACCACCACCTCCTCCAGTTGCTTGTTGTCCCACTAAGACTGTCAGCTGTGTTCCTTGCTCAAGATGGACGCTTTCTTTTACTCTGGCTCCCCTTCCTCCTTTAGTGTAGTAACCGCCATGATCCGCCCCTGTAGCACCGCACAGCTCAAGATGATATCGGCCCGTCACAGGGACATTCCATGTTTGTAGGCCGTTTTGTACAAAGATCCCTTCAAGTGAGGTACCCTGGTACTTTGCATTGCTGGTCGGTCCAAATCTCCCCCTGGCTCCAAGTGTGGTGAAGTGATAATGAATGTCTATCAAGCGAAAAACAGTACATAATTTCCGTTACCGTATTTCGTAATAGTCATGTTGAATATTGAAGTGATTCAATGTATGGGAACAGCCTAGTACCCTTTACCTTCTCCTCCTCTCACGGGAGCGCCGACCGCGTGAGGTCCTGGAAACGATTTACGTCACCGTTCAAGGAAGAGTCCAGACCAAGACGAGCCGGCGACGCCTTGGACTAGGCAAGTGAAATATGTAAAAACAGATATATGTCCTAGGAAGTACATGTAGGAATATTATAAAATTCTCTAATAATCAAAGGAAAACCCCAGTTTAAGTGTCCCCATTTAATGGTTTTATTACTGCTATTTCAGTATAAATAAAGGTATTCATTCATTCATCTCGTGGTTTAAATAAGCATTTAACAAAACCTATATGGGTAGCAGGTGTTTAAATGTCTTTATCGCTATAAAAATTGTGGGGTTTATAATAATGAACCCTACTTGTCTCTACCTAGCTTTGTTTGACAACTGTTCCCTGTCCACGGCAGAATGCATTTGCACTGAAATTGTTGTTTGTCCTGGTTAAAATGGCACTGGCCTTGATTAAGACAGGTTTTCTGTTTGCAGCCCTCCTATAACAAAGACCGCGAATTAAACACATAGACACACAAAAAGACTAAAATGAGAATAAAGTATGTCTTAACGGTTATTACATGTAGCTCCAGGCCGCACTTTGTATTTGTGTCAAGAGATGTTCCTATCATGCTTACAATTTGAATCCACCTCAGTTTAGGACAAAGACGTCACCGAAATATGGCAGAAGATTTTCTAGACTGTTCTAGAGGTCGTTCAACAGTCTATGCTCCTGATTGGTACATAGACACGAAAGAAACGCGGTTATCCAGTAATATACATTGTTCGCTGAATAACAGTGAACTGTTGCAATTTTGACGAGTGATAATTGAGCTCGTTTAACGGAGTAAATAATTTAATGTTTTATAGACATTCAGCTAGCAGAATGATGACAATGATGACAATGAGTTTCACTGAGTAAATCTTCAATTATTTTAGATCACAAAAGGTCTTCAAAATAAATGAAATTCTTCTTTTCACGTTCCTCAAGGCCACACATGTGATAAGCTATAAGACTCAATGAGAGGTTACGTTGGTTTAGTTTGATAGGTTATACATCTTCTCTTAAGTAAATCTTACCTTCGTGCCAGAAAGTAGAGAAACGCTGGAATAGAGAGAAAATATAAATCCCTTGGCATAAGTAAGTTCATCGTTAGATAGCAATGTATCACCGCGATTGTTCAATTCGCATACAAGCTTATTATCCTCTGAAACACCAAAGTTTGTTGAAATGCATCTGGGCTCCGCTAGACACGACTGACCACAGGACAACAGGGTGGAGCCTTTCACTATCTTTAATTGGTGGCCATTTAGTTTATAATGTGAAACAGTGTTAATTGCTCCGAGCAGGTAGCGTTGTTCAAAGCTGCAAGTGATTTCAACATATCCCAGAACGGTAAAATAAAGCGAAACAAAACGTAAAATGATCATTTCTAGTGGAAAGTGGTGACAAGTGAAAATAATTGTTCTCGCTAAAGAGCGTTTTATTTGTTTTTACTTACATTTTTAAAAGTAAACACATTTCAGTTTCTCCACATTCGGCTGCTTGCTACTTCAAACACAGAAACACTTCTTATAAATATATGGAGGAAAAAAAGAACTGGGCCGTAGTAAGCACGAGTGTCAACAAATTGCCGACAAATGTCAAAGCTCCCAGTGTTTACCGCCTAAATAAATACATCTTTTAAGAGGAGACCGCCGTCACTAAAAGTAGTTTTCAGGGGGATCTTGTTTTAAAAAGTAAAAAATATGAAAATCATATAAAAATAGAAAAGTACAAAACAGAAAAATAACACTACGAACAAATATGCATATACATACTGGCCTAAAATTGGTCACTTAAAACGTATTCAAATTTCTTTTAAAAATAAGGATAGGCATTGACCTTTTCAATAGCCCATTTCGAAAAATACCATAATAATCTTTCATGTGCAGGCTCAGCCTCTCCGGGGTGTAATTATTTAGGTCTCCTTTGTTAGAATGGCACAATGGAATTCAGAGTACATGTAGGAAAGCTAGGACGTAGCATTGTGTGTTCGTATACAAATGTGCACCGTATGCAAATTACCAAGAAGTTGAAGCATTGCACGTGCAGTTCGTGCTGAAAACAAAATAAATTGGAAAAATCAGGCTGACATCAAGCACCACCCAAACCTGCGCTTTAAAGAGTATTATGGTATTTTTCGAAGTGGCCTATTCGTTCAACAGGGAATCCCAATCGTTCAAAGCTCTGAAATATGTGGCACGCCTTCCTCATTCTGTTAGCGGCTTTGGAAGTCTTGGTAAAATGCCGTTTCTAGTAGCGGAGCACTCGCCGGGCCTAAGGCCCGGCTGCGCAGCCCCATACTCATAGAACCTAGCCCGTCATTTTTCATGGTCATGGCTAGCGGAATGTTTCGCGGGCGCGCGTGTGCCCTCCGCCCTCCGTCGCGCAGGTAGGTCCGTCGCGCAGGACTAGCTCGCGGGCGCGTATGACGTCGCAAAACATGCGCGTACGACGTCATGTTGAAACCAAAGTGAGGCTTTTTTTTCGCGCGGTTACACGGCCGAATGTCACGTCAGCTTGGAAAACACTTTGATGTTTTGCTGTGTTTACTGAGCGGAGAAAACGGTTTAAATTAAAGTCGTTATTTTCCTGCATTTTTTCGTGGTTTGCTACTCAAGACAGGGATGCTAATTAAGGGATACTCAGAAGCCGCTTTAGTGGAAAAAGAAGAGCTTTCAGGGATAAAATCTTGCTTCGAGGAACTATATACGTTTTTAGCAATGCGAGAGATGGGTTCGTTTTACGGATTTCAGCACCAAAGCGGAGATTTAAAGAATTTCCAAGCACAGTAGTCGCCGGAGGGACTTAAAGGTAAAACAAATTACATTTTTCGATGGGAATTTATCTTGATATCAATCTGTGATTGACTTTTTGTTAATGTGTTCTCGTTAGTTTTGGAGAATTGTTTTTAAACGTGTAGCTTAAATTCAGTTGTATTAATTTCTTGAATTTCATCGAAGACACGGCTCGGCCTCGATGCGCGTTTTGCGTTTTGCTTTTAAACATAAACTAATGGAGATTTGAATAAAATTTTTCGAAAGATTGTGTTGTCCATTTTTATGTGTTTGTTCATTCATTACATAGATTGAAAAGCGATTTTATGTAAACAAAACAAGACTTATACCCCATTCACACCAACGCTTAAACATGTTTAAATGTTGTTTAGTTTAAAACAGGTTTAGAAAAATAGCTCCTAACCTCCCGTAATATTTGGAGTGAAATCTTTACTAAAAGAAACTTTATTGACTTTATTACCATTCCAGGTAGTTTGAGTCATATACATTTCAAAACGTTCAAGATAGAGGCTAAAACGTAGTTAAACTAAACAACATTTAAACATGTTTAACCGTTGGTGTGAATGGGGCATTAGATTTTATACTCGCGTCGCCTTATGCAAATATGTTTGTGTATTTTTGCAATTTTGGTTTCCAAATCAGTTTCTCGGGCATTTTGTGACAAGCAACAAGTGTATTTTATTCGGAAAATAGTCGTAATAGTTATTCTAGACGGAGAAAAAGTTGTTTTTGTGAACTTTTGTACGGTCTAAATGTACTGTGCAGACGGTCGGGTAATACTGTTTTTGAGAATTGCTAAAATTGAAAAATAGCCCGGTCGTCAATATTAATCTTAATTCTTGTGCTTCCGACCTTTCACCTATTAGTTAAGTTTCATCTTAGTTAAGCTAGCTTGTTCAGAGGGTCTTCAGAGGGCGCCGCTGTTAGGCTAAGCCTAACTATATATATTATTGTAATTATGCAACTGAGTTAAGGAGTAAATTATAAAATGCGTTCTCTGGTAAAAAATATTAAAAACTATGAGATTTCGACAGTCAGTCTACTGTCTTCGACAGATACAAATGTGTGATGAAATGAAATGTAAGAATATAGCGGGTAATTCGCATGAATAAATTATTCAAAGTTGCTGCATTCTGGGATTATTTGCCACTTGGGAATCATCGATCATCGTTAATACAATAGGCCATTTGCACGATGGCGTCAGTTTGACTACAATCGTGCAAATGGCCTATTGTATTAATGATGATCGGTGATTCCCAAGTGGCAAATAATCCCAGAATGCGGCAACTTTGAATAATTTACGAAACACGAGGGGTTTTCAAGGCATTTAGAAATTGGAAGACGTGAAGTAGCAAACTTGACGACCCAAATTCGCCGAGTTTCGTCGAAACTATACACATGAAACTAGGTAAGGCCGTTTGTACATATACTGAATGTTATCATACTTAAAAATACCAGAAAACAAATCGGTAGTTTTTTCACGAGTCAAACAAACTTGAATTTTATAACTTCGCGCTATAAACATCTTGTAACTTTTAATCGCTTATCTTATATGCACTAAAATTTAAAGTCTGTATAATTTGAAGACTCCTTTATCAGATTTCAGATTTTTTCAAACTTTTTTTATTTATTGCACTATTTCAGTAATTTACAACAAAAAAAAATTACAATGCGTCATAAAAAAACAACAACAACAAATATAAATTACAAAAATCATTGGATTTTGAAGTTGGAATGTGCGCAGTGACAATAGGTATTGAAAATCACGCGAAAAGCAACAAAAACTTTGGACTTGTTCTTCGTGCAATTTGCTATGCTTATTGTTATTACAATTTCAACCCGTGAGGTATGTTTGAGTCTTTGACGTCACTTTCTCCCATTCGCAACCAAGCCTTGGAACAAGGTTGATTAATGGCTGCCGTAAATTCTCGGAAATAAATGTTAAAATAAAATGACTTCTGATGTTCGTAATGGATTGAAATTTGGCAAGATGAGTAAGAAACTCAAATAGTACACGAAAATGTAAAAAAATTAAAATCAAAAATTTGATCACAGGGGCACTTTAATGAAGTAGGATCAACGCAGGTTTGACGTTTGCTACCACGCTGGAATTAAGTCGACTCTTTGTCCAACCTATTTTTAATAAATTCGACGCGACTTAGATTCGACGTTTGCGCCAGGCCTTAGGCTTAGCTTACACTTTTAGCTTATCGCCCTACCAATACTTAACAAAAATCGGTTAAAACTTACATGCCGAAAATTCGATTCATAAAAGGGAACCTCCACGCCATCCGCGGGCCACCTTGAACAAACATTAATTTTAGCACCTCTTAGTATTTTCCCGAACATTCGTTTTACATGTATTATTTATTCATGCCAATTACCCGCTATTCTCAGCGGTCTCACCCAAGCGCCTATAAAAGAGAGTGAGTAAATTAGCATGTTGCCAGTTTGACAAAAATTGTCTAGAGTTCTCTTCGCCGTTTTTCTGCTCCGACTCATGGCTCAAGTTCCTGAACAGGTTCCACATGCTCCGGAAAACCCTGTCGCTGACGCGATAATTCTACAGAATCCAGTTGCTGATCCTCCAGTGGCTCCTCCCCCTGTGGCGGAGAATGCAGTTAATGCGGATAATCTCGAGGTACTTTTATTGCTTTCCTCGTTGCTTCATCCCTTCTTGGTACCCTAGTTTCACGTTTTGTCTCGTTATCGCTTCGCTTCCCGTTCGTTTCCCTTCTCTAGTTTCCACGTTGCGCCCTTTTTGTACTTTCTCTCCGGTACATTTTAAGCTAGCCACATTAGTGTTTTCTGCTTTTGCTTGCCATTTGCGCGTTTCGTATATTATTTTCCTTTTTTGTGCCTCGTGGCGTTTTAGGTTTTCATGTTGTTTGTTAGTTTGTTGGCAGCGAATCCCTCACATTTTTCGCTCCCTTTAACAGTTTTTTACGGGCTTTATTTTATCTCTAGGTTTGTGTGTGTCTGCTTCAGCCCGCCCATTTATTTCGTGTTAGCAAAATCCATAACATTTTTGCTCTCGCCATGAGCGTATCTCTTTTTATTTTATCTTATGGTTTGTTCTTTGTTGCGTACGCCCCTTTTGTTCGTTTGAGCAAACCCTAAGGTTTTGTGCTCTCCCATGAGCTAATTGGCTATATTTCGTCTCATGGTGTTTTGTTTGCGTACTTTTTTGTTTATTTTCGCAAAACCCAAAAGGTTTTCATGCTCTCCCATGAGCTAATTGGCCTTATTTTGTCTCATGGTGTTTGTTTTTGGCGTACGCCCTTTTGTTTGTTCGAGCAAAACCCAAAAGGTTTCATGCTCTCCCATGAGCTAATTGGCTTTATTTGTCTCATGGTGTTTGTTTTGTGGCATACGCCTTTTTTGTGTATTTGAGCAAACCCAAAAGGCTTATTGCTCTCCCATGAGCTAATTGGCTACATTTTGTCTCATGGTGTTTGTTTTTTGGCGTACGCCCTTTTGTTTGTTTGAGCAAAACCCAAAAGGTTTTATGCTCCCCCATGAGCTATTGGCTGTATTTTGTCTCATGGTGTTTGTTTTTGGCGTACGCCCTTTTGTTTGTTCGAGCAAAACCCAAAAGGTTTCATGCTCTCCCATGAGCTAACTGGCTTTATTTGTCTCATGGTGTTTGTTTTGTGGCATACGCCTTTTTTGTGTATTTGAGCAAACCCAAAAGGCTTATTGCTCTCCCATGAGCTAATTGGCTATATTTTGTCTCATGGTGTTTGTTTTTGTGGCGTACGCATTTTTTGTGTATCTGAGCAGAACCCAAAAGGTTTTGCTCTCCCATGAGCTAATTGGCCTTATTTTGCCTCATGGTGTTTGTTTTGTGGCGTCGCCCCTTTTATTTTGTTTTGCGCTTTTTATTTTCCGGTTTTTGTTCATCTGCCGGTTTTGTATTTGTTTTGATTATGTTTACTTTTCACACAGGAGCTTGTTTTTCGCGTTTCTTTGCGCGTTTTTTTTATCTTCCCCTCGTTTTATCAGGTTGCCAATCTACTGAGACGTATCCAAGCCCTTGAGAGTCGTCAACAATCTGATGTAGAAAGTGGTTTGTCTAACCTCGCTGCTTACGGCCTGCGCCGTAAACATGACTTCGATTAATACCACGCTTTGGCCTTGGCGGAAGATTTTGGTAGCGGCAGCCCAGAATGCAAAGCATGAAAAAGCAAACTTCCTCTACGCCGCCACCAGGGCGTTGAGAGACCGTCTCGACAACTCCCAGGAGCAATTTCAGACTTACTTCATGGCGCTATTTTCAGACAAAGATTACTCTAAAGTCTTAGATTCAATCGCTAAGGTGGATAAGTCTCTTCGTGCTGCTGGCCCATCAACCGCCACTTCCCCAGCGTCACGTTCCAATGACAAGAGCTCTCGTCTCGTTTGTAATTTTTGTGGAGCCCCCGGCCACACCTCCCCGTTCTGTTTTAAGAGGCGACAGAGGCCCTCCAGGGGAAGGTTCCTCCCCTAGCTACCAGCGTTCCCCTCGCACCAGAGACAATGCTAGCTCACAATAGTTTTTCTGCTTCGCTTTTTTGCTGTGTTACAAGTTGCCTTTTGATGTTACATATACCTTAAATATTTTGTAGCCCATGTTCAGAATTATAAAGCTTTTTTCCCTTGTATTTTCTTTCTTCGTTTATCTTTTGCTGTTTTAGCTTTGCGCGCACGCTTTCTGTTTTCTCTTTCTCCCAACCCAGTTTTTGTTCCCCTTTCTTTCCCGCTCTGGGTTGGCAGTTTTAAAAGGGAGTCTAATTCCCTCTCGGATTACTGAGGCTTAAAACTGCCATCCCTTGAGCCGCCTTTTTTCATGTTTGCCCTTTTCTCTCTTTCTCTTTTTCAGCCCCCTTCTAAGCGTGTTAAACTTTTCGCTTATTATCCTCTTCCACGGACTTCTACCCGCTGGGTTCACTCCGACGGTGCGCCTTTATCCGCGGCTCGAGGGATGGCGCCTCAGAATACACATATTTTTTGGGCCGGTTTTTGGTTTTGGTGTTGGGGTTTTCTTCCTTTTATGTTTGAGTGTTGGGTATTTTTCTTGGTGTGCGTGCCTTTTGGTCTGTTCATGTGGCTGTTTGCATTGATTCTCGGCGTAGGCAGATTGCCCATAACTCAAATAGGACAGGTAAGACCGGTGAGAATAGAATACTATTCTCAGCGGTCTCACCCAAGCGCCTATAAAAGAGAGCGAGTAAATTAGCATGTTGCCAGTTTGACTAAAATTGTCGAGGGTGAATGCCGTTTCTATAGTTCTCCCTTTTGTATCTTGTTCTTACCGGTTTTTCCTATCCTCCTCTCTCGGTCGCCTTCGACCTGCTTTTACCTTTCCCTCCCCCACCCTTTTTTTTTTCCCTTTTCTCTAGACTGTTTCTATTTCGCATTATTGGTCGAAGGCTTTCGGCAGATTGCCCATAACTCAAATAGGACAGGTGAGACCGGTGAGAATAGAATACTATATTTTTAAATCTCATTTCATCACACATCGGTATTATTCTGTCGAAGACAGAAGAATGACTGTCGAAAGCTCATTGTTTTTAATATTTTTTTTTTACCAGAGAACGCATTTTATGTTTTACTATTATGAACCCTGGTAACGGATCCTCGATATTCTTATGAGTTATGGAGGTTCTAAAAATATCAAAATGTTCTGTAACATCATCCTTGATTGCATTCTGAACAGCAAGACATCGATGTCCAAAGCGCCTTCCATGAAGTGGAACCCATTTCAACCAGACAGGGCCTCGGCTGACGACAACTTGCCATCTTCAATTTTCTTGGCAAACCGAGTTTGGAATGCCTATAACTGTTGCATCATTTTAAACCAGGCTGGTCTCCCCAACCAATATCTGCGTATAATCGAAATGTGGAAGCACGAAGCCATTAAAATATGCTAGGTAAGTTCCTTCGTCTAACATGTGTAAAACCAGGTTGAAAGTCGACAAGCGATGGCCAAGTTTTCGTAATAAGCTGCTAATATGTATTTTCCAATTCCATTTCTGGTCCAGTGTAACTCCGACGTAGGTATGTAAAAGATGGCACACGATCAATTTGTCCGCCAACTAAAGAATCTAATTATATCTATCAGAAGCTGGTAAAAGTGAAGAAGAGCTCACCCCTACCGACTGTCGGCCAACTGTCGGCCGACAGATAACCAACAGTTTACCGACAGGTTACCAACAGTTTACCGACAGGTTACCGACAGTCGGCCAGAGAAAAAAAAACCTACGACAAAACCCTCAGGAAAATAAATTAAAAGCAACAAAGTCTTTCCAAAAACTTACCGAAAGCGTAGAAAGCTTACCGTAAACACAGAAGTTCAAATTTTGAAAAAGAAAGGTACGACGTATAACCCCGAGTTTTGAAGTTCAAATTTTGAACGTAAGTCAGAGAATAGGCTCTACGAAATGTTAGCTAGATAGCTTTGCTTGTATCGATCGAATCATCCTGTATCGAAAAAAAAAACAGTTTTGATCGCAGCTAAGTTCGTTGAGTCTTGGTAACCGAGCAAATTTTTTGAGCACATGGTTTTATTTGGCCTGGTTACAAAGGTTAACCAAGATGGCCGCTTGTTAACAGAGTCGATATCGCATATCGATCGTGTGATATGTCAGTTCGCTAACGTTTTTTTGTTTACTTTTGCAGTGTGCTATTAATTTAAGCAGTAAAATTTATTTGAAATTTAGTGAAATAATTAAGTCGTTTACGTGATAATTGATTTTGTGCGAGCTGCTAAATAAATGTATGTCTTATATAATGTTGACTTCCACTAACGTTTCATATTTCTGTTTCAGCAGTAAGAGAATCGGTAGATGTCAATGAAAGATCTTTATTTGATCAAGAGCTGAGGCTATATTTATTCATTTATTTAGTGAAGGAAATGGATTAAACATAATCGTTTTGAATCATGTGTTCTTAATTAACTTGTTTACGCAATAATTGACTTTGTGCGTGCTGCTAAATAAAGGACTCACTGTATTGGTTTAGACTTTATTGTATTTGGTGGCTCCTAAAGGAGCCGTTTGTTGTTTAACCAAGCGAACTTAGTTAAGAGGATAGAATTCGGCAATATCAGCCAATATGTTCTCGAAGTGGTCGCCTCGGTAAACTTTCCGCCAGTTAAACTCGTCTAGGTATCCTGGAAGTTGGCTTCGTAGAGTCCCGTTCATCGCCTTTAGTTTCCTCTTCACCTGACTCCAGAGTCCCTCTTTGGTGTTCGTGTGGGCGCCTGTGTATGGATCGACAAAGTTTTCTGAATGGTTCACCATGAGGTGGATGTAGCCAACGTGGTTCAGGTTGAAGTATGGTACTCGGAAGGTGAGAGCCCTGCCACTGCCTCTTTCAACCATGCCAAAAACCCACGTGCCTCTAGAAATCCGTCCACGATTGTACTTGCGTTTGTGGCCAAACATCGATTCGTCAATCTCTATAGTTTTCCCTCTGCCGCCTAACGATGAACTGGACATTCCCAGTAATACCCGTCTTCAGAATTTGCATTTTCTCTTAGAATCATGTATTGACCACATTGACATTTACGCCTAGCCGCAAGCAAGCCACGATCGACCAGGAACGTAAAAATAGTATGGTAAGACTGGATCAAGTTAAGTAACTCAATATGATTCATGATGAAATGAGTATATTTAGTTCTGCGTTTAATCCTTTATAACATCGGTCGGATCGAAACTATCCAATGAAAAATTGCTTATTGTACTGGCAAAGTATTCATATGCAAATGTTGATGATTGGTACTTGTTATTTATTTTGATCAATAAACAGTTGCGTAATCCATTTAGATTGCTTACCGTCTCAGGTTTAACTTAATACTCCACAGCGATTTGTGTCTACAGCAACATACCAGCAATCAAAATCAGTTAATGAATGAAATAGGTAGTTTTCATGTTACGTCATCGCCGCCATGCTGGTGGACATAAACAATACTGTTCTCTCATTAGCTCCTTTTGTTCGTCCACCAGCATTTGTTCGTTTCACTATTGTTATCTATGTCTCTAGAGATTGATTGCAAACCACCTTTATATACGGTGAAATGATAAAAACACAGAGTTCAAAACTTTAGGACACCTGCATCAAAGGAAGATGAAAATGAAATAAAGATGCACACAACATGGACAGTTCTCCAAATCACTTTTATTTAAAAACAAAGACAAATAACTTGTACGTATTTGAAAGGTCATTTCAGATCTTGAACAGCCAGTTTGTCACAGTTAAATTACTCAGAACAAATCGTAACTCGAAACAGAAGCTCGTGATAGCTTCTGCTCGAAAACAATTAAGCTTAATGAGGCAATATTTCCGTATAACCCCATACATTAATTATGCATACGCGCTATTATAAAAGAGAACAATAGAGAAAACAATAGACTGCCTTTGGGAATAGCATAAATTATACAGGTTCGTTTTCATTTTTTTTCTAAGTCTTTTTCAAATTAGGTCTAAAAAGAGCATTTTCATCAAAATTTGTCGAAGAAAATGGGCCGTTTTCCGTGTTTTTCGAGTTGTAGTGCGAATGAAAAATTAAAAACGTAGCGTTTGGCACGATAGGTTAGCTTTTAAATGAGGGTTAGGGAAACTGCGTCGATTAATAAACCAGAGAGAAATCAATTGAAACTCACCGTTGATGTTGTTGTGGTGTTTTTACCCCGTTTTCCACCTTGTGATGTGATGCGTTGAATCTTTACTCGGTGTATTATTGATTTCACGAAAGAAGATCACGAATGATGCATAAGATTGCTACGCGGAACACTTCACGGGTCTTTGTACACCTGGCAAAGTTCAGCGATATGCTTGATGATGTTTCCAAAGGGATCCTCTCCATAATGCTTACGCCACAAAACCTCCTGTAGAAAACCATGAGTTTTGGCGCAGTGATGCCATGCCATTACAATGTCTCTTCGAGCATCGCCACTCAAACCCGTCTCGCGATTTCGCGCGTTTCGTCTAGGTTAGTGCTTTGCAGCACTCAGGTCTAGGACACTTCGCGGCCGACGCGAGTAGGTTCTGTTCTCTGCACCAATCTATGCACCGTTCGTGATCTTGTAATAGAGAACACAACGAAAACCAATTCATCTTGACAAGAGGACGAGAGGACGCTCACAAAGGGACAGACGAAGACGTAGATGGAGATGAAGACGGAGGTACTGTTGTCATAACGTTATGATAACAATAATAACAACACGGCAGAAAGTCGAAAAGAAACTGAAGGACGACTCAGTGAAGAAATTTGCATGGAAATACATTCCTTTTTATTCTCACAGTTAACCAATAGCAAAGACATGACAAGGATTCCTTCGTGTAAACTGCCATGGGAGTTGGGGTTAAATTGTTATGTTGATTTTTAGTAATTAACATAGAACACATGAATAAAATGTAATTATTGGTCGGTAACTTTCAACGAGCTCTTGTGGTGTAGTGGTATAGCATATGGACTAGTAATCCAGATGTGATCAAGGGGTCACGGTTCGAGATACGGTGCCGCCGCAATAAAAAGGTAAAAAGGAAACCGAGAAGAAGACTGGGGCGAGAAACTGAGGAGAGAAAAGACTGGGGAAAGAGAAACGGAGATGAGAAGGAGGAGAAAGCGAGAGGAAAGAAAAAACGAGACGCCGCAACTAAATCCATTTTTATTGTTGAAGTAAGTAGCGATTAGTGATGTATATATTCAATACACGCGGGAATTGTCATTGTTTAAGAAAACAATAGCGCGCATACATAAGTAATGAAGTATGCATGCATAATAAATGTATGGGGTTATACGGAAATTTTTCCCTTAATGATATAAAGAAAACTTCAAAATTCCTCAAGACAACCGCAATGATGAAAACGCACTCCGTGAGTTCAGAACCTAAGCGATGCCACATTTACAAACAAAAACATTAACGTAACTCAGTTTTAAAAATAGTACGTTAAATTATTTCTCAAGATACAAATTATCAGAACTTTCTCTTACGAAATCATAAATTCGAAAAACAAGTAGGCTCGAGAGCTAAATAAGCTTAAACATGTTTGAAACTAACTGATTTGGTATGCTCATTTCCTCTCAAAAATCGCTTTGAGAACAATTATAGTATACACAAAGAAAACGACGGTAAGGATGGGTTGAAAAAGTCGGTGAAAGTTTTAAAAAGTGTTGACTGTTTAAAATACAGCGAACTGAATATTTAAGCTTAAACGCCGCGCCGCTGTTTATATTTCAAAATCTATACAACAAGTTTTATTCCAACCGATTTGGGAAGAAAACCCCTAAGCTCAAGTCAAACACGAAGTATTGTATGTTTGAGCGATAAATTATAAGCGAAAAGGAGAGTAAAAACACTTTTGTTTTCAAAATAAAACAGAAAAACACATGGTATTGCGTACTGAATCATGAGAATTTGCTTCGCTTCTTCCGTACGCTTCAATCTCTGTGAAGTTAAAAACAATTCATATTTCGTTACTACCATCGAAACCTGACTTAAACAATCTTTCTAATTTGAAACTACATTTGAATAAGTGAAATACATGAGAACCATTTTAGTGGTGATTTGGTAGAGATGAAACAAGGCTTGAAAAAACCTGTCTGAGTTGTCCATATTTCGCGGTGTCGATCTTTTCGCCGTTTCTTATAAGGACAAAAAATCAATCCGTGATTCTGATTGGTCGGTTGGGACTTCTAATAATTCCCAGCATAGTTCTGAACATATAGGGGGAAGTTGCACGCTTCTACGTGATAAGCTTCTGCATCTACGTAATGGGAAACTATTATAGATTAAATTTGTAGATGTAGTGTGACGATAGGTTTTTCCTTCTTCGGCGAGGAATGGGAAATGGAAACTTGAACGATACTCGTCACAAGCCTTGCTACTCGCACTAGCACAACTTCAGGACAGCAGGAAATCAGTCAGAACTTCAGCCAACATAGGTTTATTCTGTCTCAGGTTGTAAGCCAACATAACCAGGTCGTAACCTTGATAGTAACCTTGCCTGTAACCTTGATCGTAACCGACTAATGTTTACAAAATGACTTACTAATATAGTGCAGAGAGAACAAAGTACAACATCTGCCATTGTAAAAGTACAGATAAGTGTCACGCGAGTACAAAGGATTTCCTGTAGAATTCTAATCCACGTGAAGGTTTGTACTTTGTTACCGAAGTTGACTTACAACTTAGAACACTCCCCTTGAAAGAACCTACTTTAAATTTTTACGAGAACAGAAAGAACTTTGCTTCCGTAAAGAACTAAGGACAAAGAAACACAGAACTCTGATCGATGAGTCAAAAGTATTGACTTATTAACAAAAAACTCAAAAACTCAATCTATTGAAAACGCACGTGGCGGAGGTTGAGCCAGCTGTACGAATGTACACGTCTCAGTTTGAATACATCATAAGAGAACTATTGTTTACTAGACTATACTTTGTCTTATGTATTATTGTTAAACCAACTTTACTTTTGACTGTTTTAAGAACATTGGAAAAGTCTCTCGTTACTGAAGGATAGAAGTCCTCAAAAGTTGATAACACTGTCTTACTTCCTGCCAGCATTATGGTCTTCTTAACATTAAGAGTCAATCTGTTGTCGGTATACCAGTCTGAGATTAAGCTGAACTCACGCTTCAAGACCTCTTGAAGCTCAAGGGGTGTCGATGCAGCAAAAAGCAAAACAGCATCATCCGCATACAAGATCAATGTAAACATTAAAAAACAGTGGTCCTAAAATACTAGCATGAGGGACACCAAGAGCAATTGGATGGGTCTCCGACATCTCTTCATTTATACACACACTTTGCCGTCTGTCCGCAAGGTAAGACTTTAACCATCCCAGAGTTCTTCCAGACATTCCCATGTGCTTAAGTTTTCCCAGGAGCAGTTTATGGTTTATAGAGTCAAATGCCTTGGATATATCGACAAATAGCAAGCCAGTGAGTTTGCCCCCATCCATGGTTTCGAGCACCCAATTGTTCACGCAATTGCCCTACAGCTTGTGCGGTACTGTGTCCATGCCTAAAACCGTACTGATATCCATACAGGAATTCCAGCCTATCAAGATAAACACTTATTTGTGTGCGTACCAGTCTTTCCATGACTTTACTGACTTTCGACACTGGCAATACAGAGATGGGCCGATAGTTCTCCACCAGTAGTTTATCTTCAGACTCGTACAACGGAGTTACACGCGGAAATTTCCACAAGGAACAGTTCTATCCGTAATGCATTTATTGATGAGATAAGATAACTTATCGAAGGCCTTACTAATCTTGCCGGTACTTTGTTCAGCCCAGCTCCTTTGTTACTTGAATTTTGAGGGAGTGTAAAATCTTAAGAACAGCCTTGGAACCAACTTGCTGTTACTCCCAGGCATTTTCAATGTCCGTTTTGAGAATGGGCTCATACTTCTTCCAGTCATCCCTTGCTACACTACGCAACTTGCTAGCAACTTTAATACCAATGGTTGGGAAGAACTTGTTAAACGTCGAGGCTACAGCCTTGGGTGAGTGCTGTCCAATATAGACGCACGGATACAGTCTGTCAAACCCACGTTACGATCTGTACGGTCTGACAAACTGTAATAGTGACCAGTCGGTCCGTTGACAGTCCGCAAACTGCATCTCATTAAGGGGACTTAGAATATTTTCGCTGTATACTCCGAGTGTGGAGTCAAACAGTTTGACGGTCTGTACGGTTTGTACGGACCGTAAAAGAGAGAGTCGGTCCGTTGACAGTCCGCAAACTGCATCTCATTAAGGGGACTTAGAATATTTTCGCTGTATACTCCGAGAGTGGAGTCAAACAGTTTGACGGTCTGTACGGTTTGTACGGACCGTAAAAAAGAGAGTCCGGGTCCGTTGACAGTCCGCAAACTGCATCTCATTAAGGGGACTAAGAATATTTTCGCTGTATACTGTAGCTCTTCCAGACCTCTAGTTTTATTGGCCCCGTAGTACTGTAGCTTCTATTGTGTTTAGGTCTAGGGCTATTGTTTGTGTTGTTTAACCTATTGTTTCGTTAACCAATCACTGAGCTTGTTTGGAAAGGTACAGCCTCTCCCCCGAGAGTGGAGTCAAACAGTTTGACGGTCTGTACGGTTTGTACGGACCGTAAAAGAGAAAGTCGGTCCGTTGACAGTCCGCAAACTGCATCTCATTAAGGGGACTTAGAATATTTTCGCTGTATACTCCGAGTGTGGGGTCAAAGAGTTTGACGGTCTGTACGGTTTGTACGGACCGTAAAAGAGAAAGTCGGTCTGTTGCCAGTCCGCAAACTGCATCTCATTAAGGGGACTTAGAATGACAGTTTTCGACATATATATTTGCTCAATTAATGTCTACACCACACTGCAGTAACAATAATTTCAAGTCATAAATGAAATTACTTTAATTATTTCAATAACTATCTAACTAAACCAAATCATGTTGTCAACCGTATTTACAATGTCGAATCACGTTGAGAATAATCAACTACAAAATAATACACTGTTACAAAATAATTCTTTTACACGATTTAACTGGGTGGTAAAATGCTACATGTTACATGAGAAGCAACATTGCAACTCAATTCAATCAGGAATCATTTCAACAGGTGCATACAAAAAGCCCTAAATACAGGTTATTCTTTAATTTGAAAAGTTTGCACCAGACATTTGTAACAATACATGCACACACAGTAAAAACTCTATTAGCTCCTGGAGCTATGTAATTCGGGGGGCTTAAAAGAGAGGAGTTGGGAGGAGGAAGTTAAAAAAACTGATCTGTACACATATACTCAAAGGAGGAGATTACTTTCTTCCTGGCATGCACTGCAAACAAACTACATGCGACCCACAAGCAGCTCATTTTACACAGACGCTGTTGAGATACTGTACCAGGTCAGTTGCTTGTATTGGAAACATTTGCTGAAGAAATCCATGATAACCTATTAACTCTGCCTACATTTAGAGAATATCTTCCATTTCAAATATTTACAGTTTGCTCTAAAGGCCTATTAACTTTCCAAACTGCAGACTGAAAGCCTTGCATTTCAGTTCAACTAGTGTTGTGTGGTACAATCACTTATTTTACAGCTTTAGTTTATGTTGTGACAAAAATAGCATTTAAATCCATCCACAAATGCAAATAAATCGTCTCACAAAAGACGCGCTGCATGTAGCCTGCAGATTCATTAACACTTCAATTCAATGCCGATAAATACAAATAGTTGCCGAAAAGTAGGTTTATTGATCCCAAGATCTGAAGATATTTAACGCATCTACACCACACGACACCAATCAAACTGAAATGTGAGGCTTATGATCGGTGCCTTGGGTTCTGACAACAAACGTTTTCTATCCTGTAGTTGAAACACAGATTTTCCAGCTTTCAGCTTTCTTTCTTCCTGTTTGTAAAGTTTTTCAACCTACGATAATTGTCCAATAATTTCTGTCCAGCACCTGATCTTTTCGCAACTTTAAAGGCATAGTCCCTTTCTGCCATTAATTCCTTCAGATCGTTCGTAATCCACGGCTTGTGTGCACCCTAAATTCTCAGCTTTTTTATAGGGGCGTGTCGATTTGCAACAACCAGAAAGAGACTATTTCAAGCAGAAACAGCGTCATCTAAGCCTTGCAAATTCCAGCTTTCTTGACAGCGAAAACGATGGAATGATCACATGCTGCAAATTCTAGTACTCCATGTGAAACAATACGATGAGAGTTATTCACAAATAACAAATATAGATTTTTCCGTTTAAGATAAAAAGTGATGAAATCGATACCACGGTCAAGACAAGAAACCATTGAATACAATATCCTATCGGACAGCACGTCTCCATTCAGGCTAAATAAGGAAGTACTGCCCCCCCTCCCCCCACCCCCATCCCCCCGGTCCATAACTGACTCTGGGTATAACAGGCTTGCTGATATTTTATCCCTTTTGATTGTTTCCGTGTAACGAAACTTCAATTTGATTTTTTTAAAAATAATTCATGACGTGAAACGTCTCAATGCATTATTTCATTATTTTTACTATTTCGTTGCACTCACAAAGCCAAATATATACCCCATGAAACAATAAATATTACGCAGGTGTTGTATGCAATAAATTCAATATTATGATGGTTGTTGTCAACTTAAAAGCATGACGCCACACATTGTATACTGCATTTTTCATAAGGTCTCTATATATACGGCCCGTCTCTTTTCACTCATTTTCCACTGAAATAGGTGAGTTTCCTGCAACCGTTGATACCTACATTCCGACCCAAACCGCTCAAAAACCATACCCATTAAAATTAGGCCGCACATACCTACGACGTTTATATAGCTTACACTTATGATCTACACTCTTTTTTAATTTAAGAACTTTTTATAAGAACGTTGAGGCTAAGATTGACCTGAAATTTGAGAACCTGCCAAGAACATACCCAGGCTGAGATATAGTTAAGAAAAGAAACGTATACAAGTCTTTTTCCATTTTATACTAGCAAGCATGTGTAATAATTAGCAAATTTGTGGAACTCATCTATACTTCTTTCTTCTTATTCATGACCATAATTTACCGTTCTGTACCATTTATCCTAAGAACGTGCTAAAAACGTTTTCAGGCTCAAAACGCCAAATAAAATAACAACGTGCAGCCCCGGCACAGCCTCAGCCCAAAAATTAGACTTTCTTATATAAAAAATCCCCCGACTAATATTTGACAGTTGACGGTTAAATTTGAGTCATATGACGTTAGGTGCGTAATGTCATTGACATTGAGCCTGTCATTTACTGACTTAGACGATGTAAGCAAAGGCTTACATTTGACATAGCAAAAGCAAATTGAAGAAAAAATAATTGAATCATTTTGATCGAGAACTCGTTTTTTTTAAATCGAAGTATTATCGAAACGCTACAGTGATCTTCAAGTTCTCGGTTTTCTTTGTTACTTTAACTTATATTTTCATGAATGTTACAGGGGTACCCAAAGAGGAACGTTTCAGGCGAACGCTTGGAATGGCGTTGTACTGTTTTTCTATATCACTTTAGTGCCTTTAAAGGAAACTATGCGAAAGCTGACACATCCTTGAGCTTTTCGGTTTTTTTAGCTGAATATTTCAGCAGCTGAAACTTTCAGGGAGAGGAATCTTATCCCCAGAATTTTCTAGCCGTTTTTTCTTTCCGAAAATCCTAGCTGATCTCATTTCGTATCCAAAACGGCAGGGTTTTGTTCCCTCCGAAAATAAAGATTAACTAAAGGCCTTTCGAACATCTTTTCCACTAAAACGATTCGACACACTTGGGGGGTACGTTTAGGCATGACAAGAGTGAAAATAAATACAAAACTCATGCAGCACTTTTAACAGGACAAGAACGGAAACCTTTATCCGGTTTCAAATAATATTCAAATATCATAATAGCAGTTATGACAGTTGTCTCTGAATTGAACACAAACAAAATTACAAACTTACAAACTGTCACCTTTCTACTAAGAGTATATAAAAGTTTCTTTCAACATGGATATTCTAAAAGAAGTTAATGTGGCGCGTACATTTTTTAGATTTACAATTTAACCGCAGAATCAAAATGCTATGAATTTCTCTCATTTGACAACGACGAAAAATAAATAAGAGGAAAAAGTTTGACAAAATGTCGGTTGTCCACATATTGTCCACACACACGGGATGTGATTTTTTCCCGTCTATTTAAATTCCATTAAAATAAACAGTTTTATGAAGCTGTGTAAATAGTATTAGAATAAAGTGTTAAATTAAAAGTTATATTTCACGATTTGTAGCAGTGTCAATATATTGCGAAAACAAAGTGTTTGCAGTCAGATTCGTTTGTGTTGCTAAGATTTCTTTAGTTTGGGAAGAATGGTAATATCCACAGTAATCGTTATAATTTTCGCTGTTTTTGGACATTTACCACTATCATCTTGTTGGGATCGAGCGCACAACGCTAGATGCTTCGATGGAGCAGTGTTCTTCCGTCGCAACAGTGCGCTAAATACAGATATTATAAGAAAATTGCGAACCTTAGGTGAAATGAAATGTAGCCAGGCTTGTCTATCTGAGAATAACTGCGTCGCACAAACATACTGTAAGGGTTGGAGCAGTGGAGATAAGGGGACTTGTTACCTCCATAAAAATGGAATTCATGAAGAGCAGATTAGCGTCCTTGTGAGAAAGGACGAGTGCACCTATCACCAATACATCAATTTTTATGTGAGTACTTTTGACAGTTTCTTGTGTGCAAAGTTGTGATCAAATTCTTTGTGCTAAGTATCCCTCGCATTATGTTTTGTTCGCGCGCCACTTTCTATCCTTCGCTCCCAACTATCTGAACGCCTCAAACAGGCTACGATTTATTTAATTTATTTTATGGTCATAGTTATTCACCTTGCGCGATAAAATTGTTATTGCACTTTCATCAGTCAATCCCTTGCTGTCACCTTTAGGTCCTTAGCTTTCTTTTTATTTGGTTTTCTCGAAATAAGCGTTTAAAATTGATTTTGTCGTATACAACTGCCTAAGTTGCGCATAGGTAAAGTTTCAACGGGTGTTCACTAGCGACATAAGCTTAATTAAAAATAAGCATAAACGGAATCAGAAGAGTTTCCATCAAATGAAAACGAACATTGACATAAAAGATTTATCCTTATGCTTACGCTTGCGCTTGTGCTCACGCTTATGTCGGGCCAGTTTTCATTAGACATAAGCGCTGCCAGTGCTTCCGCTTAATATACTTACGCTTTGTCGCTAGTGAAAACCAGGCTTAACGGCAAGTGAATGAAATAGAAAGAACACGGACCTAGGGTATAGCGCAAATATGTAACTCAGTTATCAACAGAATCTCTAGACTGAACTGAGAGCGACAATATAAAAGTCGCGGCAGCGCAGACTGGATAGAGGGAGCATTTAATTTTCACTCCGTGCCGTTAGTTTTATATGCTGTACATGCAAACTTAGATAAACCACCGACGGCCCCCTAATAAGAGGGATTGCACTTTAATACCATTTTTGCAATATCTTAGATCGGTTTTATGGAACTTTCTTGTTAACATTTCAAGCAATCCAAACATGGCTCAATTAGTTTCTAGACCGAAGTTGTTTGATGTGAATTGTTTGGGATTATTGGTAGTCCTGAAAGATAAAAAGTGAAATTTCAAAAAATAACAAATACTGAAGATTTAAAAGACAAGTTTGAGATTAATATCTCGAAGAAGATGGACACCAAAATGTTCGCTTTCAAGCTGGGATGTTCTTGAGTGGTTATCAACTGTTTCTTGATGTTTTAACTCTTCCGTCTTCTATCCCTTTACATTTCATTTCAAATTCAACCGTATTCCCCCGCGTAAGGGCTCTGGCTGCGAACGAAAAGCCAACTAACTTTGTCAAGGCAACATAATTTAATTTTCTTTAGTAACAACCTTTCTTTGGTTTCTTAACAGGAGATTTCATGTACGAGGCAGTGTAATAATAGAGGCAGGTGTTACTATGATTACCATGACAGACGATACTCCTGCCGTTGTCGGCCCCCTTACCATGGAACATTTTGCGAGAAGTCGCAAGGTAACAAGTAATCCGATCCCAGTACCACCGTTTCGATTTTCGAGGTCAGCAAGCCTCGTCTGGTGGTCTGGAATGGTTCGTTTGCGCATGCTCATACTTAATTAATATCTTTATGGTTCTAAGATATAAGCCATAGGCAAAAAAAAAAAACGATAAGGGTTAAGGTCCAGTTAACAAATACCTAGTCTAGGGATTGACGCAATTCACGACTAATTCAAACGTTTTCTGTCGATAATTTGGATACGGTCGTTGGGCAAAAGAAAACAGATTTAAAATAGATGATTAACAAAAGTAAGTACAAAGTAACAACAGGTTATCTTTAACAGGACCATATGAAACTCCAGCTTGTAAAACATTTCGTAGCTCAGCGTATTCCAAAACATATAGGGGAGCAGGGGTGGCGCAGTGGTGAGAGCACTCGCCTCCCACCAATGTGGCCTGGGTTCGATTCCCGGCCCGGCGTCATATGTGGGTTGAGTTTGTTGTTGGTTCTCTCCTTGCTCTGAGAGGTTTTTCTCCGGGTACTCCGGTTTTCCCCTCTCCTCAAAAACCAACACTTCCAAATTCCAATTAGATCTGGAAAGTGTCCACAATTAGTACTCGCGTACTAAATACTTTGACACTTAAATAAATTGATTTGATTTTGATTTTATATGGTCGAATAAACTACAGTGCTGCTACTGTCACGGGGCCACCTCGACAAAGTTAACCAATCACAAAGCAGAACGGGAACAATAGATTCCAACATTTTAAAGTTAAAATTTCATTGTTCTGTATTCGACATTTCATTATTCAAGTCGCAAATTTTGGAATCTATTGTTCCCGTTTTGTTTTGTGATTGGTTAACTTTGTCTATAGGTGGCCCCGGTAACAGTAGCAGCACTGTAAATTTGTTCTGACGTTTCGTGTTTTTGACCCAAAATTGAAAAGCATTAAAAGGATGTGGAAGAAAAGCGTGATACAAATTGCCCCTCAGAGAAACGCTATTGTTTTGTCTTTTGCACGTTTTCGTAAAACAAGGAGCCACGATACAACTTCCTCCAGAGGAACGCTATTGTTTTGCCGTTTGTTTTCGTAACACAAGGAGCTATTATATGCACAGTAAATATCTCGGTTTTGATTGACGAGCACGGAACGTGCGTAAACAATTCATTCATTCATTCATTCATTCTTTATTCATCATAATAATACAAAAACTGGCGGACTGTATTCTTGTGCTGAATTGAAATAAAAATTAACTTAATTTGTTACAGGTTATAATCCTAGTCAGAGATAGTGTACATGTTGCTGGCTTACAAACATTCTTCACGAAAACAAAGCTCATTTAATTTCTGAAAACGAAATGTGATTTTATGAACTAAGTTGACAACCAAGGCAATATGGCAGACCACCAAGGCAATCTGGTCGACCACCATGAAAAGATTCAAAACCTGACGTTTCGAGCGGTCAGCCTCTCATCAGATAGACTGGAACGAGAGGCTAGTGCTCGAAACGCCAGCTTTTGGATCTCTTCACGGTAGCCAATTTTTTCAAGTCAAGCCGTTACACATATCAGTTTTTTGTGCAACTTGTGTCGACAAAAACATTGTTGCAAGTTGCACTTGCAATGTTACACGTTTCAATTGCCATGCAACTTGTCTCGCGAAAAAAAAATGCGTAAGTTGAAAAATGACGCATCTCTCTTCCACCCCAGGGCTGTGTGATTGGTTGTCTTAAAAAGTGTGGTAAAACAAGTTGCAAGAGCCATGTTAGACGTATTTTTCTTGTGCAACTCGAAAAAATTTGTTAAGGAAAGTAGAAAACGACTAAAATTTTCGTGCAACTTAAAAAAAAATTCAGTTGCAGAGGGGGTGTTTCACGTAAAAATCGTGCTTGCAACTTGCAACAACATTTTTGCGAGAAAAGTACACAAAAAATTGTACGTGTAACAGCACCTTTAGCTAATAAAATCAAATTTTCTTCTTTCACCTCCCCATAGATGCAGCCCCACAGTTTCTTTAGACACTAACCCCTTTGTCCATTATTTCTGAAGAGCCGAGTCGCCTTCACTTGCATTTGTCAGGGGCACTTGATGAAGTCTTTCGCGAAATAGCTGTTCGAGATGCTCATACCCCTTACTTTCGGATTACAATAAGATGAAAAAATAAGGTTCTTAAACCAGAAATGTAAACTCACGTTCTCGGACACAATAAAAACTACGCTTGACGTTTTCGAGAGGACGAAAAATGCTATTTTTGGTTCTCGATGATCCAGCATAAAACGTTCGGGGGGAAACAGCTTCCTTAAACAATTCTTGCAAATCAAACTTGAGCTAATTTTTTTTGGAGAAAAGGATTTTGTCCCTTATACTTTTGTCCTGTTGAATGGCATCCGAACACATCCAAATTTGGTACATGTAGCTGATACAAATATCCCTTTAATGGGGTGTTTCTTGGTGTTGCGGATGCCATTGTTGGTTAGCTATTGTGATGTGGTGTGGGTATTGTTTACTTTCTTTTGAATCTTTTGTTTTACGTCATTTGGTGATCGCAACACCAAGAAACTGCCCTTTAATGGCATTACATCATGAAAAGAAAACATAAACATGACTTTCTAAAGCCTTTGGTGAACTTGGTTCGTTGGGTGCCTCTGGTGTGTGCATGCGCAGTGGTTCAAAATAGGAAAACCAGGTGATTTATAGAGCAGTTTTCGATTGACTGTCGAAAGAAATTACACAATTGCTTTGGTTTTGCATTGCTACGCTTTGTGATTGGCTAAAAAATCTCGCGCCACTTTCTCGACCAATCAGAAGTAAAACCAAAACCAATCGTGACTTGTTCGCACGCGTTTTCGCGCGCTTGGCGCCGCCGACATGTAATTGCTTCGAGCTCTGATTGGTTCTTTGGATTGTTTACGACTGCTGTGATTGGTCAGAGTAATTACTTTGGTTTTGGTTTTACTACACTCAATTGAAAACTGCTCTAACATGTTTGTGAACTCCGCGTAACCTGATTACTGGTCAAACACTAACATGGTCGAGCGTTTACAGAGAAGAGCTGCGAGAATAGTTTACTCCTCTACTGGGGCGGAGTTGGCTACAGATGAAATCATAACCAAACTGGATTTGGAGCCTTTAAACGAGCGTAGAGAAGCCCACGTCCTTTCTCTCGTCAAGAAATGTATTAGAAACGACGTACCTAGCTATCTTCAAAATTATTTTAAGTTACACAGTTTTCACATTCATAACTATAATACAAGAAACAATGAAAATTTAATTTTGGAAAAAATGAGTCTTAAGGGCACGCAACAATCATTCTTTTACAAAGGGGCGAGGATTTTTAATAATTTTAATAAGACTTAGTTCGTGGTTATATTATATAGACTATATAGTTTTTAGCATCAATTTTTAACTTTTCTGATTTGTATAGTATTATTGTCAATCTTTCTTTTAGTTTAGTTAGATTTTAATTAGCAGGACCTGCGTTGATAGCATTTTTTTTTAACTGACGCAGTCATCCTGGATAAACATGTTCTTTTATAATAATAATAATTATTATTATTACTATTATTATTATTATTATTATTAAGTAATGATCCGCATAAGAAGGATAGCGCTGAACGGCAATGGAATGTCAAACACGATAGAATGTCAAGATTTTTCATTGTTACAACTAGTGATCTCATTGGCCTAGACTCAAAAACCGCTAAAAAGTTAAGGTTCAAGGTGCATTTTGTCTAATTTTTTTAAGGTTTCAAGTAATTCGAGACCCAATCGCACAACATACAATTTTTAAAAGAAATTGTATTTGGTGAACTTCATCAAAGAAGCAAAATTATTAGCTATTGTCTTCTGCTATTTTGATTGGTTAAGCACGAACATTTCCTAAAATTTACTTGACGCAAATGGATTTTCTTTATTTTTTTATGAAATATAATTATTAACCATCAGCTCCTCCTCTATTCTTGAAATCAAAGATATTCTATGTGGGAAACAGCTAATGCCGCAGAACAATGAAGTTTGCTATCGTACTAGTCCTTATGTGGAACAATACTTAATAACGCAGAGTATTTGATATTTTGAAATATATTTATTTCTTTTAGCGATTTCTTTTCGCTTCACAAGTCTGGGTATGCAAGGCAGCTTTGGACCTTTATCAACCTCTGGCTACACTAACACCTCTCTGCTAGGAACGGTCACACTGGACAAAGGAATACAGATATGGACAGTTCCCTTCACAGCTCTGTATATCCTCACAGTTGCGGGGGCGTCTGGTGGGGATGCAAACTCCAAAGGAGGTCGCGGTGCTGTTGTAAGCGGAGTTGTAAAACTTGTCGATGGAACCCAACTCCGCATTTTGATTGGTCAGAAAGGGATTAAAGGGACATCCGGTGCCGGAGGAGGTGGGGGAACGTTTGTAGCGGACAGAAACAACAAACTTCTTGCAGCAGCTGGAGGTGGAGGTGGCGGAGGAGGGCAGATAACGTCATTGGCAGGGGATGATGGCCAAACAAGCGAAAATGGGAGTCAGTTTGGCGGAATGAATGGTCTTGGTGGGACCGTGATGGCTACTCAGCCAAACGACGCGGGGGGAGGGGGTGGGTTTAATGGCAACGGAATGTGTTGTATGTACAATCAGTACACAAAAATGTGCGTTTCTCGCACGTGCAGCCAAGCTGGTTTGTCCTATTTGAATGGAGGACTCGGTGGAACTGGAAATGGGGTAGGTGGATTTGGCGGGGGAGGGGCGGCATACAATGATTTCGCAGGGGGTGGGGGTGGGTACTCCGGAGGTGGTGTGCATGCCACATCGTTTGGTGGCCAAGGGGGTGGGGGTGGATCTTACTGCACCGGTGACTTGATACCACGTATAGATCAGAATGACGGTGATGGATATGTGCTGCTGGTGTTGAAAAGCAGTTCAAATTAAAACCAAACGTACTATTGATATTTCTCTTTTCTCGTTTCCCAGGATAAATTTCAGCCATTTTAAGCGTTTTCATTTGGTTGACAGTCAGAGGGGGGGTGGGGGGATTCTGAACATTTTATTAATAATATATTGCAGTAGAAAACAAACAAAACAAAGAAGCGGTAGCCACCAATAAATGGGGCGAAAACGGGAAGTGAAGGATACTAGACTGTCGGGAAGTTTAAAATTCCCGCCCCCAAAACACCAAAGACAACAAACCTTACGGGGGTGAGCGGATTAATCCGAGTGTGGTAAAGGACCCTGTTCATAGGCTTATGAAATCTAAGCACTTAATTTTTATTGTAAAACCGCTAAAAAAGGCGAAAAAATGTTAGCCATCGCATGGACTTCAAGTACTGTTTACACTTAACTTATAAGAACAGTAAGATAATTCATCAACAGCACACCTAATTTTTTTTATATAATTACTAAAAAACACAGCCAATTAACTAAATAGTTATGGTTTTGTTAATTTTTTAGCAACAAATAGAAAACTATTAGCAACAATAGAGACGTTTCCGTTTAGTTTATTCAACTATACAGCTGTATATGGCATGCGACAGTAAAACAAATGATTGCATGCGGTTATGGTGTTTCCAAGGTAAATTGTTATATTTTTGTTATCTTCTTTAAAGTATGCAAGATTCCATAACCAGTCCCATAAGTTTAACTAAAGGTGACGTGCTGTTCAGTTCAAGCTTGGGGCTTTTAAGCTTATGATCATAGTACACTTTAAAAATAGCCTGCGTGACAGGCGTAAACGAGGAGGGCGAGGGGGCGCGAAAAAGGAAAGGGGGGGAAGGGAAGGAACGCCTGCTATCAGAACCGGGCTATTCGCATTACGCCCACAGATTTCCTTGTAATCGAATTACGTCAACTGTCAATACGTTTATCAATCAGAAACTGGCACGCGCTTTTACCCATGGATGACTTCACGCGTGAATTTACTTTATGTTTACCGCCCAGCGCGAATTAGCCAATCAGAATTTTGCGGCCGCCAGCGTCCGCAGGGGTCGTTATTACAGGTGTCCTTTCCCTCTCTCCCGAGTTCCTTCTCCCTGACGCCTGCTACGCAGGCTACTTTAAATAGTCTCTTCTCGACATTCTGATCAAACGAAATATCAAAGAGAACTGTACGTGCGTCTGTTGTTTCTGTCTGTTTTTGTTCCCCTAGGTATCAACTGAGGTTATCAGCAACCGTACACATTCCAATATTAATAGAGATTACGGCATCACGTTTGTTTTTCCACGAACGGCAAAATCCAACTTTTGCCGTCTGCCATTTGCCATTTACACGTGAAAGTGAACAGTTCCGCGTTTGTCATGAACATGTGAATTATTTTCTATTTTTCCAGTGGATTTATTTAACGATACGAGCAAAAGTAAAGATAATTAACTGCAAGCTGGCGTGGCGTTTGCCGTAAAACGCGGTGCTTGATCTCTCTAATGTTAATAATAATAATAATAATAATAATAATAATAATAATAATAATATTGACTTTTGACAGACTTAAATTATGTGCACTATTTTTTTTTATTCACTCATTTATCTCAATTTATTTTTGCTTCCAAAAATTATATATTACTTTAAATTATACAATTTGTAATAGGGGAAAGAGCTTTCCCGCTTTTCGAAATGACTGGTTCAAGCTATACCTTGTTAATAACTGCTCGTTTCACTAAAAATAACCATAAAACGTCACAATCATAAAAACTGTTAGTGTAAAAGCTCCACTTCTTCCAGAAAGAACGAACACAATAAGATCTTCCCATGAAGATACCTAGATAGATATAGATGTTACAAAACAGTAACTCAAGTTTCACGCTCGGTGGCGATCATCAGACTGAATAAAAACGTCGCCACCGAGTGTGAAACTCGAGTTACTGTTTTGCAACATCACATCGTGTAAAAAACATATTCCTGCTGTACTATATGTATCGAGCACTCTCTGTCCAAGTGACGACAACCACAAAGCGCTACGCTACATGTATTATAGACAATTGGCAAAAGGTTAGTTTACAAGAATTAATGAAAACAAAACGCACTATTTTGGTCTCTCTTTAAAGATTTTAGAAACCTATACTCAGGCTACAGAGTATATCGAAATCACTCCGAGTTATTGGCAGGAGTTAATCTCATCACTGCAATGAATAAAATACCAACACCAACTTACAGCTCTCGACACACTCTCAAAATGTGCCTGTTAAGCAAGAAACAAATCCATTTTGCCATTATAGCTTCGATTGCGGACTTTTATATCCCCTTAAAAGGAACTGACGCTACAAAAACTTTGTATTTGTTTCTTCGACTGCATGCAAGGTGGATCGATGTTCGGATAAGAGTAAAAAGAGAATGTTATATCCACTCCATTGTTTCTTTGACTGTCTCTAATAAGTTGATTTTCCATTCACGTGCCTATGAATGAATTTGTCGTAAAGTATTCATACAGACGGAGTTTTTGCTCTTTTTTGTTTATTCTTGGCATTATTTAAAAGTGATACAAATATTAACCTTTTAGGCTGTCAGTGACTCAGGAGTCTTCTCAACTCTATCAAGAAAATTTCTAGATTTTCGCCCCATCTTGCCATGGTCTTCAAAAACATTTTACATAATATGTTAAATGTTTTTGAAGACCATCACTGGCAGTCACCAGTCACCAATGAAAACAAAATATTAAAAACATCAACTTCACCAATATGAATATCACATGTTGGTCAGTATCTTCAAACTCTACCAGCCCTTCAGTTCAGCCCATAGTTCGGAGCAAGTGCTTTTCGTCAGTGCCCAAACCAAACTCGCCACATGCTATCAAAATGCTTGTCATGTCAATTCACCGGCATTTATCAGAATCACATTAGGTAATTGGTTAAATGCTTGTCTGATGTATTCGTGCTTGCACACAATGCTAGTTATATCACGTGCAAAAGAGTGATAATCCTTTCGTCTACTGACATCGCTGCAGTGTGACCAGCAAACACACATGCGAATCACGTGCAAGAATACGAGCGTCCACGTGCTTGGAGCGTGTGAAGTCACGCAAACTAATAATCTAAAATGACTATTGTTCCTGGCGTTTCCGGAAATGCTGTAATGAACGTGCAATACATATGGACAATGCATGCTACAATGCTAGTGTTCACATGCTTAAGAAGTGTAAAGTCACGCCTATCGATAATTGGTTGTTGTTCTTGGCGTCTCCCCAGAGGCTATCACGTGCTAGAATGCGAGTGATCACGCGCTTGGATCGTGCAAAGTCATGCCTACCAATATATGATGACTATTCCTGTCGTCTCCGGAGAAACTGCAAACACATTTGCAAAAGACATAAGCAACACGTGCTAGACATGCGGATATTCATCACATGTGCATGGATCATGTTAGGTCACGCCTACCAGTAGTTGATGATTGTTAACGTTCCTGGCGTCTCCGGAGACGCTGTAATCAACTTGGTGTCATCCGCCCACATCAAGTGAAGTAAAGCTGGGTTACGATAAACAACGCTCAATAGCTTACCTTCCTGTTGAGAAAAATATAATAAAAAGTACTGTTATGAAATCTAGAATGCACTAAAATGTTTCTCGTCAAATATCTCTAAAAGCGCTGGATGAGTTTCCAATTATAACGGCATATGACAATGATAAAAAAGCATACCCTTTTTGGAGGCTTCGCTTGAATATTACACAACATTGACGACGAAAAGAAAGGCTCATGTAATGCCGTAACGAAATTTACTGAAACGAAAAATGGCCAACTCTGAGTAGAAATGGGTTTGTTGAAATCTCAGATAGACTGCTAGCCAGCTATTTCCAGGTAGCTGAGCCGGGGAGCTATCAAAAATGGGCAGCCAGTAGTCTTTTTCAAGGGAAAATGCCTAAAGTGGCGTATAGAGGGTTTACCGGCGGTCAGAAACAATAGAAATCGTTTGCATAAAAATAGAGTTTTGTTCCCAAAAAATGGAAATTTCATTGTTCTGATCACCAACATGATCGCCGGGAAAACCATCCACTATTGTACTCTTCATTGTACAATATTTTTTCTTTGCAAACATATTACTAAAGGCAGAATTAAAGTGAGTGTAGAATTTAGAAGCTACATGTCACACAAACCTTTATGTCCCAGACAGCGATGCGCTTCTGGTCTCCACCGGAAATTAGTCGATTTCCTGAGAGGTGCAGACAGCGGACAACTCCGATATGCTCTTCAAGGGTGTACAACAGAACGCCTGCAGGAATCGAAAAAAGAGACTACAGTCCAACCTGCTTTCTGAGCCATCGCCTCTCATAAGGGATGGACCATTAGATTTTTGAGGGGAGGGGGGGGGGGGTATTGGGCAATTACCTAAAAAAATTTGTTTGTTTTATGTGACGTCGAAATAAAATCGAATGAGAGATGCAGGACGCAGGATATCGGACATCACATGATATCGATTTTGTATTACGTGATGTGCTCTATATCCAATAAGATCGAGAGAAAATTAATCAGTGCGTTACAAGCGTCTCATAATGATTTATATCCAATTAATATATATAGATAGGCCAAGCCTAACAGCGTCGCACTTTGAACAAGCTTAACTAAGGTGGAACTTAACTAAGGAGAAAGGTTGGAAGCACAAGAATTAAGATTGACGACCGGGCTATTTTCAATTTAATCGTATCAATAACAAAATTCTCGATTGTGATTGGTCATCCGCGCGCCTATTTGTTACGTAATTAGCGCGCGGTCACGTGGGTGTCCAATTACATTTATCCAATTACAACTTTTTGTAATTGGATAGCTATGTTTTTATGTTTTTAATCACCAAAACATGTAACCATATATTTAACGTTTTATCCTCAAATTTTGTTATAGTCATGATTAATTGGTAACAGGACTTAGTGTCGTCCAATTCTGTCTGTAATCATACTCGTGATTAAGTAATGATCCGCATAAGAAGGATAATGCTGAACGGCAATGCACGATGGAATGTCAACTTTTTTCATTGGTACAACTAGTGATTTCATTGGCCTAGACTCAAAAAACGCTAAAAAGTTAAGGTAAAAGGTGCATTTTGTCTAATTTTTTTAAGGTTTCAAGTAATTTGAGACCCAATCGCACAACATGCAATTTTTAAAAGATATTGTATTTGGTGAACTTCATCAAAGAGGCAAAATTATTAGCTACTGTCTTCTGCTATTCTGATTGGTTTTGCACGAACATTTCCTAAAATTTATCTGACGCAAATGGATTTTCTTTTTTTTTATAATGAAATATAATTATTAATCTCCAGCTCCTCCCCCATTCTTGAAATCAAAGATATTCTATGTGGGAAAGAGCCAATGCCGCAGAACAATGAAGTTTGCTATCGTTCTTATGTTGAGCATTACTTCAACAAATCGGACTCCCGCTTTGCGATCGTCCGATTTTGTTAATCACTCGTATGATTACAGACCGAATTGGACTCCACTCAGTCCTATTACCATTATTTAGCAATTCTCAAAAACAGCTTATTACCCGACCGTCTGCACGGTACATTTAGGCCCGGTTCAAACGTCGCATTTCACATGTGCCGAATATAATTCACGAATTAAATGCATGTGAAATGCGACGTTTGAATCAATTAAATTCGACAGATTTGAATTAAATGCGACTTCTGCCGAATCTTCGACGGAACCAGTCGAATATTCGACAGAAGTTCGACAGTTGATTCAAACGTCGAATTTCACATGTGCCGAATATAATGCATAAATTATAGTAAATTATTATGATTCATTTATTACCCACAATTTGCCAGGATTTCCGTGAATGCCATGCGCAGAAGGGTCTAAACAACGCTCGAAACACGGTGGAGACGAAGGAATGTGTGGTTCTTACTTCTTGAAAACAAAATATACTTGTTTGACGTGTGGTAATCACTTTTGTATGAGGTGCTCGGTTTTCGAAAACGAAGAGGACACTCCTGTGTGGAAAGAGGGAAAATCTGTAATAATCTGTATAATCGCGCATCAGAGTAATTTTCCAATACATTCTCCCACTATCCAGTATCCAGTGTCCTTTCTTTATGACATAAGCATCAGCAAAGAGATTGTTGACGGTTGATTGCATCATTAACCTGCGTTTTCTGCTGTTGCGATAACACGACTTAATTTGAACACGTTTTATAAACATGTCTCCAAAACTTAAGAGAACACAAAGGAAAAGTCAATCAAAAATTGATATCAACATAAATTCCCATCGAAAAATGTGATTTATTTTACCTTTAAAGCACTGGACTACTTGGAAATTCGTTAAAACTCCGCTTCTTCGGTTCTGAAATCCGTAATAATAACAAGGCATCTCCCCGCATTGCTCCTGCATTGATAATATGAAGTTCCTCGAAGCAAGATTTTATCCCTGAAAGCTCTTCTTTTTCTACAAAAGCGGCTTCTGAGTATCCCTTAACTAGTATCCCTGTCTTGAATAGCAAACCGCGAAAAACTGCAGGGAAATAACGACTTTAATTCCCCGCTAAACACAACAATCCAACTAAAGTGTTTACCGAGCTGACGGCTGTGTAGCCGCGCGAAAAACAAACCCTCAAAGATCCTGGATGTTGATGACGTCGTACGCGCATGTTTTGCGAAGTCATACGCGCCCGCAAGCTAGCCCAAAGCGTACGGCGCGTACGGTGCGTACGGCGCGCGTACAGCGTACGGCACACAACGCGCCCGCGAAACATTCCGCTAGCCATGACCATGAAAAATGACGGGCATGGGTTCTTTGGTTCTCTGGTTCTATGAGTATGGGGCTGCGCAGCTGGGCCTTCGGCCCGGCGAGTGCTCCGCTAATAATCATTATGGTAATAGGACTGAGTGGAGTCCAATTCGGTCTGTAATCATACGAGTGATTAACAAAATCGGACGACCGCGAAGCGGGAGTCCGATTTGTTTAATCACGAGTACGATTATTGACAGAATTGGACGACACGAAGTCGTGTTACCGATTAATCATAACTATAACAAAATTTGAGGATAAAACGTTAAATGGTAACGCGTTTTGGCAATTAAAAACATAACAATTGAGTGTGTTTTTTACCGAGATGCACGCACGGAAAAAGGATAGCGCGCGCAAATGACGCGTACTGTCCAATTACATCGTCCAATTACAAGCATGACGTGTAAACTGTCCTATTAATGCTCTATTCGGGCCTGCTGATAACCAATCAGATTCGAGGATTTTGTTATAGTTTTGATTATGACTAAAATGAAACAGGCTCTCTTGCTCTTGCTTCTCTATTTAGCAAAGATAACTGTCATACCCTGATGACTCCATAGTCGCACAGTGCTGTCAGCCGACCCAGACACAATGACGTCATCATCGAACTTCAAACAATACTGAAAAGTGAAAAGTTTAACAATCGTCACATGGCTAAAACGTAAAATAGTATATTTCCTGAAAAAAAAAAACTATTTTGAGCAATCCAAACAAAAAGTCTACGAGTAGTAAAGTCGAGCTTTAGGGTCTTGTAAGTGACCCTAAGTGCCCCACGGGAAGTAATCCAATTGTTATGATTTGTTTTACAGTCGTTTTTCCGGTCACACCAGGTGATCATCGCGCACGTTACTTCGTCATTTGAAACCTTTAATCAGTCTTTCGCAATCACTAGAGCATGCACGGCCCATTCTGATCTGTTCCTCAAAAATAAATGAAAGGAAATCGTTATCGATTGGAACTCTCGCCAAATGCGGCAATAATGTAACTTCCTTTTACTTGATATGTTTCGTTTTGTCATTTTCCTTTTTCTTATGTTGCAAATTGATTTTCAGTTTTACGAAATTAATAATGCTTAGTTGCTAACTGATCTCTTATGACCTTGAAGTTGCTATGTCAAGTGATAAGACGTTACTTTGTGGTCATTTTTATCTGTGAATGCGCGAAACAATGTCTTTGACTTCAAAATCAGTATGGAAAATTAAAACCGATCTGTGGACTTCAAATGGATTTTTCAAGACTTCGTTAAACGCTACAGCACGATATATGTTTCTTAATGTGAAGCCATTTGAGAAAACGCCAACCTTTTAATCAATTCATCTAAACTCTTAATGTCAAAAACTCTTGAAACAGAAACACTTATGCCGCAGGCTACAAAACACTTAAAAAAATACTTGAAACAGACTTTTCTTACGGAAAAACAAAAGAGAAACATGTTACAAGTCGGGAAGGCTTGGCTTGCAGCCAAACAGCCCGACTACCGTAAAGTTTCGATAGTAACGGCCCTCGTTTCTTTCGGAATTAGCGGCCTTTGAGGCTCGTTACTTTCGAGGGGTCGCTACTTTCGGGGGGGGGGGGGGGGGGTCGTTATTTTCGGGGAACAAAAACCGTTAAATAAAGCTGGCGCGAGCTCTTTTTACCAAAATGAAAAAAGAACAACATTTTAGACTCAGAGGAGGAAAGCTAAACTGCTTCTGATCTAATCCATGACGCACCGCTTCGTTTTAGTCTGCAGTATGTAGAGTTTAATTTGATAGAAACGTTCCTGTTGTTAATACGAAATTATACCGGTTTAGTTCTTACATCGCGCCATCAGTGAACTGATGTCAAGGACAAATGGTGGCATAAGGCTTACCCTACTTTCGGGGGCTCGCTACTTTCGGGGGGTCGTTACTATCGGAAATTTACGGTAATAACATGTTTCTCCCTTCAATTTCAATAAATCAGCTTGAAATTGTACGTGTCAATAAAAATGGAGCTCTGGCTATCTTCTCTTGATTCATGCACACTTTCTGACAGCTTTTAAAATCCATGTTGACAGCTGAATTCTGAGCACTAAGAAGGCGCTTGTTCGAGGGAGTGCATTTGATGGATGGATCGAGCAAATTTGTATTGTTACCGACTAATGTGGATTCTGTATAGTCACCAGGATGAAATGTTTGCAATCGTTCTTTAGCTGCGTTTTCACCAGGGAACTGAAAGCTCGGTTGTATGTACAGAGATGCCATCCGTCCTTACCACTTCTCCGGTGTGTCCAACTAAAGAGAACGTATTGTCTCCCGTCTGAGCATCCCAGATCTTGATCAGCCCGTCACCACCCCCGCTGATTACTTTTTTGTCATCAAAATCACAACAGTAAACAGCTGGGAAATGAGAAAGTGTTCAACAATTTGTCTCAGTTCAGGTAAGAAAAGTTCAAGTGCAATTGAACGATCTAAATAAACGCGCGATAAAAAAAGAAATTGAAAACGATAAAGGCTTTTTGTTTTTCTTTGCATTTCTTAGATGAACATGGAGCAGGTTACAGTATGTCCTGCACTGACATGTTTCAGTGGTTAATTAACTTAAAATCAACACCACCTTAAAATTAAAAAAAAAAACTTAAAATCAACACAACCTAAATTGCCGTTGTATTCTAGTTTCTGTTTACAAGAAGACTACTCCAAAAAGCTTTCAAAACTGGAAAGTAGATTTGCCATCTTTGTGTTCACTGCATTCATGCCATAAGAACATGCACTGCAATCACGATTTTCTATGTATTTTACATTGGAATACGGTTCTAAACATTCCGTTTTTTGTGTAAATGTTTTTCATCGCTCAATGTGGACGGAAGTAAAACTGAATCAAAGGACGGCTCTAAATAAAAGATTATGCACACCTTCAGACCCTACGGTCGCCAAGGCGTTTTGCTCCACCGACTCCGCACAACTCCCCACCCTCCCATCTCCAAGGCGTTATGTTCCATCGACTCCCCACAACTACCCACCCTCCCCTCTCCAAGGAGTTATGCTCCACCGATTCCCCACAACTCCCCACCCTCCAAAGCCGTCCTCATGGGTAAAGCATGTGGGCATCGCGGGTTCAATGTTAACAGCGGATCGAGAGAGCGGTCGAGTGTTCGAGTGAAATTTCTACCATATGCTAAAACTCGTTTAACGCTTCGCGTATTCACGAGTTAAAACGAAAGTCAGTATTTTAAATAAAAAAAACCTTCTGTGTGTCCTCTGAGTGTCAAGAGACATGTTCCTGACTTCACGCTCCACATTCGAATTGTTTCATCCCATGACGTGGTTATCACGTGTTCACCGTGTGCAACCAATACCTGACAAGCAAATTAAAATAATTTTTGATTGGTAAAGCAGACATGGTTTCTTTAATGTAGCTTGCGCAGCAGGCGTATGGGCCTTATCACGCGGCGGGCATGTTGACTCCACCACGAAGAATAAAATGTTTGTTTTCCCCCGCTTAACCTCGTTTTCAAATTTTTCACTGCGAGGCTTAGCGGGGTAAATACAAAATAGCGGGGAGCTTGAACAACCACGACGGCAACGCAAAGAGAAAACGTCATTGAAAAAAAGAAGTCGCGTACTCTTTTTAAAAACTACTGTGCAATTGTTCCAAATTGTCCAGGAGGTGAATTCGTAGGGATGGCTTTCAAGTTCACACAGAGTAAGTAAAATTAACCGTCGTGTGTCACTTCACGTTCTCCACAAAACCTGTTATTTGATCATTTGACATTGTTATATTGCATAAATGTATCAGAATGCAAAACCAGTGGCAGAAATGTTATCCCATCCCAGCTTATACTTAGATATACCGCGGTGATCGCAAGTTACTGGCATATTGCGATAGCAAGAGCAAAAACCAAAAGCAAGCTGAAACTTGTTATCGTTGTTGTTGTTGTTGTGTTTTAAGAATTATCTTGGTTGTTTTGGAATGAGTTTAACTAGTTATATTTATTTTAACTACCCATAATTTATTTGTCTTCAGACCAAAAGCTGTATTAGCGGCACTTTTCTTTAGACGGATGATCCAGACAATTAACTTGTATTACCTGTATTTCGTCTGAATGGCCAGTCATTGTATGGACTAACTGACCGGTGTCCGTCTTCCACACACGGACAGTCCTGACAAACAAATTAGTCTAAATTTAGTAACACTGAAGCAACAATAAAACAATTTTAGAATTCAAAAAAGTTCGTATTTGTGCAGGAAATAAAGCTACAGACAGCATCATATTAAAGTAATTCCGAATTTTCCGTCTTAGAGCAGTTTTCAATTGAGTGTCGTAAAACCAAAACCAAAGTATTAATTACTCTGACCAATCACAGTAGTCGTAAACAATCCAATGAACCAATCAGAGCTCGAAGCAATTACATGTCGGCGGCGCCAAGCGCGGGAAAACGCGTGCGAGCAAGTCACGATTGGTTTTGGTTTTACTTCTGATTGGTTGAGAAAGTGGCGCGAGATTTTTTAGCCAATCACAAAGCGTAGCAATGTAAAACCAAAGCAATTGTGTAATTACTTTCGACACTCAATTGAAAACTGCTCTATGTGGAATTTTCGTAACTGTTCACTGGTTAGAAAGCGCAAACAGCAACCAGAGAAGATACGCAGCTAAGACAGAAAAGTCAGAAGCAAATTTTATCGATCATTTGTGACCCTCCACGGGAAAACAGGGACAAAGGTGCTGACACAATCACAGCACACTAACGCAGCACGCTTAGTGTGTTACATGATTTGTCAGTTGCATGATATGTCTGTTGCATGATTTGCAAATGGCCAAATTCAATTTGTTTTACTGCAGTTTAAGTTACAGTTCATTAGAACACTGGTTCAAGAACGTACTGAAGTTATAAACGCCAACAAGAAGTAAAAAATTATTATTACTGCTATACTTTTATAAGTACCATAAAATATTCACAGAAAAATTGTATGAATATTTACAATGACTCGCCATACAGCTCGCCATTGTAAATATCCATACAGGTTTGCCACTCATACGTTATCTATTACTTCTAACCTTCAAAGTAACATGCGGTGCTGCATAATTTAAAAATACAAATTTCAACTAATTGACTATGCAGGAACTTACAGGTCAGTAGAAGCACTGATTATGGTGCTGCCAACAAAAGATAAATGCTCTACTCCACCAGAGTGACCTTGCAATGATCTGCAATGGAATTATTATGCATGCAATATTCAGTGTATTTACAATGGGACGTTTCCACCTGACGTCATGGTGGTGTATGACCGAACAATTTCTCATTAGCTTCTACTACTTTCTTCTGTTCCGTCCCCCAGCATGGCCGCTGCGCTTTTGTCATTTAATTCCTCAGGGAATGGTTGCAAACCACCAATAGCGTTTTTCGAATGAAGTGTCGAAAGTAATTGCGTCACTAGTACGCTTTGTGATTGGCCGAATGAGAAACAAAAACAAAACCAATTGTACCTTGCTCCGGCAAATGGGTTTATTCAGCGCTTTGTGACCCTTACAGTACATGAATTTGCTTTGAATTGTGATTACAATGCATTACAATGCATTACAATTTATTGCATGGTTGCATCTGTTGTGATTTGCCAGAGTATTTATTACTTTGGTTGTAGTGACAACTGCTCTGTACATCAACATGTAAATTACTCTTCAAGACTACAGTAGTTTTTCAGAACTAACTTTCCGTATTACATGTAAAGAGTAGAGTCTATTAAAATACAGATGAAATTATTAATATTTAAACAATTTTTTATGATAACAAAAACACACTTAATATTTTGAATGAAATTAATACAGTAAGAAATTACTATGGGAAGAAGATCTTCAAGTCTGATTGTCAAATACATGTAATTGCTGTACAGTGTACATGTTAAAATTCTGCATCGCAAGGTAAGAAAACACTCTTCATCGCTACTGTTTTTATACCTTTATGAATACTCTCACAAATCAGTAATCTGTTGCATAATACATGTATTTCGTTTCTTCTTCTTCCATTAAACTTGCCTCCTTCACTTCTGAAGATTTTCGCAAGCGTTAAAAATATACATTCACAATAATAACAGTAAAACTTAATAACAAATCAATAAATAAAGAAAGGAGTGGTCATGTCTAGAAATCAAGACTGGCAAGCCTCTGTTTAAATGAGGCCAAGGTCGATGCTTGCACTACATCGTCTGGAAGACTGTTCCAATCTCTGATCATTCTTGGGAAATAGGAGTAGAGATGGAAGTTCGTTTTTGATCTTGGGACTTTGTAACTCAAAGAATTACAGTGCCTGCTCTTCCTTTGCATTGGTTCCATTCTATCCAAGCCATCTGGAGCAACATGATTGTGGTGAATTTTTTAAAATAAATGTTATTTAAAATGAAAGTAAAATAAAACAAAATGAATGAGGTGAAACTTAGATTACCTTAAGCATCGCCCAGAGTTAAGGTCAAACATTCTAATCACTCCATCAGCACAGCCAGTAGCACACTGGGATTCCTATGACACAATGAGGCAATTAGCAATAATCAACTGTGCACAGTATCTTAACCAGTGAGTTCAAAAAATACTTTATCTACAAGTCTAGTGCTTTAATTATCATCCAAAGTTGTAATTCCATTTTCTCTCTCAAAACTATTCACTGTCCTGAGTGCAAAAAGGGCCTGTGTGCATTTTTTAGGATAATTTTAACTTTTTAGAATCTTGTATTATCGACATCGTCAGTTTCGCAGGGACCCCAGTGGTGGCGCCATGAAACGATGTCTGTTTTCTCAGGCTAATTATTTTGAGACTCTAGCCAAGAATCTGCTGTTTTTACAGTATATATATTTGAAACAGTGGAAATACTTAATTCCCCATTAAATTTTATGTCAGCAGTTACAAATGTCAGTGTAAAAACAGCTGATTCACATTCACAGCATGAAAAAATAATAGTTGTGTTGTTGAATTTTTCTTCCAAGAAGTTAAAACTTAAAATTATAATTGATCTAAAATTGCACTCAGCCCTTCATATATTCAGCTATTTCAATTGACATTGTTGGATGAAAGCATAAAGCTTAAAGCCAAGACCCCAAGATAGTATGGAATTTTATGCATAAATTCACAAAAATCAACTTTAGCAATGACAACGGCAACACCAAGGAAAAAAAATCACTTCAAAAATGGATTTGTGTTATTTTAACCTACTTTGCAGTTGTTCATAGTTGCTTAGTTTGTCTAATGTGACTGGATTGTCCAGGAGATTAATTTGTAGGGACCACTTTAAAGTTCAAATAGAGAAAGGAAAATTAACCGTTGTGTGTTTACGTTCTCCAGAAAACCTATAATTTGATCATTTGACGTTGTTGTTTTGCAGGGAACAGCAGAGAAATGACCAAAATGTAAAATGCTCATTTGCAGAGGCATTGTTTTCACTCATTAAACCTATTGTTTTGTGCCGTTCTCTCTCCTTCACCGTCATGGCTGCTAAAGCCCCATAATAAAATAAAGGAATGCTTGGAAAGCAATAAGATTTGTGCCTGTTTTTGTTTCCCTCCTTTTAAACATGGAGGCAAACAACTATAGTACTGTCGCCCATTTCGCCCGCACTGACGACCAGAAACTAGGATGGCTATTTGCAACTACACATAATATGTTGCAGTCTTGGCTTGTAGGCTGTGAGCTTTCATCCGACAACATTAATTGAAATAGCTACATACATGTACATTGTATGTGACCTGGTGAAATGTCTCATCACCTTATCTTATCTAGTCTTATCTGGCTCTTCTTAAAATTTAATGAATCATCATAAATACATGTATTGTACCTTTAGTTGCACACATCTCACAGAGTCTGTATGTGGAGAACCCAACACCAGAACACAGTTGTTTGTTTTAATGTCCCACACACGCACAGTATTATCTGATGAGCCCGAGACAATGGTGCTACCTGAGACAAAACCAAGGGAGACTATTATTGTTCACATGTACTATTATTATTCAGTATTGTCATTGTATTGTCATTGGCAATACAATTATTGTACACAGATCTCACTGTAATGATCAAATTATAACATCACCTTGAGCTAATTTGTTATTTAGCCTTTCCAATCAGTCAACAAGTACACAATTGCTACATGTAAGTTCAAAAAACTCAGCAAATTCCTACAAATTTCAATAACATAGATTTACATGTACATGTATACTCATATACTGTACATGTATAATTGTAAAAAAAAAAAGTTACAAGTACCTTAAAAAAAGCAAACTCTATATGTACATTGTAGCAATTACATGTAAGTGCAATATTATATTTTTGTGGATTTGGAGAATTTTTTCAGTGTTTCATTTTTTCTTAAAAAACAAGTGTCTTACTTGCTTTTCTTCATGACAGCAAAAAAAAAGTGCCAAAAAATTTCCTGTAAAGATATTTAAACATAAAATTATTTACCATTACAATCCATGCAGGTGATGGGCTCCCTGTGTCCCCTCAGAAGTGGTGCTACTGTGTACCTTCCCTGTGCCCAATTCTTGTCCAGAGAGAGGGCTCTCATATAGATGTTTTTCCACCGGCAAGTAGCAGGCTTCAGTAAGTTGCCATCTGTTGCTAGGATATTAGAACCTTGTGATGATGTTGCATGGGGTGCTTGCAAAAGATCTTCACCAAATCTGTCCCATCCATGTTTTACACAAAAACGATACCTTGAAGAAGAAGAAGAACAAACAACAAACTTCATCCCATGCACACCCAGGCTATACAAGTATTTTTTGAATTTTTTTGTCCAATCCAACAAACTGAACATGTGCCAGATTGCTTATTGCTTGCAACATCATTACATGTACATGTTGGCACAGCTGGTTTCCCTTCCGTAAAGGGTCGATGCCGTTTTTAACAGTCGATACCATCATTAACATTCATTGGTAACCAAGCCTTTTGTAATGGTCGATGCTATTTCTGCTGTAGTTTACATGTATGCCTGGATTGAACAAAAGTAGGCTATCATTATTAGATAAAATTGGGCCTAGCATTATTATTAGACCTAAGCTCAGGGTTTGCAGTTACAGTACACTGTAGGTTATTAATGATAAGGTTAGATTTTGGGACAAGGTCACCCATTATAGAATGATGTATCATTAAGAAAAGCATCTTTTATACATGTAATTACATGTACATTTTTCTCAGCTTTAAAGTGCCCCTGTGATCAAATTTTTTATTTTCATTTTTTTACATTTTTGTGTACAATTAGACTTTCTTACTCATCTTGCCAAATTTCAATTCATTACGAATATCAGAAGTCATTTTATTTTAACATTTATTTCTGAGAATTTATGGCCGCCATTAATCGACCTTGTTCCAAGGCTTGGTTGCGAATGGGATAAAGTGACGTCAAAGACTCAAACATACCTCATGGGTTGAAATTATAATAACAATAAGTATTGACAATCACACAAAAAGCAACAAAAACTTTGGACTTGTCCTTTGTGCAATTTTCTATGCTGATTGTTATTATATATTTCAGCCCGTGAGGTACATTGTATGTTTGAGTCTTTGACGTCACTTTCTCCCATTCGCAACCAAGCCTTGGAACAAGGTTGATTAATGGCGGCCGTAAATTCTCGGAAATAAATGTTAAAATAAAATGACTTCTGATGCTCGTAATGGATTGAAAGTTGGCAAGATGAATAAGAAAGTCTAATACAAAATGTAGTACACGAAAATGTAAAAAAATTAAAATCAAAAATTTGATCACAGGGGCACTTTAAATGTATGAGATCAAATCAGTGGTCTAGTACAGGTGAAGTAAGGATGTTAGTATGCAATGACAGGTTTCTAACTAATTTTGTAATGTATCTTATCAAAATTAATAATAATGTTTAAACAAAATTACCAAATTGCATTATGATTTGAACGTTCCCTCCATAACCTATTGCACTGTGTAACACAACATAGTGATTTGACTGGAAGATACGAGAAGATCCGCTCTGCCAGCTCCTTTGGCAGAGATGCTACAAAATCGACAGCCAGCAATGGTTTTAACTCATTGTAAAGCAATCGCAGCTGGAGTGGCTGAAATACAAATAATGTTAAACCATAAGTTGTGGCCACTCAGTTTCTGAGCTGGTTCAATACACTGTAATTCTGTAGCTGGCATTTGGGTATCTTAATTTTCTGTTCAGGGTTAGGTAATTGTAAATTGAGAAATCTATGTCCTTTCAAATTCTCAACACAAGTACATGTAGAACTTTTTCATTGGGCAAAAATCATGAAACTGCTTCAATCTTAACTTAAAAAGTAACAGCAAATCTAAAAAGATACTATCGATCTCAGACGTCCTTGGACAAGGGATTTTTTTCGGCCCGCTTCACGAGCTGTTGATTTCAGTCTGCGGTTAAAAAAATGTCGTCACGTGATGACATTTTTTTGGCTCTGCGGTTTCAAAAATGTTGATCACGTGACGCCATTCGGTTACTCGCGCCAAAAAGAAAACCGGCAAAGTGATCAAAGATGTTGGGGAGTAAAACCGGCCGAAGCTATCATCCAGGGAAAGCTTTGTCCAATGACATAAGAAGCGGAATAATAGATACGATAGTACAGGCCGGTGGCGACTTTACTACAGGTTTCTTTATGGGTAATTACAGTGATGTGGCAAGGAAATTTAACGTGAGCAGACAAACCGTTAAAAACGTCTGGGATAATTCACGGCCGTGGGAAGTCGAAATAAAGCATCACGTGATCAACATTTTTGAAACCGCAGAGCCAAAAAAATGTCATCACGTGACGACATTTTTTTAACCGCAGACTGAAACCAACGGCCCGTGAAGCGGGCCGAAAAAAATCCCTTGTCCAAGGACGTCTGAGATCGATAGTAAGTCTTGACACTTAAGTTTAAAAGATGGCAATGGCTCAAGTTGTCCCTTTTCTTTTGGAAAGCTACAACACTGTACATGTATTTCAAAGTCTGCAGGCAGCTGATGTGACTATGCTCTGTCATCCACAATAGACAGCATTTTGCCACACTGCCAGTTCTAAAAGCAAACTATCATTAGATCTTAGGTTTAACCTTGAAGGTTCATAAGACTAATCAGTCAAGACATACAATCATGTAATCCGCTGCCAAGCCATGAAGAGCCTTGAGCCAGGGTAATTAGTAAAAATCTTATTAAGGTGGCTCTATATAGTTTTTTGGTGCGCAAGGCATGCGCACGAAAAAATGGTGCGAGCGTGCATTTGTTTATTTTGATGACGTCACGAAAATAAAGAGGTTTTTACGGTAACTAAAATGTTTATTGTGTGCATTCTACAAAGTGAATTTTTATAAAAATTGACAAATTGGTAGGATTTTCTTTGCTCTCGATCACATAAAAAAAGACAACAATTTTTGTACATACACAAACTCAATAAACATAAAAACGAAAAGTAAGTAAATTGCCAAAAATGATGTACCAATATTTTTACATGTATGGCTTTGATAGATTAGACTTGCTGAATGTTTCTTCTGTTTCACCAAAAATCGTGAATATTTACCATGTAAAAACCAAGAAAAATCTTTGGTTGCCATGGTAACGAGACAAGACTGCCAAATTAGACTTCTCTGTAAATGAGAAAGCCTAAGCTACATGTATGTGTATAATATTATGCCTAGTATCGCGAAACAACTCTCGAAAGACAGCAATAAATTTTATTTGGAAGACTGGCCAATAACTACATGTATATGGAACCACCTTAAGTTCTTAAAACTTATTTTAATGAGTAATCAGTGAAGGTTGTACAGAGCCGGTGTGATGTGACTAAACTTCTGTAGCCTACAGATACGCCTGAGTTGCTGTGTTCTGAAACCTTTGCAATTTATCTAATTATGATTAATGCAGCAGTCCAAATGTTCTAGTCAACTCGAGGTATATATGCATGAATAAGAGTCTCTGTGGTTTGGCATGGTATTTGTTACTGGGTGACAAATAAATGGAGATCTATCCATAATATTAGTAGATTTTCTATTTTTTTTTTTAATTTTCCCATTTTCCCAAGCATCCTAAATACCCTACTGCTAAAAAACTGTATATGGGAGTCTTCTTTCAGCATGCTGGACTACCCTTGTAAAACCTGCACAGTTCAATAATTTTATTGCATATTATGTATATTATGTATAATCCCTTCCCCATGGAGGATTAGTGAAATTCTGCCGGGGGCAGAGGGGGGTCTCAAAGTTTTTAAAGGAAAGTATGACACTAAATGTGAATTTTCGGTGGGGGGTCCAGTCCAGAGGGGTATGTATGTAACGCTATTGATAGACTTTTTTTAATGATTTCATCACATATTAAAGCCATGGTTTGTTGTTTGTTTAGAGGGGGTGATGTTCACGTACTATATTGGGGGGGGGGGGGGGGAGAGAGGGGGGATGTTGACATAATGTCCCATGCTCCATTGTGTGATATTCACGTACATATTAACATTAGCATTTAGCATACAAGTAAGTATGCTTAAAATGTCAATTTTGCATCAGATTTAAGCTTAATTTAGCTTATTCTTGCGTTTAAAATATAGCAACTGAACATACGATTTACAAACCTGACATTTCAAGAGGATCTGTTTCAACACTTCGTTCTGCTGTTCTCGCGTGAAATCTTGGAAACCGTTCACGAATGATTTCGATCTCTCCTCAAAACTCATTCTTTTATGCAAAGTGCAATGCAGAATGTGCCATGAAATGCATGTTTGGAAGTCGAATTGCAAGGCACGTTCGACCGACTTGATCCGACTTATTATTCCCGCCACTGAGCCCGCGCTGTCTTCTATTCCTCAAAATATAGTCGCAATTTAACTTGGTCAGCAGTTTTATTAGCAATTCAAAATGGCGGACAAATTCCAGTGTGGTTGTTTATCAACAACTTGAAAACTTCATCAACTCGTACGAAGCGGGGATCTCGACGTTTTGCACCAGCATACGAAGGAATATGGGAGATGTTATCAACTAAAATTGGAAATATCCATATGTTGTTTCCTGGCTAATTTAGGAGTAGGCTGTCTTTATTCATCTTTTCATGTACCTCGCTTCAGCTGATGACATTTTAAAATTTCCATAGAACGAATTGGAGGATTTTTGCCTAAACGTTTTTACCCACTTGCTAATGCCATGCAGAGGGGACTAACCGATAAAGACAGGCGCCGAAGCGCCTCCAACGAGTGCCAAGCTCTGAGGGATTTGGTGAACAAATTAAAGCTGGAACTCTTGCAGAGCCAAATGGAGGCTCAAAAAGTTCACGATCAGCTGCAGTGTGTTATTTACCTTGTTCGCAGGTAGGAACAATAGGAACAGATAATTTAGCTCAGTCAACCAGGGTGGGTACAAAACAAAGATCGAAGACCTAAGACCCAAAAACGAAGAAGCCGTCAAAATCGTTTTGAAATCACTTGAATGAAGCGGCAAGCCAAACTAACTTTGGACGATCTAGTGGACAATATTGTTTGGAGCTAATTTCAAGTGATTTCAAGACGATTTTGAAGAGGTCTTTGTTTTGTACTTTTGGTAGGGTTATGTAAAAAACGAAGACCCTAGTTAGATTAGTTAATAATTATTACCGGTAACTAATCCAACCAGCTGGGTCTATCGTTTTGGCTAAACTGCAGAATACCCTGCCACTTATTTGCATCTTATTGAATAACAATAGTTTCTATTGTTTCATGCTCGTTTTTCCTGGGTTAGAGTTAGGGCTAAGTCTAGGAGTTTGTTAGCAGTGGCGGGGTATTCTGCAAGTAATCCTTTCGTTTTGTATCTTGTTCTTCCTTGTTTCTGCTTCCGTCGAGAATCATGTTCCAGCCTTTTTCAAGTGATTTCAAGACGATTTTGAAGGGGTCTTCATTTTGTACTTTTGGTAGGGTTATGTACAAAACGAAGACCCTGGTCAAATTCGTTAATAACCGCAACTTTTGTTACTCCTTGTTTCTGCTTCGCTCGAGAATCATTTGTTCCAGCCTTTTTCAAGTGATTTCAAAATGATTTTGATGGGGTCTTCGTTTTTGGGTCTTAGGTCTTCGTTTTGTACCCACCCCAGTCAACCAGTAGGCCGGTATTTATCATATATGCGTAGGCATAATGCCTATTTTAAGCTTGATTATTAATTCAAAGTGAGATTCATTCCTCAATATACATGTAGTCGCACCTCTGAATACCGAAGGCTGGCCAAGCTCAGAAATATACATGTACCTTATTATAGGAAATTAATGCTCCTGTAAATAATTGTAAGGTCTTTGAAATTAACGCAACTTAAATTAACGCAAATCCTCCAATTCCTCCAATTCAAAAACTTCTTTTGAATAAGGGAAATTAACGCGAGAGAGGGGACAAATTTTCAAAAATGAAGAAAATTAACATGATTATTGATGTCTCAAGATATTTTGGCTGACTGTGTATAGTACAAAACAAAATGGATGTCGAGAACTGCTCTTCTGAAAGCAAGAATGAACTGGAAATATTGCAGATGGCATATCTTTAAGGCTTTTACATTGTAAAAGATTGAAAAAAATGGTGTGCAGAAAAGAGAAGGGTATTGTTTCCTAGTTGCAATATGTGTTTGGATGGTATCCAGAATTTGGGGTGAAATTAAGGTCTCGGAAATGAACACTCCACTTAAATAATGTCGCAGAAATTAACACGTCTTAAATTAAATTAATGCGAATTCTCAAAATTCGCGTGAATTTCATGGAGCGTTAATTTCCAAAAATTAACGCCACTATAGTTAAATTAATGCGAATTCTCAAAATTCGTGTAAATTTCAAGGAGCGTTAATTTCCTATACATGTAATAAGGTAATTAATAAGCTTTCCACAGGGGAGAAAACCTCACCCCAATGAGAACTTAAAGTTTGCCTGGTTTAATACCTTTGAGGAAATGACATGGATATTATGTTCTTTATACCATGAGAAGGAAATCCACCACTTCATGGTCTATTCTAGCCCATTTTGGAAACAAAAATATTAGAACTGAAAAAAAAAATAGGCTATAACTTCATTTAGACCCAGTCCATCTATGACTAGAGACACTCATTGACAGTTTTGGTACATCCCCGCTGTAAGTGTATATAGGGTGGTGATTTATCACAAAACTAAATGTACATTGTAAGCCATTATTTTGGGGGGTTTCTGTTAATATCAAAACATTTTTTGGTCCAGATACCACACAGCTCTTAACAACCTCTACATTGTAATTTCATTGGACCTGAGTGTTACGCAGCTCTATTGTTTTCAAGACTAGGGTCCATTGTTGTGTTGTTTGTTCTATTGTTTTATTTGGCAAATCAGAGAAGACCTTGTAAGAGCTGCATATTACCCCCATATTACCCACCTCGATTAGCTTGATGCTACCTGCGGGTGCCTATAATTTTGTATATAATTTATTTGTTTAATAAAATGATGATGATGAAATGATGATGAATGATGATTTGGTCTTTAAAATGGCACCAAATCCCTGTGACACTTCCTCTTTAATCACCTTTCCTCTCTCGCCATTTCACCTTCACACAATAAATTATTATTATCCAATTCCACACAGCCATATGACATGACTGTGTACAATGCAGTACAGAGGCAGGAATAACATTAATTTTTAATGCTAAAATGCCTACCAGGTACATGTGTACTGTACATGACTAGATACAGACTAGACCACTGCTAATGCCCACAATTCCAGCCAACCATTAATTTAATGCCTAAATTAGGGAAATCAATACAACTCAACTATTTATCTATTAACTTGTTTTAAATTGAATAACTTGCAGCTGAAACATTGACTTGACAGCTTCAAATAATACTTATAACTTGCTCACTTTGCATTGTTTCCTTTTACATGGTACACTAGAGCATGGCAGGGAGATGAAATTGCCTCAATACATGTTTCAAACATTGTTGGTAAGGGAATTATTTGTAAACATGTACAGTTTATCTGTACAATTTAATACGTACAGCTCCTCTCATTTCAGAAAGTGAAATTACTGTAATATGTAGTCATATCATGTAAAGTTCAACTAGAAGCCTCAAGTGCTTCAAATGCCTGCTCAAATATCTTTATTTGAAAATGTTGCAAGTACAATGTAAAGTTAGCTTCAACTTGTCTCCTACACTGTGTATGAGTTCATACAAAAATACTGCCTATAAGCTGCCCCACCCCTTCCTCAGTTCATAATACAGGTAAACCCTCCTACATGTAGTCTGCATTGCAATACATGTAATAGTAAATAATATTATACAATTATTTTTAGCATGTTAACTATACAATGCAGGTGTCCATATTTACACCTTTAATTACCATTCAAGTACATACAGTACAGTCGCATAATTATAATTGTATTAATTGGTACATACTGTATTAATTATTACAATATTATTACTTAGTACAATCATGTATTAAATATTTCCATAAAATGCAGGGGTTGCACCACCTAAGATTCAGAGGAGCTCAGACTTGGATACATTTACAGCTACACCTAAGGTGAATTTGTTGCCTACATGAATTCATTACATTATGTATCTCATTATTATGTATCTCATTATTTAGTATAGAAGTTGTATTACCTTGTATGTAAACTTAAGTATAATGGGTTGACTCCTTCCATTCAAACTCTGCTTTATGGACACTCCATTAACTACTACAATGTATGGAGACCTCATTACTATGGACACCTTGTTAGTAAGTACAACAGACACCTTGTGAGTCTGGTTACTATGCACACCTTGTAAGTCTTGTTACTATGGACACCTTGTAAGTCTTGTTACTATGGACACCTCATTACTTTGAACACCTTGTTACTAAGTACACGTTAATACTACAGACACCTTGTAAGTCTTGTTGCTATGGACACCTTGTCAGTCTTGTTACTATGGACACCTTGTAAGTCTTGTTACTATGGAATCCTGAGAAACTGATTTGAAAATCAAAATTGCAAAAAAATACACAGAAAAAATTTTACAAACCGTTTTCTCCACTAAATACAACAAAAGTGTTTACTGTAGCTGACATAACATCAGCCGTGTAGCCGCGGGAAGTGCACGAAAAACAAAGCCTCGCTTTGGTTTCAAAATTGCTAAGATCCCGGATGTGGTGCGACTTTGTATGCGCATGTTGCGTGAAGTCGTATGCGCATGTTGTGCGAAGTCATATGCGCCCGCGAGCTAGCCCTGCGCGACGGATGGAGGCGCCTGCAAGCTAACCCTGTACAATCAATCAATCATCTTCATTTAAACACGGTATCCCATTCGTAAAAATGCTGTTCCAGAGAGCCGTGCAAAAATCGTGCAATAAAAAACAATTATTTATTAGATAAATATGGTCATTAAAATTGCACTAAATTACAAATGTGAGATAAATGATTTCAGGCTTGTCTGTCCTTTAATAGTATTTGATAGACTATTCCAGAGAACCGCCTCTCTACGTGTTTGCGCCCATGAAACATTGCGCCAGCCATGACCATGAAAAATGACGGGCATAGGTTCTATGAGTATGGAGCTCCGCGAGCGAGCCTTCGGCCCGTGGTTTATTTAGCATGATTGCTCATAACTGGAGCATTACTACTTAACTTTACCAGAATGGACAGCTTATAGTCTAACATTACACAGTCACCCAAGCAGTTTGTTGTGATGCCTACATGTGTTACCAAGGTGGAAAACAATGTTCTTCCATGAACTTATTAGTTAGCAGGACCCCGTTGATAACAGTACTATGGTACTGAAGGGTTATCCTGCATAAATATTCGATGATGATCATTATTATTATTACTACTACTATTATTTAACAGGGCTCGAAATTAACACTCGCAAACTCGCAAAATGCGAGTGAATTTTGGAAGTTGCGAGTCTGAAAAATATCTTCTAGCAAACTTTTGCGAGTAAGCATTTCTCTAATAAAAGTTGGAGGGAAAAAGTGAACGTTTCTGGAGAATTTTGGGGCAAAAAATCAGACATCATCGAATGTCATCTACGGGAGAAAATAAGCGTGGTTTTACAAGAGAACCTGTGTACACTTTATCTACAGTACGCATTCACATTTTGTTGGAATCAGCAACGTGACAGAAGAGAATGAATTTCACGCTTTGTGAGCCACTTTTGTTGTAGATGTCTAAAATAACCGCTTTTTCAAGAGGCCCTCGACCTCTAAGACTACCGGTAACGTGACCGACGATGATAACCCCTTTCCCCGACAACCCCGAGCCACCAAAGAAACAACAGGACAATGCCGACAAAGAAGACTACAAAATTAATAGTATACTATTTAGGTATTTTTACCATATTTTCAGTCATCAAAGGGAAATTGACTGCAGAAAAAATAGCTAGTGACCTTACTAGTTTTGCCAGTATAAACAAATCTTACTAGCAAAACTTTGCTAGTGGACTAAAGCCGGGGCTACACGTGTGATGAAATGAAGTGTAAGGACTATTATTTGTTGTTTATTGAAGCAAAATATGTGCGTCCAACAGGATTTCGAAAATAGTCGAATTATTTTGGTAGGGATGTCACAAAAGAGTGTGAAAACAGCTTAAAATTGACTAGAAGTATCTGTCAAGATACAAAAGTGATACAAACAACTTTTAAATTATTGCACCGCATTATCTTCACCAAAAAAGAATTGGAATTTTGTAGTATTGTTTCTGATGCAAAGTGTATATATTGTGCACAAGAAGACTCTATAGAACATTGCCTTTTTCAGTGTCCAATAGTGACAGATTTTATCTCTAGCATATCCAATTGGTTTGAACGGGAGACTAACCAAAGCTTTGAATTAAATAACTACTATCTTCTTTTTGGGTCTGCAATTAACAATATAGAACATCTAAAAACCGATTATAAAAAACTTATAGAAAATCATCTTATCATATACTTGAGACATTATATTATATCTAACAAAGTGTGGGATAATAATCTTGTAGTAAAAGAATTTCAGAACAGTTTTCGAAAGTATTGCAAATCGCTTAGGATAAATAACCCTTTTACATAAATTTGTAATTATAACTGATGAATTGCTCTGAACTGTATTTCAATTGTACTGTAGCATTTGGAAATATATTTCTAGTGTTAATGTTGTAATTAGTGTAATCAGTGTTAAACTAGTGTAATTAGTGTTTAATCAATGTTAAAGTTTCCCATCAAATAAATTAAAAAAAAAAATACACGTGCGATTTTTTGCTTGCACAGGTGATGCGATTTTTTACAAAATTGTCGTGTTGCCAGCGCACGGAACATGCGACGCGAGAGCTGAAAAAATCGCAGAAAAAACACGTCGCAAGAGTTGAATGTTTCGTGATAAAATCGCGGACATTGTCGCTCGTGTAGTCGCCTGCATTTTTTCTTGAACTTGGGACGCGACAAAAGGGTATCTAAGAACTAAAGCGAGACTCAGGCTTTTAAGCCTAAAATTACCAACCCAGCCTAGCGCGGTCTTTGTTGCAACATTTTGTCACCAAAATTTGTCAAGCGTGTAGCCACCACCGTGCGCTGGCGACGCGACAATTTTTCAAAAAATCGCATCACCTGTGCAAGCAAAAAATCGCACGTGTAGCCGCGGCTTAAAAATTTAAGTTCCACCCCTGTATTAACCCAGCAAAGGGTGGAAGCTATTCACCAACACCAATGTTGTGTACAAAATCTGATGTGCTTACTAACCAATTATTAAACCACTGTGCCTCCATAAGTGAAATCTGCAAATGGGAGAAGCTATGCACATATGTGTAGTTTTCTCAAACAACAATTTTGCCTCTGAACCGCATTCTAGATTAGATTAAATTAACTTACGGCCCACTTTCTTCATAAAATTGCAATGTACTAAATCTTACCTTAACAATACATTTTGTACCTATCACTAATTGATTTGTGTTTTTAGTCAAGAGCTCTTAATGGCTGGGCCAGACTTGTCATTGGGCTTCTAAATCGCATGTACTGTGATGAGGAACTTGAACTGCGAGCCAAGCAGCTGCTGTACATGCGTGACAGAGAGGAACTCCTTGATGAACAGCTAATTATGTCACACAAGGATTTCATGCAACACCAGACGAATGTCTCTCTTGTACATACCAACACTTTGCAGTTACTTCAGGTACTGTATGTGTGAAACAAAAATCGGTCTTCTGAATAAATTATATATAGCATTTTTTATGTAAGTTTTTTGTATTTGCTTTTTTTTTTTGCTTTTTGGGGAGCACACTTGCACTGGTTGGATTTGGATTGAATTTTTGTTTTTTGGTGGGGGGGATTTTCGTCTTAAATTATAGCACGTAATGACTGAGCCTTTTAGTGAAACTTAAAGATCACAAGTCATGACAACAAGTACACATGCACAGATAATGCACCTATTGATGGTAAGTCCAACAGGGATGCATCGGGAAAGAGTGACAATTTTGATATTTTCCTGTAAAATAAATATCAAGTTTCACTCACCAGGACAACACAATTGGTAAAAAATAAAATATCAAAATAAAAACAATGCTACCTCTAACAGTAATATGCGACCAACTGCAACAGCAAATATTCAGTTCAATAATTAAACAGTATGACAATTCAACAACTGGTTTATTTATGTTGTATTTGCTGGACACCCTTTAGTCCATAGGCAAAAGAGACTCAAGAAATCTGGTTGGTTCAAAACCAATAATAAAATATTGTTACCAGCTGCTGCACTTCTTTTTTACCATACAATGTATTTACAATGTACATGTAGGAGGTGGCCTTTAACCCCATTTCACTTCAAAAGGACACTTTTTGGAATTGATGGTGTTATTCTTTTTAGGCCAGAGAAGAAGAAAAAGTTCACCAGAGAGCGCAAGAACGAGAGCAACTCGAACAACAAAAACAAGAACTGCAAGCAAAGTTTAGAAGACGAGTGCCGCGCACACTACACTCTCACGGCTCAGTGAGGAAGGACAATGTTCAGAGGGAGGCTAAATTAGATCTATCAGAAGACCTACTGGTCAGACCAGTTAGAAGCAGGAAGGAAGAAAATGACTACACCGAGGTGGATGATGCTGTGAGTTAACCACAAGCTTGTGAAAAAACAACAGTTACCGGATGACAAAATTTAGCGGGTTCTAATGCTTTTTTGGTTTGTTTATCTGTTTGTTTGTTTCTTCCTTTCTTTCTTTTTTTCTCGCCATTGTTTATGTTAACTTTTAGGTGCTGATGAATTACTGGAATAAAAAAAAATCCCAGCAGAAAAGTCAATCTTTTATGTCGAAAAAGTGAAACCTTTCTAAACAGTTGCTGCAGTTTATACCCTCCGACCCACACACGCACACACCCGATCACTTATATCATTGCTTATCTACATGTTTTTTTTTTCAGAGACATGTGAATAGTGCACAAGATCTGGAGGATGAAACAACCAATGCAGGTTTGAATAAACTGACATTTTAACATGTGACAAGTCTGTTGTCTAACAGGAGCCCTGTAGCCCTCTAGCCCAAACAACTGATCTGGGTGCCTAATGTTTTGCAAGCGCACCTAACATTTCACAATTTGGGCTCCTAACTTCTCTGTGCTTTTGGGCTTTGGGCTTTGAGGGTTCCTTGGATTTTTTTCTCAGGCAACAGCCTTGTGCAAACCTTAAATATGAGGACGCCTTCAATCCACTCTAGAAAAGTTAAGGTTCGAATTTAGACGTCGTAAAAAATTCGACAATTTTATTACCAAATGGTTTCCATATTTAGATAGCCAGCTCTATAAGCTTTAATTTGATATCTGGGTTTAGGTATATTAAGTGTAATCTTAAGACGCTAGAGCTGTTATACTGGAGACACCTCCGAAGGTACACTGTAACCTTAATAACGCCAAAGTTCTTACTGCCTTTTTTGGTAATGAAAAAAACACTGACACTGACACAAATTAACGTTCCACATAAGAACTACAGTAAACTTCATTGTTCTGCGGCATTGGCTCTTTCTCACATAGAATGTCTTTGATTTCAAGAATAGGGGTGGAGCTAATGGTTTATAATTATATTTCAGTATAAATATAAAGAATAACCATTTGCATCAGATAAATTTTAGGAAATGTTCGTGCTTAACCAATCAAAATAGCAGAAGACAATAGCTAATCATTTTGCTTCTTTGATGAACTTCCTTAAATACAATTTCTTGAATTTGCATGTTTTGCGATTGGGTCTTAAATAACATGAAACCTTTAAAAAATCAAACAAAATGCACCTTGAAACCTAACTTTTTAGCGGTCTTTGAGTCTAGGCCAATGAGATCACTAGTTGTAACAATGAAAAAAGTTGACATTCCACCGTGCATTGCCGTTAGCACTTTCCTTCTTATGCGGATCACTATTTAAAAAATAACAGGTACCAATAGCAGGAAAATAATGTTTCCAAAAGACTTAAAATATATAAAAAACAAACAAACAATGAATTTCAAATTTGTTCATTATGGGAGGCCCGGGGGGGGGGGGGGGGGGCAAAATCAATATGGCTTCCGTATAGGTAAAAAGGTCTATTGCACATTGCACAGTGTTGTGTGTTCACCAAACACAAACTCCGCAAGCTTGACAACAACGCAAGCATAATTTTCCGAAGGCCATTTTTATTTGTGCATAATTTATTTGTTTTATATGCAGACGCCTCCTCTGCTGCAGATCTTGCTGAATCTAAACAAAAGGTTTGGTCTAATTTGTAAAGTTGTAATGTTACTCAGTTTGTTGTTTTATTCTATATTGGGCTCAAACGTATCCCATTTTATGGTGTTTTTTTTTTCTTCTTGTCTTTTCAGAGTTCTAACGATGTGTTCCTTACAAGAAGAAGGTCAAGCTCTTTAAGCCGGTAAGATTATGTACAAGAACTTGTTTGAATTACGGGTTGTAGTAATCTTGAACAAGTTATTTAAAAGAATTAACAAGTTCTTAAACCACTCGTCATCTGTTATCTTTCAACCATCTAATTTCCTGTGTAGGCATTCCTTTAATTATCTTAAAAGAGCACTTTTTTGTTATAAAATACGCCCTGGAGAACAAAAGAAACGATTAATTTTGTTTAAGTTTTGAACCCCTTTTACCAATTGAAAGTTGTTAATGTAAGTTTTCAATCTGATTGCGTAATCCACACAACTTTGATATGGGAGAGAGAGGAAAAAACGATGAATTTTCAAGTTCTTTAAATTGGCTCGAAAATGGTTGAGTGTCTCAAGTCTTTTGCAACTAGTTGAAGAATTTTTTTTCGGACTTTACATCTACATTGTACCATTTTGGACATTTTTTACTGGGCGATTTAAAGTTAACTGAATGCGAGAGCCTTGTTAATTGTAAGGTGGAACAATGTAACTTCTTTTTTCGCGGTTAGCAAGATCTTCAAGATTCAGATTCAGATTTGTGTTTCCCTTCCCGAGAAAGTCGTCCCCAACCAAATAAATTAAAGACTTGCGCGTAACACTCTGCATATTATTAACATTGTAGTGAAGTCTAGTATATTGATTAATGGTTGCATTTGTTTTACAGTGACGAGGCAAACTTACCAAAGAAAAAGGATCAGGGGTCTCGAGTAAGTAGAACGTTTTATTATTTATTTATTTATTTAGTTATTTAAGTATTTGTTTATTTTTTAATTTATTTATTAGAATTTAACTTCTCCGTTTCGTCAATTCTCGTGAACACGAGAAATTTAAGACCATACACCACACGGACGGTTTCAATTTTAATTTAGTTTCACCAAAAAATTCTCCATTTTCGCGAAAGTTACGGTTTAAAAAATTTACGCAGTTACAATTTCTCAGCTCGACCTCGAAGTAAACCAACGCAAAAACGTACTGTTGGTATAAAACGAAAAAAACAAAAACGCTAAAACAAATAAAGTAAAAGAGAATAACAGATCACAAAGCAAAGAAAAAAACAATTCCATGTCGGTGAATCGTGCATGTACTTGCCTAGCACAAAGCATGGCCGGTTTTCTCTAGCGACAAAAGCAGCTGCATCCGCATAAACGGAAGCATAAAAGCGCTTATGTCCGCGTGAAAACGGGCCCGACATAAGCATAAGCACAAGCGCAAGTACAAGCGTAAGGATCAATGTTATGCTTATGTCAATGTTCTTGACGCAAATTCTTATTCTTCTGCCTGTGCTTTAGCCTGATTCTCAGACGGTCGGAGGTCGCCCGCACTCACTCCCTCTTCTCCTCGTCTGATGTCTTTTGTTTGAGAGCTTGTTCTTGACGTCATCTGACCTTGGAACATTTCCACCAATCAGAGTGGTTGTTTGACGGTTTTTTCCACATCAGGAATTTCAAGAATGAAACTGAACATGCTCTGATTGGTGGAAATGTTCAACGGTCATATGACGTCAGTAACAAGTCCTCAAACAAGGAGGAGAGGAGGGAGTGAGTGCGAGCGACCTGGGACCGTCTGACAATCAGGCTACCTATCAAGGCTACCTATGCTTATGCTTATATCGCTGGTGAAAACCAGGCTTCATGGCTTTTTTATTTTTGCTTTATTTAATATTTTGTTTCTTGTAGCATCACACTCGTTCACAAACAAGCGAGGGGGCTGGAAAGAAAACCAACCTACAGCCTAAACCCAGGCCCAAGACCGCGAGTATGTGGAATGTGATTTTTGGAAATTATTGCGATAGAAGTTTATTACAACTCCATTATTGCTAATATGTTTGCAGGCATAGATAACTCGATAAAACATAACCGATCGTCGTTGGGTTAGACAGGGCATGTTGTTGGAGCTCGCTTCAGCTTTGTTTTCTTATTGGTTTAGAAATTCCGTGCAAAATTTTCTGACAAATCAAAGCAAAGATGTTTATTTCTCCGTCAATCTTGCCCAAACCACGTCCCAGCGCGGTTTCAGTTGGGTTGCGTAGCTAAAACGTTGAGAACAATTAGAATCTCGCATCTTCCAGTGCACTTTGAAAACAAGTTGACTTAAGTGGACTTAACTTAACAATGCCCTTACTATACGAAGCCAAGCCGAGAAGCCAAGCGAAGAATTGGTACCTAATTGTTCTTTATCAATTAGATCCTGCCTCGTTCACAGGTGTTCCTCCTTAATCTAGCGCGGTGCGCGTGGAATTGTGGGACTGGTGCATCCTTCCACGACGCTCCGCACACCCTGTTCCCCTCGCTAAGACCGGGGCCTGGAGACGAGGCAGAATTGGAGCGGTGTTGACTTGAGTGTCGTAAAACCAAAACCAAAGTAATTACTCTGAACAATCACAGAACTCGCAGACAATCCGATGGACCAATCAGAACTCGAAGCAAATACATTTAGCCGGCACCAAACGCGGTAAGACCGTGCGAGTAAGTCACAATTGGTTTTGGTTTTAGCCAATCGCAAAACGTAGCAGTGCAATACCAAAACAATCGCAAAATTACATTAGACATTCGATTGAAAACCGCTCTATAGCATAGGACTGAAGCTTATAAGAGATAAGCCTCTGCTTAGGATTATTGATATTTTATTAACACTGGACTTTTTTCTTGTAATTTCAGCTGTAAAAAGCTCCTCCATAGGGGGTGGCTGTGGTGTGGCGGCCAAAAGGAGACCTTTATCTGCTCATTTGTCACAACCCAAACCTTGGAGCAAACCACCTCCAGTTTTCGATACAAGCAAAACCAAACGGCAACTGGATCTCATAGAGAGAGACTTAAAACGGACAACAAAAACGCTCCAGGATCGACTGGGCATCTCCAAACAGGGCTTTGTATGAATCGAGAAACATTTTACTGAATGTTTTTAACCATATCACTCCCAAAGTCACGTTTCGCGTCAAATAATTGGTTCAGTGATGTTAGACCGATGAAGTTTGTGAATGAAATCCTAAAGTTAGAGCAGTTTTCAGTTGAATATCGAAAGAAATTTAGCGATTACTTTGGTTTTGGATTGCTACGCTTTATGGTTGGCTAAAAAAATCTCGCGCAACTTGAATTCTTACCGAATCAGATGTAAAACCAAAACCAATCGTGGCTTGCCTGCACACGTTTTCCCGCCCTTGGCGGCGGCTTCATGTATTTGCTACGAGTTCTGATTGGTTCATTGGATTATCTGCCTCTGTTGTGATTGGCCGAGTGATTACTTTGGTTTTGGTCAATTGAAAACTGCTCCGCTATACATTCTGCTAAAAGCTCCCGACCCCTTCCATTTTCACCCTTTGTTGTTGTTTGTTTTACAATACATGCATATATCTTCAAAATGACATTTGGAATATTTGTTTACACTTTGGACTTTGTACATCCCTAAAAAATTAAAGGGGTTAGACAGCCTGGAAATTACAGAAAGCAGTGAACACAGATTATTACTTTTGTCACTTACACACCACTTTATTTAGTATGAAAAAATGTATTCAAGCTGAGATTTTAAGAATATCAAATGTTATTAAATATTTATCGACCAGTCAGGAACACCAACCAAACGTGACCTTGGGTAGCGTTTACGTCATCAACTTGACATGTTCCAACTTGTTGCTAAACCTTGCCTTAGGCTGTCACGGGCTCTCTGTACACGGGCCTTAAAATACAGTGCGACGAACGACACGAATACGTTTTAATTTAATAAATAAATGAAGTCTAAGTCATGTATTTTGTTGTTTCGTAAGAATGTTGCATTTGACATAAATTGGACAGTCTAATTCGTTTAAGGGATAGACTGAAGGAATTTCGTTTATATTTTAAACATTCTTAACGTGGTGTCCGGCTTAAAGATGTACAAAAAGAACATTAATTTTAAAGACTAATTAACTACATTATATCAAAAACATGTACACATTGGAAATAAAAAGCAAATTTTCACAAGGTTCGTGAGCGTTTTGTTTATACTGCTTTGTTGACTTTTAATTTGTAAACCCGGTTTTTGTATTGAAAATACATATAGTGAACCAATATAGACTACCATTTTAATTGTAGTCTAAAAGGATTTAGGGATATTCATAATTAGTATATACTAAAACAGTGGATAGCGCTGTTGGCGCGCTCTGATTGGCTACTGAAACTCAGGATAGCAAGTGCTATTCACCTCCAAGCAATTTGCGCGCGAAAATTGTAATCGTTGACAGGAATAAATGAGTTAGAAATTATCATTTTCGTGCTATATTATCTTGCTGTTTCAGTACATACTACACCACTTGCCATCTCCACTTCGGTGAATAGTTGTTGATTAAACTCATTCCTATTAGTGAGAATGTAGACAATCGGGGTATCACAGAAGCGAATATTATCGTTTTATTGTATCAACTGATTTTAAATGCATGTGGAGGTAAGCCGTGAAATCTGCGAGTAAAAACGTCCTGGTTGGCATCTCAATAGAAAACGTCAGTGTTTTGGATATAAAAAAAATTCAGAAATTTTCGCTGGTAAAGTTTTCTGTAAAGTTTCAACTAAGTTAGTAGTGATATGTAAGATGTTTTTAGGTTAATGATGTTAATGGTAATATCATAGCGACTTGTATGTTGGTAAACTTAACTATCCTCCAAGAGGCTCAAAAGGAGGGGGAAAATTCGTTGAAAGAAGTGAGTGCAGGAGCAGAAGAATATGCAAGGCGTCCAGTCATGGGCTACGCTCACCTCATTCCTTTCTTCATTATTTTTTCAGTAGCCCTATATGTATATGATCATTATTTTATAAATAATCAGAAACACGACGGAAATAATCCCTATAATTCACTCGAGGGATTGTAATGATAACCCTTCAACCCGCCGAGGATGTCGCTAAATTACCCGGCGCCTAATCAGGCTTTAACTCTCCCGATACTTAGCGGGATCAATTAGTTCAAAGCAGACCGTGGCACTGAATGAATGGGTTAATTGGCAGATGAACTGGCACATGGCCAACATTTTGTTATGACAAAGGGCCCGCTATTTTACTGATAAATTGTGTCTTGCAATCTTATCGACAACTGTCAAATGACCGCCGAAAAGCTTTATTTGAAAAAATAACAGCACGTATATGACCCTGGGTTTTATTTGTATCTGCGCGCACATAACCACTCAGAATACGGGAACTCATCTGCAATGGCTCGAAGTGCCCGTGTTTTTGTTAACGTTTTACTCTTTCTGACTTTCATTATTGGCAGTTCAGATGGACAACCATCGTTGCCGACGAAGGTAAAAGCGACGGTAAGCTTAACTTTTCTTAAGAAACACAGACGAGCTAGCATTCACAAGCAGATAACTATATTTAGAAAAAGGGCTTTAATTCTGAGGTCATTTTGTACTCACCGTCATTTATACTGAAAAAAAAAAAAGATTCAGAACGATATTCCCCTCAGTATGTTTTCACAGCTCTGTTTTTTAAAACAGCTCTAAGAAGTGCAGAACTCGCCAGAACGTACATGTATGTCATGTATGACTTCAAAGTTGATCGTGGCTTGCTCTGCGGTTTAGTTTTACATTTTTTGTCAATAACCCCCGTTAACTGAAACTTTACATCGCGTTTCCGTCACTAGGTATTTAATTTTAAGGTGTTCAAAGACGCATTAGGAGTTCTCTATTAATTTGGTTGCAGAAAACGCCGTGTGACAACACATGCACCGTAACATGTCCGATTCAAGGTCCTGCTGGTCCCCCAGGCACTCCCGGAACACCAGGTACCCCAGCAGTTCCTTCACCCCAGGGAATTCCCGGGCGTGACGGTCGAGACGGAGTAAAAGGAGACGCAGGTCCCCCAGGTCAGAAGGGGGAACGTGGTGATGAGGGATTCAATCGGAGGTGGAAACAGTGCGTGTGGAATTTGGACACAAATGGTGATTCTAAAGACAACGGGAAAATTCACGTAAGTATTGTTACCGCCGTCCCCCCCCCCCCCCCCCCCCCTTCCGCCCCCAACTCCCCACATCCCCACATCCCAATAGTAGAACAAGGAGCAAAGGACCGCGAACGAAAATGCTGCTGGAATACATAGGATCTATAGAAGATCTGATCAGCCAAAAATAGTAATACAAACAAAGTGAGCAAAGCTGATACTGCGTAGAACATTAAACGCGACAACGACATGATAGAGCCCAAACTGAAAGCCTGAGAATGCAAACGTGGACAGCTGTTTAGACCTGGTTGGGTCTCGTCAGCACGGTGTAGCAGCAAAAAGATAGAAAAACTAGCGCGAACGCAAATTCTCTACCAAATCGCACGTGGTGATGGCAACAATTAGAGCTCGAGTTCAAATGTTGTCCAATTGACCCACGTCACAGCGGCGCTATTTTTGGCTGATCAGATCTTCTATAGATCCTATACGTATTCCAGCTAGCAGCATTTTCGTTCGCGGTCCTTTGCTCCTTGTTCTACTATTGTATTATTTGGGACCGAAGCATATCGGATCTGAAAGACTAACGGTCCCAAATAATACAATAGCAGAACAAGGAGCAAAGGACCGCGGACGAAAATGCTGCTAGAGTACGCAGAATCTATAGAAGATCTGATCAGCCCAAAATAGCAATAGCGCCGCTGTGACGTGGGTCAATTGGCAAACATTTGAATTCGAGCTATCATTGTTGCCATCACCATGTGCGATTTGGTAGAGAATTGGTGATCGCGCTAGTTTTTCTATCTTTCTGCTGCTACACCGTGCTGACGAGACCCCAACCAGGTCGAAACAGCTGTCCACGGTTGCATTCTGACATTCAGTTTGGGTTCTATCATGTCGTTGTCGCGTTTAATGTTCTACGTAGTATCAGCTTAGCCCACATCCCAACGCGTCAAACTCCCCTTATGAATCGATAGGACGTAAGCGTGTTGTGTCGAGCCTCAATACAGTATAACAACCTGGGCAACAAAACTGTATCCATAGAATAAGTCTGTTGTGTATTGTTCATCTATTTTTAATGAGGAGTATCACATTACCCCTAGGTTATTGAAGGGTATTTTAACGCATTCCAATCGTTCTATTAGGGACATCAGTAAATTTGATGTGTTTCGTTAGTCTTCGGTATACTTCTTTCGTAATTCCTAAGAGACCGACGTCGTGATAAGATCGGTTATTTTGTAGACACTTCGCGATGACTATAGTTGCTTTGGACCGGTCGGCAAGCTTTGTGTACGTCACTTTCAACTCGGTTAAAGCGTTATACTCAGGTGCTGGCAGTCTAAATATAAGATCAGTACAGTAAACAAATTTTAACTTGGAAAATAACAATACATTTGCATCAAATTACATACAGTAAAACTTGCAGACCTACGAGCACACTTTTCCATTTCCAGAGTTAGCTTCTTTCTCATACCCCGAGTTCGGGCCGAGTTTTCTATTGTGTATATAATTAAACAATTTTTTTTTCAGGAATGCGAGTTCAACAAAAAGAGAAGCGACACGTATCTTCGAGTTGTTTACATGGGAAACACACGAATAACAAGCTGCTCCGGCTGCTGTAAGAGATGGTACTTCACATTCAACGACGTAGAGTGTCGCGCACCAGCCGCCATTGACGGCCTTGTTTACCATGGCAGTCATATGAATATCCATCGCTCGGCCAACATTGAAGGTTACTGTGGGGGAATAATTCTTGGAAAAGTGCGCGTTGGTTTTCACTTGGAGAACTGTAAGGCGCATACTGCTACTGCTGATGCTCACACGAGCTGGAACGCAATAAGCAGAATCATCATAGAGGAGGTCGAGCCTCCGGTTCTTTGACACTTTATCTCCCAAGAGTGCCAAATATAAACATTCATATAAAATCCCAAATTTAATTTGTTAAAATTAAAAAAAAAAAAAACAAGTGGCGCCATGCTGAAGAGGTTTTATTTGAATAATCACACCATAGGATTTTGTTGACAGACTCAAAAGTTAGGGTAGTACGCAGCTCTTACAAGGTCTCCTCTGATTTGATTTGCTGATTTGCTGCCTCTGTACTGCATTGTACACAGTCATGTCATATGGCTGTGTGGAGTGGATAATAATAATTTATTGTGTGAAGGTGAAATGGCGAGAGAGGAAAGGTGATAAAAGAGAAGTGTCACAGGGATTTGGCACCTTTGCAAAGACCAAAAGGGGTAGTATACAGCTCTTACAAGGTCTCCTCTGATTTGCCGAGAAAACAATAGTCAAGAACAAACAACACAACAATGGACCCTAGCCCTGACAACTTACGTGATACCCAAGTCCAATGAAATTAGAGGTTGTTAAGAGCTGCGTGGTACCTGAAAGTTGGAACTACATCACAATGCCTCCATAATTGACTCTGGAAGTAAAAAGGTTAACTCTCTTAGCTTATTCCTGAAAATAGAGAATTCCGCAAAAAATCTTACAATCGTGATTATTGTTTTCGTTAAAGGGAGAGTTTCACCTAAATGTCATTTCCCACTACTTGAGATCGGTTTTATCTAATTATCTCTTTAATGTTTCCAGCAATAGAAAAAAATGACATCATAGGTTTGTAGACGAATGTTATGAAATGTTTTGTGATTGTTTGGTGATTGAGTGAGTGTGCGAGAAGAGAAGAAAAGGGGGGAGAGATTTGTGAACTTTAGAAAAATAAGAAACAATAAAGATTGACAAAGTTTTAAAATTAGAATATTAAGTTAATAATTAGTACATGGACATCAAAACAGACAATCGACAGCTACTTTTTATATAAGAAATTATAAAGAACTGAACATGAACGAAATAAAATAAAATAAAATATATGAGTGGCAATGAGTGGTACATAGAAAAGTTAAAAGATCAATAAGTCGTTTTTTTTATCTCCCCACATTGAAATGGCAAATTACCTTTAAATAAAACTGATTTAAAAAAATATTAATGATAAAACTTTTAGCAAGGAATCATCGAGAAACTTCGTCCCAAGGACCTCTCCTTTCACATCCAAAATGGCGATGGAGAGGAAACAAAGAATGCACGATCACTGCAACAAACCGTTGAGAATGGCCGGATCGGGGCTTCCAGTCCTAGATTAGTATTAATACTTCAAGTGAATCAAAAGAAACGGCAAACTGATCCTTACGGCTGAAAAACAGAGGCAGAAATAAGATTTCTGGGATCGGTTGGGTAACCGATATGAGCTATGATTGGTTAATGGTTACCTTTCGAAACCATTAAGCTATGGCAACTGACGCTGGTTACCAAAACGATCCCAGAAAGCCTTGTGCCGAAAGCTGGTGCTCAGTCTCCCCGAAGCTTCTGGAGTGGCAAAAGAGAGGTGTCCGAAATGCACTTACAATAATCCCAAGGCTCTCTAATGCCCTCATTTCTCGAAGATGATTAGCAGTATTTGGATTGACGCAGCTGAATGTGGCAAAACTTTAATGTGTTTAATTTTCAAATCTACGAAAACAAATAAAACGCTCTTTAGCGAGTACATACATTTGCACTTGTCACCTCTTTTCGTTCAAAATGATCATTTTAAGTTTCCTTCCACTCCATTTTATCATTCTGGGATATATTGAAATAACTTACAGCTTTGAACAACGCTACCTGATCGGAGCAATTAACACCGTTTCACACTATAAACTGAATGGGCACCAAATAAAGATAGTGAAAGGCTCCACCCTGTTGTCCTGTGGTCAGTCGTGTCTAGCGGAGCCCAGATGCATTTCAACAAACTTTGGTGTTTCGGATGATAATAAGCTTGTATGCGAATTGAACAATCGTGGTGTTTCATTACTATCTAACGAGGAACTGACATATGCAGAAGGATTTACGTTTTCTCTTTATTCCAGCGTTTCTATAATTGGCACTGATATTAAGGTAACGTTTTTTACTTTAAAAATGTTTAGAATAACATGTAAGACTTTCAGTGATCGACTGGAACTTCTCTGTCTTATTTCTTAAAGCCTTCAAGGATGGGAAACATAAAGATGTGCTCTCCTTGCACTGACTGAAATGGTTGAAGATCCCTTAGTAGAGTCTTAGTACTTGTAAATTAGTCCACTTAACAAGCGTCACCGACATTTTCCCATCAAAGCCACATTTTATGTCATCTGTAGTAATAGCGGCATGTCTACGAATTATGACTTTTATTTACTCCTTTAAATAAGCTTCGTAAACAGTTGTCACCTTTGCTACTTTACCTTACAGGATCGTTTAGTAAGTTCCACTGATATTATGATTGGACCACGTACACTGTTGTTTTTTTTTATTAAGAACGTCTTGTTTTTGACTTGAGGCTTAGCTGGGACTGAACGCATTCTTAGTTTTTGCCGATTGGAGCCTGAAAACGTTCTTACGATGTTCTTAAGATAAATTGTGTAGTATTTCAGTAAATTTTAGTACTGAAAGAAAAGAAAAAAAATGGGCCAAGTTCAACCAATTTCCTAATTTTTAAACAAATTTGTAAATGACTTGCAACGTAAACCATTGAAGTATTTTTGGCTCAGTTGGACTGTATTTTTTTTCTGACTAAATTGTTACACTTTTTTGAACTTTTAGTAAGCTAATTATAACAACAAAAGGCTAAAATAAAGACGTTCTTAACATAAATATCACCCTGGGTGTGATCTAAGCACGTTCTTATAATTTCAGCCAATCCCAGCCTTAACGTTCTTATAAGGTTCTTATAAAAAAGAGCGTGTTTTAAGGTATAAAATTGTTTGCATAACCGCATTTGTTTTGTTCACTTCTCGCCAATCAGGAGCCTAGAACAGCTTAGAAATCTTTTAGCTTTGTTTGACCTAAGAATTGAATGTCATTTAAGGGACACTGTCGCTGATGAAATATCGTGTTTTCATGATAATGGACAGAAGCTCGCTTTAAGCTTGTTTCATTGTCTTAACATATCATAGGAAGAAAAATCGCCAAAATTGATGAACGCAAAGAATGTGAACTAAAAATCACCAAAATAACGACTTAAAAACTGAACATTCTACCAGAATCGAAACTTTGATATTTTGACCTCCTGTCACGAAATCAACATTAATGAACTGTAATCCACTTCCATCCTTACAATCCTGCACTTTTCTCCAAACTATTACTTCTGTTTTGCTCTATAGAATTTTTTAATCGAATTTAGTTGTATATTTGGTGGCATTTGGCAAAATAACGTTTAACATGAAATTAAGTGAGTGAGCAAAGTTTGGTTATTTCGACGGGACAGTGCCCCTGTAAGAAGTAGATATAGAGATGTCTAAATTAAGCGTAAGAGACACGGTCTACTATCAGTGATTATGTTCCTTTCCTTCAGTTTGTGTACTGTTTAATTCGCGGTCTTTGTTCTAGGAGGGCTGCAAACAGATAACCTGTCTTAATCAAGGGCAGTGCCATTTTAACCAGGACAAACAACAATTTAAGTGCATATGTCATCTACCGTGGACAGGAGACAGTTGTGAGACAAAGATAGGTAAGATGAAGTGCCTTGCACACACATTGACGTCTTCCAGGATAACGGGCGAATATGATCAACGATGACTTATGCCTGATGTATCCTCTGACTAATGTGCGCACTTGTTCAGATAAATATTTATAGTCTCGGGGAAGGGGGGAGGGGAGGGGGCGTGAAAAAGGAGAAGAGAAAAAAGGAAGGAACACCTGCTATAAGAACAGCTGGGCTATTCGCATTACGCCCACCGATCTCCTGGTAATCGAATTTTGTCAGTTGTCAATAAGTTCACCAATCCGAAACTGGCGCGCGCTTTTACGCATGGCTGACTCTACGCGTGGCTGAATTTTCTATGTTTAGCGGAATTTCGCGGTCGTCTGCGTCCGAAGAAATGAACAAAAGGGGTCTCTCTTTCGCCAGCTCTATTCTCCCTGACGCCTGCTAGGCAGGTTACAGTTTAAGTAATAATGAGAGTCTAGATAGGGGTGCTGGAATTTAAGTTGTGTCTTTTTTAAGTTCCATTATCGGCCATTTCTCACCTATCAGTTACATTTTAACCATTTCTCAGCTAGTACGTTATTTTTAACGGAATTCGAATCTCACCTACCAGTTAAAAAAAACGCAGCATTTTTAGTTGACAGTGAAAACGTTTGCCAATTCTCAGTTATAAGTTAAACCCATTCTAGATCTTAATGCTTTACCAGTTCTTGCGCTTGATAATTTATGGTCTCATTGGTTTATGTGTGACTATGCATGTTTGGTTCATAGACGTTCACTATCACTTCACTACACTTGGAGCCAGGGGGAGATTTGGACCGACCAGCAATGCAGAGTACCAGGGTACCTCACTTGAAGGGATCTTAGTGCAAAACGGCCTACAAACATGGAATGTCCCTGTAACCGGCCAGTATCACCTTGAACTATGTGGAGCTGCAGGGGCAGATTTCAGCAGTTTGAATACTCAAGGAGGAAAGGGGGCCAGAGTAAAAGGAAGCGTCCATCTTGAACAGGGAACACAGCTGACAGTCTTAGTGGGACAAAAAGCAACTGGAGGAGGTGGTGGTGGCGGCACGTTTGTTGTATTTGCTGCTGATGGCAGTCCTCTGGCTATAGCTGGGGGTGGAGGTTCGGCTGATATTGTAGATGGTGATCCGGGGCAAGCTGGTGAATTGGGGAGTGTTAACGGCGGCGGGAAAGGAAAAGGAGGGAATGTATGCATGTCAGGAGGCTCTGATCTCTCCTTAGTCGGTGTTGGAGGAGGAGGTGGCCTCATAACAAATGGGTGCTGCTTTGAGGATGGTAAATGCAAGAAGCCTTGCCCAGGCAATGACGGAGGGAAATCATTCTCTGCTGGGGGAGAGGGAGGGTATAATAAGAAGGCTCGATGTGCAGGGGGGTTTGGCGGCGGTGGAAACTGTGGGGGAGGAGGTGGATACTCGGGTGGTGGTGCTCAAGTTGATGGGAGGAGCAAAAATTTGGATCTTCATGCGGGAGGTGGAGGGTCGTTTGTCCCTAGCGATGATTGGACTGTACTGTCTGGAGATTGTCCCGTTGGAAACGCTTTTGCTACTTTTGAATTGGTGTCACTGGATTACTGATTTCAATTTCTTATTTTAAAAGTAGAAAGCTGAGTTTCCTTACAACTGCTCCGTGAATGTCTTATAGTAATCACCTCTGGAATATAATAAAGAGTTGATATTTCCCAAAAACGGTTCTGATCTTTGCTTTACGCAGTGGATTAAAGTTTTAATAAACGACCTCGCCATTATGGCTGTAGCAACTAAAACGAGCAAGTTTATAAAGCCACATCAACTACAGGTAACGATATATGTTTGAAACGTTTATTGTGTCCTTCAGCTGTGAATTTTTGTAAGAGGCATACTGTCCATGCTGCAGTTCTTTCGGACTTTTCGCCGCTCTGTTTAGGTAGCCGTGTGTTAATTTGTTCAATTTCTTTTTATTCTGACCTTTTTAAAACACGAAACACTTGCGACTAAGAAATTCTATGGCATATTACTATGTTTTAATTTGTGTGTCAATAACCTGTCCCGTTCTTTACTTAGACGAAAGCGCTTCGTATAAACTTCTCAATTTATGTACGCTAAATGAATTTTAGCTTGGCAAAAATTTTTATTAGCTGCTTCTTGTGTAAGAAATGGCGCGAGGTAAAATACTGTTGTAACCTTTTTACTGTAAACTGTGATTTGTTATCAATGTGTTGAATTATAAAACAGTTCTAGTGCTCAAGATTGCGCAATATCAGTATCCGACGATATTGCGCTCGCTTTCGTAATATAACTGTTAATAATCTGTCTGAGACTGATAATTCGTCTTGATATAAATTCGGTGTTTAGACAAATAAGGGGGCAAAATTCTTCTTCGGCTACTTCGTCCGTCAGCACATCCAGTGGCGTTTCCCCACCTTTGAGCCAATAAGCACGGACCTCACTTTTTTTTGTACGTGTATCATTACTTATCATTACTGATATGATAGTAAATCGCATTTTGCTTTACATTTTGTTGTCACTCAAGCCAGCGAAGTACAAGACAAGCTATTTACAACGTCTAAAAACGATCCGATCAGAGACACTGGCCTTGAAAATAAACTTAAATACACATGTTAGTATCCATAAAAAAGTGAATAAAATTCTAGTGTTCAACTTCTATAAGTGTACGCATGCTTCTGTCGCAGGTTCTGTCGTCTTGAAAGCTTATCAGTACATTATGATCACCGTATTTTCTGGAATCATGTGCATTTCAACAAACTTTGGTGTTTCGGATGATAATAGGCTTGTATGCGAATTGAACAATTGTGGTGTTTCATTGCTATCTAACGAGGAACTGACCTATGCGGAAGGATTTACGTGTTCTCTTCATTCCAGCGTTACTATAATTGGCACTGATATTAAGGAAAGTTTTTTTACTTAAAATGTTTAGAAATTGACAGATAAATTCAGGTCAATGACATGTAAGTCTTTCAGTGATCTACTGGAAATTCTCTATCTTATTTCTTAAAGCCTTCAAGGATGGGAAACAAAGATGTGTTCTCCTTGCACTGACTGAAATGGTTGAAGATCCCTTAGTACTTGTAAGCCACATTTTATGTTATCAGTAGTAATAGCGGCATGTCTACAAAATATGACTTTTATTTACTCAGTTAAATAAGCTTCGTAAACAGTTGTCATCTTTGCTACTTTACAAAACATACTCGTTTAGAAAGTTTTCACTGATATTGTTATTGGTCAGGACTACGTACACTTTTGTTTTTTTAATAAAAACGACTTGCCTTGCCTTGCGATGTTAGGAAAAAAAGGTAGTTCTCAAGATCGCAAAAGAGAAAGTAAACAAAACTTTGAAGATGTATAAACATAACATCAAGCTACTTTTTGACACTATCTTTAAGTAATTTCACAAAACCAGTGTTAATGTCTCAATCAATTTATTACCAGTACACAAATAGTAAGGTTTGAAATGTTATTGCGATTTATTTGAAATCAAACATACAGAATCTTTTTATTCTTGCAAAATATATATGCCATATACCATATTTTAAGATGTCTATGTGGTATTTTTAATGTGAAATCTTAAACGCGCAAAATTTCACTTTTGCTGATTTCGAAGTTTCTTGTTTATCGTCGTCATGGTAATGTCGATTTTAATAAAATATATATTGAGCCAAACTTCAATTCAACTTCAATTGGTGCGGGAAAATTTTACGTTGATCTGACTTGGAGAAGACCGCTTAAAATCCGATTGAAAATGTAGATATGGTCTCCAGAAAACTGTATCGAAACACCTTAAAACGGAGATCTTGGCCACTTATTCTTTAATCCTCTCACTTGAATTGTTGGGGTTTTTATTTTTTCACTTTTTATATACCAATTCAAATTGTCTTTCATTGTACCTCTTCCTGACTGCCTAAAGGCGTAAAGGAAACAATCAGCGATGACATTCGTCTATTGTGGTTGCTCACGTTCCTGCCTGCTACTTCGCAGTGTCACCGCCATGACGGAGTTCCGCTAGCTGTGTCCGACTTTGAAAAGGTCCACGCTAAAGAGGAAAAAGCTACTCAAGGACAAACATTGCCTTCAGTCACACGTCTACGAACAACTAACAGTTTCCCCTGAGGAATAAAGTAGTTACAGTAGCCTTGATAAGCTAACTACTGGTTTGAGGTGCTATACAGTACTAATTTTTCACATTTTAATGGAACATAAACCCCAGTGTTTGTTTGGTTTTTCCGTTACTTGTCTTTAGACGCTATTATATTTTTGATTATAAGCAAGTTGCTCAGCTTTATTCGATTCAACAGCACGAAACCAAATATAACTTGGTGGATCCTGGTGTAACTAATTTTGAAAATTGTGTCATCTAGACATAACAAAATGCAAATACAAGCGATTTGTTTATAGATTAATTGACCGTTTCATTCTTTTATTGGATTTTGTTGTGAGAACTGAATTAAAAATCGTACCGCCGAGACTGCGTGAACCATTTTCAAGAATATATAATTACCTCATGATCATCCGACACACTTGGCCGGCCCTGGCGCTAAGGATGTCTAAAATCTTCCATCTTGTTGGTTTCTTATTTTTCAGCTACTGTGACTAAATATGACAGAAGATGGTAAAAACTTCATCATTTATCATTTTATTTTCGTTTCGTTTTCATCTTTCATTTTTCAGCAAAACCATTATAAAACTTTCACGAAGTAATGCGTGATAGACATTTTCGCTTTTGTTCATGTCAATCGAAGCTGAAACTTTAAATAAGAAAGCGACCACGTAAGACAAAGTCCAGAGAGGTAAATAACATGGAACCGATGCCGGGCAAGGTTTAGTCTACTAATAAGTTTCAAATTAAGCCGAAGGATTTTAATTTTAAAAGCATCCTGCTGAGACATTCTGATAACATTCGGGTCTGGTTTGTGTTTGGCTTTGCTGCTACCAATTGAAATGGTTTCGTTAATGAAAACCGAATGAACACCGAATGAACAATTATCTTCTCTTGCGTATCTGTGCAAATTTACATATTCACGATTCCTGTTAAAAACGGGACTTTTGTCATGTTTTCAACCCTTGGCCGAATCGTGCGCCTTTTTCAAAACTCAATAAAATTTATGTGGACTGATGGTATGAAAGATTGCTTAGAGTGGATAAAGTATTGTTAGGATGTATTAGACTACAATGTACGAGCAGTCCCTAATTTCCAGCTTAGTACGTCGAGCGAGAAACAGACACGCTCGTCTCGCCCCCAGTTATCGGGCGGCCATTTTCCGCTCGCCAATGTTTTTTTTTTCGTTTCTCGCTTGACGGACTAAGCTGGGAAAGAGGGACTACTCGTAGTCTAGATGTTTATCTTCATATTTTATAAAATCAGCAAATAGTTTGTATAGCTAAGATAAATAGTTAAAAACAATGTTGCAATGTAGATACATATATTGTTTACCCCCTTGAGCTGTACACTTCATTAAATATTTACTGTCAAACAACCGCTGAGGATGAAAGATGTGACTCTGCCTGAAGCATGGCTAAATCGAAAAATTTTATTCAGTTTGGCCATTAAGTCAAAAAAGCGCAATGGTTATGAAACCTAAAAAATTTCTTTGTTCACTGATTTTGTTAGCGTTTTTCGGCCTTGACCGTACACAATGGGGGGCCTACACAACCACGATATATTTTGAAGTTTGTCATCGAAGACATCGAGCACCTAACCATATGTTTCTATTAAGTTATGCAGTCACAGCTTCTTTGTTGTCGCCATTAAAGTCTGAAAGGTTTCTCGACTAACTATCTATAAATGTATAACTGTATAAGATACACGTATTCAGTTGCTGCTAACTTGAGACTGCACTTACAAGGCTAAAGCAAACAATTTTCTTTTTTTCAGTTTTGCTGTGACTGATTGCAGCCTTTCGTAAGTAATTATACCGGATATAAAGATGTTTTCTCTTGTAGCCAATTTTGTGCAATATCATGAGTCAGTATGTCGTGATACACTATATAAGTCATCAACTGTGGCTTCATATATCTGCTTGTCTGTTCGCCTCTACACTGATAATTCAGTTAATATATAAATCAAGTACCATGATTAAAACAAATTATTTGACTTCTTTGATTAATAAATATAAGCCGCTCTGTGGTCTAACGGAATATTCATTTCCATGTTTTCTTTTCTTTGAAAGCTTTGTGACTGTAACTTTATTGCAATATTCGCCATATTTGTTAGCGGTTGCTATGACATTACTGACGTGGTGAATGATGACTAGCCGTCAAAAGCCAAATGAACCATTTGTTGTCACTTCGCAACCAAATGCGCAGGTGATCGAAAACGGAGATTTTTCAGAGCAGTTTCTTTTTGTCAACCTTGTCACGAGGGAACTCTTATTGCTCATTCTTATTCTCTGAAGCTCACACAGACAGTCTTTCCAACTCGAAAGCATAATCCACAATAAGGACAATAAGGCGTTCAGTATTTACAAACGGCAACAGAATCGTTGAAACAATGGCAAAAGTTTATTTCCTCGCAGCGTTGATTGTCTTTCAAGGATCAGTCTTCTTCTTTGGTAAGTTGATGTTTTAGCCCCTGTAGCTCCCCTCTTTTCCCTTTTATATTTTTTAATTTTCAGCAAAACCATTTTTAAACATTCACGAAGTTAACGAAATACAGTTTTTGTGTGAGAAAAAAAAAAACGGAACCGTTAAATAATTTTCGTAAAATTTGATATCTGAGAAATTTATGAATGGTTAAGTTAAGATACTGCGGTGAAGATTTTTGTGTTAAATTCAAACGATGTACCTAGGATACAAAGCGTGTTATCACTTTTTAACTTTTTCATACACTTGTCTATAACAACTTCAGCGGTATACAAATGCAAATTTAAAGATATATATATAAAAAAAAAAATAACACGCAAGTGCACGCTTTGTAGCCTCTCAACCTTTACAAGAGGTGTTTTGCCTATTATATGAAGTTTACCATTCATCGATTTTTCAGATATCAAATTTATAACTAATTTGTATTTCTCCAAACAAAGCGGACTGTATTCCGTGACCTGTTAGCTCCATTTTCAAAATAGCTGATTTTAGTTTTTGAAAAGGTCTATTGCGGCACAATAGAGGTTTTTTTTATGTAAATCGAAGCTAAAAGGAACTCGAAATAAGAAAGCGACCACTTAAGGCAAAATCCAGAGAGAAACGTTTAGTCTACTAATGAGTTTCAAATTTAGCCGAAGGATTTTAATTTTAAAAGCACCCTGAGACATTCTGATGATGACATTCGGCTCCGGTTCGTGTTTGGCTTTGCTGCTACCAATTGTAAATGGTTTCGTGAATGAAAACCGGATGGGCAATTATCTTCTCGGCTTGCGTATCTGCGCAAATTTGCATGATCACGATTCCTGTTAAAGACGGGACTTTTGTCATGTTTTAACCCTTGGCCGAATCATGTGACTTTTTTCACAACTCAATAAAATAAATGTGGACTGATGGTATAAAAAGCTTGCTTAGAGTGGTTAAAGTGTTATTAAGATGTTTATCTTCATATTTTGTAAAATCAACATATAGTTTGTATACCTACCCGCCTCGACTAGTTTTTCAACTATTTGTGGGTAGGTACTATTTAAATCAATATTTGTTATTTAATAAAGTGTTTTGTTGTTGTTGTAGAGCTAAAAACAATGTTGCAGATACATATGTTGTTTATGCTCTTGAGCGTTACACTACATAAATAGTTACTGTCAAACAACCGCTGAGGATGAAAGATGTCAATGACTCTGCCTGAAGCATGGCTAAATCGGACAATTTTATTCAGTTTGGCCATTAAGTTAATAAAGCGCAGTGGTTGTGAAACCTAAGAAATTTCTTTGTTCGCTGTTTTTGTTAGCGTTTTTCGGCCTTGACCGCACACAACCACAATGTATTTTGAAGTTTGTCTTTAAGCACCTAACCAATATATATAATGTTTCTATTAAGTTTGCAGTCATAGCGTGTGATCAAAAAACAAAAGATGTGCATGGTTTGAAGCTCCTTTGTTGTCGCCATTGAAATGTGAAAGGCTTCTCGACTATATATAAATGGATAACTGTATAATATACACGTATTCAGTTGCTGCTTACTTGAGCTACACTTACAAGGCTCAGGGGCACCCAACGAACAATCTTTGGTAAAATGTATTATTTGACTCAAATAAATTAAAATAAATGATATAAAAGCATTTCCAGGTGTTCTTCTACGTTGCTGGGAAAAATATATCTGTTCCTTTTTCCCAGCATAACACATAGGGAAATTCCCAGCCAGCTGGATAAAAAAATGTCTGTTTCCCAGCCAGCAATTAAAAAAAATGAATAAATGAAAAAACAATAATAATAAGTTACCAAAAGGGGCTTGGGAACTGATGAAACATTAAAGGCAAACTATTTGAAGCCGTTTTGTTTATTGTTTTGTACATTTACTGCCGTCTCGAACTTAACCTGTTCGGGTATCTCTAAGTACTGCTTAAATTTGTTACTACGAAGCTGAACCCTTTCAAGCCCCAAAGTGTCCTCCGATTTTCTTCGATCCAGTCTCTTTTCGATCTGCTCAAGTTAGCCAGCACAGTTTGTTCTTGCGACTTCTTTCTTAAGTCAACCAGCGCAAAAATGGTAAGTACAGAATATTTTGCCAGCCAGCAAGAATTCCGCTGGGGAACAGATAAAGCGAGGAACAGATTCGTTGGGTGCCCCTGAAGGCTAAAGCAAACAGTTTTATTCAGTTTTGCTGTGACTGATAACAGGGAGCCTTTTGTAATCAATTATACCGCATATAAAGATGTTTTCGCTTAGCCAATTTTGTGCAATATTATGAGTATGTCGCGATACACTATATAATTCATCAACTGTGGCTTGATGTATCTGCTTGTCTGTTCGCCTCTCCACTGATAATTCAGTTGATATATAAATCAATTATCATTTATTATAACGTTTTGTGACTGTAACTTAGCAATAAACCGAAACAATGTTATAGCTCAAGGGCATTTCGCCATATTTGTTAGCGGTTGCTATGACATTACTGACGTGGTGAACGAAACAAGCCGACAAAAAAAAAACAATTGAACCATTTGTTGTCACTTTGCATCCAAACGTGCAGGCGATTGAAAACGGAATTTTTCAGAGCAGTTTTTTTTTTCAACCTTGTTACAAGGGAATTCTTATTGCTCATTCTTATTCTCTGAAGCTTTCTTTCTTAACTTAAGAGGATAATCCGTAATAGGGCGTTCTGTATTTACAAACGGCAACAGAATCGTTGAAACAATGGCAAAAGTTTATTTCATCGCAGCGTTGATTGTCTTTCAAGGATTATTCGTCTTCTTTGGTAAGTTGTTGTTGTGTAAACCCCTGTGGTTCGACATTTTTTTCCAGAAAAAGCTTCGGATCAAAGTTTGGCTCCAGTTTTAAGATCTGTACACGACCCAAAATAATCCTCGACCCCGAAATGATCTCCGGCAGATCAAACTTATCAGCCAGTTAAATATCCTAAGATGACACGTGCTGATTTCGCGGTTTGACACGATTAATGAAATATTCACGTTATTGGAGATGTTTGTTTAGAATATCATGGGATACCCATATTTATAACATATATACTTGTGTTGTAACCAAAAAATTATGCGTCTGGTAAATATTAGAGTTTCCAGTACAGTAAAATGGACTTTAACAAGATGACATGTTCATTTTCTTTAGATTTCTTTACAACGCAAACTCTGAAGTCGTTGATCTTTTATATCGGCTTTACTGTATTTCTGTCTAAGTCAGAATTAAACTTAGTAACAGGTTATCAGCTTTTTTTCTATAAGTAATTGTCGATAATGGCTTAAAACTACCTATCGATTGACTTGGGCAGTGTAAAAAATACGATCCTTAAGTTAAAATACTGAGAGAACAGTTTCCTTGACAACATACTTGGATGCTCAATATTTATCTTAGTTTATACCGGTAACTAAGGAAACAGATGGACGGAAAATGAATCGATGATGCTTCGATGCACATCTTCTCAAAGAATTAAAACAATGCGATTCAAGTAGACACAAAGTGAATTTCGAAACGTTCATTTTTTATCACCAAGGCACTAAAACCACGGCAAATAACAATTTTGCACAGAACAGTTTTATTTCATTCGAAAATTAAGTGCATTCAGCTCAGCAAGTTTTGCCTTGGATATACAATTACCGGCTAAGGTCACGTTCTTCGTTTACCCACGCTATTTTCATGTGCAAATGGCTAACCAAGCGAGCAAAGACGAACAATATCTAAAGTGATCATATCTCTTGCGCAATGAACTAAACCAAATTTGTTTCTCTTTATCGAGAGGAATGAAACTATAATCATTTTGATACTTACTTAAATGGTCAAATACTTTACCAGCTATCCTTTTTACTTTTAAAACATTGTCAATTATCTTTAAGGACCCTTTAAGTAAAGTCGTCAAGTGCAAAGTTTTTTTTTTATCTAACAATGTAACCTATCCACTAATATATATATTTTTTGCTTTCGTTAGATGTTACAAATACCCAATCAACTACTGTGTCAAACAGTATGTCAGCCAGTGTGTCAGCCAGTACGTCAGCCAGTGTGTCAGCCAGTGTGTCACCCAGTACGTCAGCCAGTGTGTCAGCCAGTGTGTCACCCAGTACGTCAGCCAGTGTGTCACCAAGTGTCTCAACCAGTGTATCAGCCAGTCCGTCAGCCAGTACGTCAGTCAGTATGTCGCCAAGTCCGTCAACCAGTGTGTCAACCAGTCTGCAACCCAGTGTATCAGCCAGTCCGTCAGCCAGTACGTCAGTCAGTATGTCGCCAAGTCCATCAACCAGTGTGTCAACCAGTCTGCAACCCAGTGTATCAGCCAGTCCATCAGCCAGTACGTCAGTCAGTATGTCGCCAAGTCCGTCAACCAGTATGTCGCAAGCTCCTCCTACTACTCCTACTACTACTCCTCCTCCTACTACTAAACCTCCTATAATAGGTGAGCTGTGATTTTCTTTTTCTGATGCAGAAAAATGTGAAAAAGGTGCCTGCTTATATTTCTTGACCGGTCAATGCAAAATCACAAACACGAGCGATTTAGCTCACTGTTGTTGTTGGGTTTTTTATGTGACTCAAATTTTCCATTATGATTATTGATATTGCTTGTTTGCCATGGTAGGATTTCTGAAACCTCCAAGAATAGATAATATTTAAAGTGCTACTGCGATCAAATTTTTTATTTCCTTTTTTTACATCTTCGTGTACAATTATACTTTCTTACTCGTCTTGCCAAATTTCAATCCATTACGAACATCAGAAGTCATTTTATTTTAACATTTATGTTCGAGAATTTACGGCCGCCATTAATCAACCGTGTTCCATGCTTGGTTGCGAAAGGGATAAAGTGACGTCAAAGGCTCAAACATACCTCACGGGTTGAAATTATAATAACAATAAGTATTGAAAATCACGCGAAAACGCAACAAAAACATTGGACTTGTTCTTCGTGCAATTTTCTATGCTCATTGTTATTATAATTTAAACCCGTGAGGTATGTTTGAGCCTTTGACGTCACTTTATCCTATTCGCAACCAGGCCTTGGAACAAGGTTGATTAATGGCGGCCGTAAATTCTCGGACATAAATGTTTAAATAAAATGACTTCTGATGTTCGTAATGGATTGAAATTTGGCAAGATAAGTAAGAAAGTCTAATTGTACACGAAGATGTAAAAATATGAAAATCAAAAATTTGATCGCAGTAGCACTTTAACACCATGCTATAAATGTATCGTAACTCCTTATCCGACTGTTTTTGATAACTTGAGCCTAATGGTGGAATGAGTCGATTGTTGGCAGCGGCCAAGCAAAGTGGGATGAAAGTCGTAAAATCAATTTTATTTAATAAATCGACAATTACTTAATTTACTTGGCACTGATGTTTGAAAAAGAAAAATATTTTTTGGCAAGTTAAATTTATTTCAGCAAGCGTTAACGTTGACAATATTGACAATGTTGTGTTTTGCCAAAATGCATCACATTAAGACGATTAATCCTAATTATGTTATTGATCTCTATTTTATTTAGGTGCAAAGGTGTATTTCTGCTTGCGTATTAAAGTCTTCTACTGCAATTCCAGTATTCACGAAAAAAATTCGTCAGAAACTATCAGTTTGTTTACCAACCTGACGACCAATGTAAGTATAAAATACATCCATGTATCCCTCATATTCACGACGGTAAATATCAATGTCAGTTCCTACTCATCCTTTAACTACTTAAGGGGACCACCTGCAAATCAAACTAAACATAAAAACAACTAATACTAACAGCGGTTTTCAATTGAGGGTCGAAAGTATGTCGCAATTGCTTTGGTTTTGCATAGCTACGCACTGTGATTGTCTAAAAGATCTCGATCGCTCCAGTTTATCAACTAATCAGAAGAAAAACCAAGGGCAACTCGGCGTAACTTACTCGTATGCGTTTTCCCGCAATTGGCGCTAACTACCTGTATTTGCTTCGAATGATTGGTTCATTGAATTGTCTGCGTATGTTGTGATTGGCCAGAAAGATTACTTTGGTTAAAAAAGGCTCTAATGTGCATAGCCACATTTGCATTTCAACGCAACTTTGTAGAGGACAATGTTCCGGCTGTAAGGCGTGTTTTGTTGAGTACGGCCACAAACTTTCTTTCAAAGGGGCTTATAATGTCACCAATTTTAGTGTTACTTCAAAAAGCCAAAAGACGTATTTAAAAAAAATAGTGGAAATCCAAAAATAATTATCTAGTTTTGTTAAAAATTGTTCAAATCTTAGAGTACAAATAAGTGTCTTGGGCTGCAGATGGCCAGGAAGGAAATGGATTGCAACTTGAAAAAATTAAGTTCACCATAAAAAATAAAATAAAAACATATAGTTTTCATTCATTTGAATTACGTACGGAGACGTACTTTACAAATATATAGTTTTCCAAGAAAGTGAAAAAACAAATTTTTCCAAGAAAATTTTAAACAAATATAGTTTTCATTATTTTGAATTGATAAATGATGAATGAAAATATGTACCAGCGCATATTATCAAATAAAACATTTTATGCGTAGGAACCCTCATACTGTAAAGAGACAAAACAAATGGCTAAAAACACAAAATTGCACCAAAATAGGAGTTTTAATTGCTGCATTGCCTGTCATGGTCGAGCCCAAATCAAACCGTCCAGAAGGACGTCGGACACCTTATTGAGACTAATATAACGGAGTAACTGGTTAGCTTTCAGTTGAGGTTAGGGGTAGCAGTTTATATAGTTAAATTTAGGACTAAGCAACCCGAGAAGCTAGGTGGTACAGTGGTACGGTTAGGGGTTAGGTCACAGGTTCAATCCTGAGTGGGGATTTTAGATTTTCTTTTTACAATTAAAAATTTATTGAAAATAAAATTCTTAGTGTCGACATTACGTTATATAAGTCTCAATAAGGTGTCCGACGTCCGTCTGGACGGTATGATTTAAGTACAACCGCCTGTCATTAAATCAAACTTAATAAACTGTAATCCACTTCCTTTCTTGAAATCCTGCACTTGATTCCAAAAATACTTGTTTTGTTTTGCTCTGTATAATTTTTTTATCCAAATTATTTCCGTTGTGCTCGCAAATTACCCCTTATTCAGATACAGGACCAAGCATTTTACATTGTAGCAATAGTTTTTTTGCCAACATTTGGCAGGATGTGGCAGGATGTGATTATTTGTATCATTTCGCTGCTCACATTTTATATATCCTTGTTAATAGTTTTAATATATAAATCGCTAGTTTAAGTCATATTTGTAACTTAAGTTTTTCAATTTTTCTAATCTGTTGTATTGTTGTTGTTGTATTGTTGTTGTATTGTTGTGTTGTATTGTTGTTGTATTGTATTGTTGTATTGTATTGTATTGTTGTTGTTGTTGTATTGTATTGTTGTTGTGTTGTACAAGTGTTTGTATAAACTATGTTATATATATTTGGTGGCATTTGACAGTATAAATGGAAATTTGGTAAGCAATATTTGGATATTTTGGAGGACACTGTCCCTTTGTGTGATTTTTATTGGATAATTCGCTTCTCTAACAATCAAATACTTGTAAACTTGTGTTGATCCAGGCATTTGCTTTGCTATGCCCTTTCTCGTCGTGAAAACTGATGTACTATACTTTTGTTTTTGACAGGTAAAGAAGTTATATACAAATACACAAAGTGTGGTTCTCGTAACAAGCAAATGCGCGTCGAGAATTTATGTCAGCTTCTACTTTGTAGTCATCTTTTATGTGGGATTACCGCAAAACAAGTCCATTGAAATAATACTGAAAAACGAAATTGAAAATAACAAAATTGGTGACTTGCCAGTTGATGGTTCCTTCTACCTTGTGCAATTTTTGGGTACGTACGTTTTGTAGATAGAGTGCTTGTGTTAGTTACCACTTTAATAATATACATGAAAAAATTACTCGATTCTGATTGGCTAAGAGCAGTGCAGTTCAAGTGTAACACCAGTGCAAAACGTGTAACACCAGTGCAAAAAGTGTAACACCAGTGCAAATTACAAATCGAAAAAAAAATCTTTTTTCCTTTTTTTTTTGCCAAAAAAGAAAAAAAAATCCCAAAAAAAATTTTGCCAAAAAAAAAATTTCCAAACAAAAATGGATGCAATTTTTTTCATGTATAATTATTAATAAGTAATCATACGGTTTTCTCGTTCAATTTGGGATTAATTTGCACTTGTGAGTTTTTCTGAAAGCTCAAATTGCACTCCCCGAAGCGGCTCGTGCAATTTTGAGCTTTTTGAAAAACTCACTCGTGCAAATTAATCCCAAATTGAACTCGAAACCGTATGATTACCTATACTAATTTTTTCACTTAAAGATATCACCCTATTTGTTTTCACTCGCAAGTGTGCCCAAAATAAAAATGCACGAAAACTTAAATTTAATCATTTAAGAAATTATTTCTTTGCTTTTCGCTTTTTAATTTATTTAGGAAAGGGAAGGGGGGGTGGTGGAGTGGGGGTGGGTAGTGATGGCGAGGGCTCGTTTTCCGCCATTGGGCCTGGATTCGAATCCCGCCGATGTGGCGCCATAAGGTGGGTTAATTTCGTTGTTAGTTCTCGACGTTTATCCGAGTTTTTACTTTTCCGGGTTTTCACTAAAACCAACATTCTAAATTGAAATTCGCTCTGGAACACATATACATGTTTGAACGAGTTCCTGAGAGCTTGTACATGTTATCGGCGCAAACAAATAATATTACGTGTTATGGGGGTAAACAAATTATATTGTAAATGGTTTGAACCCAGGAGTATGAGTAGTCGGTCAACAGTCTGTCAGTAGTCTGTCAGAATCATATGAATTGTGAACCATCAGTTGTGAATGAACGCCAGCCATTCCCTAAGGCTTACATGTACTTGCCTTTTGTAGTGCATCCCTCAGGGACCTTGACAAGTTTCAAAACGTCTTTTCTATTGTTTACAATAATTTTAATCTTACCAAAACAGCACAAAGACAACGGAAATTTAGTATTTTTAATCTCAACGTTTTAGGTCAGATACAATTAGTTTTAGTTTTTAGTTCATGGTTTGCTTGTTGACATCGTGGCATAACTGAACAATGACAGCAACAACCAGATATTAAATCGTTCAACTGATGGTTCACAATTCACGTGACTCTGAAACAAGATGACTTATCTCAGGTTGTCGAAACGTCAGTCAATGTCATCAACAACAACACTTCTCAGAACTACATTCGCCCGGACGATCACAAATTTTACGTGCTATAGGTTAAACCTTTTTCTTCACATAATGACATAAATACATTTTTAACATTTCACATACAATTAAATTACATTTCAAATGTTTACATTACTTTTACAGTTTCATTCACATTTACATTTTACATACATACGTACATACAGTACACTGTACATACTAAGCACCACCATAAAACAAAGGTACTGAATTTTTTTTACAGTAATTACAGTTTTCACTTTATAGGATTTCATTCACCTGTTTAAAAGTGAAAAACTTAAGGTTGCTCCATATAAATTTTTGGCGCGCGAGGCATAGGCACGAAAATGGCACGAGTGCGCGTTTGTTTATTTTGATGACGTCACGAAAATAGAGGTTTTTACAGTAACTAAAACGTTTATTGTGCGCATTCCATGCGGTAAATTTTAATAATTTTAATGGCAAATTGGTAGGATTTTCTTCGTTCTCGATCACAAAAAAAGAACAACAATTTTTGTACCTGCACAAATCCACTAAACGTAAAAACGAAAAGTAAGTAAATTACTGAAAATGATGTACCGATTTTTTATGGCTTTGTTAGATTAGACTTATTAAATGTTTCTTCTGTTTCACGAAAATTGTGAATATTTACCGTGTAAAAACCGAGAAAATCCGTTGAGAGGTTTGCAAGCCTTGAACAACAAGCCCAACAACTCAATCATTGGTTTCCATGGTAACGAGATAAGACTGCCAGGTTAGACTTTTCCGTAAACAAGAAAGCCTATGCTAAATGTATGTGCCTAGTATCGCGAAACAAGACTATCGAAAGACGGCAATAACATCGTGTGTATTTTATTTGGAAGACTGGCCAATAACTACCTGAAGCCCGCTTATTCATCACAACCCTGACTTTTCAATCAGACCAAGTTTGATTGCTCCTCTGTACATGTAGTTCGAGGTGTGTTTAATTTGCTGTTCAGTGTCATAAACTGGTTGAACTGGGATATTCGCAAAAAGAATATTAATTTCCCCTAAATTTGAATTCTGAAAGAAAAAAATAGAACTTAAGAACTGTGAACCTACGATAGAAAAAGGGAGTGATGATTGGTTTAGAAGCATTTAATCGTATTTTAAAAAGTTTGCGTGTTAGCTTTAGCTTATAATTCACAAAATACACATGCAAAAATTCAAATTTTGTGGAAATTGTTTGACATCAGATTTAAATGTTGTTCTTTCTTAGTTATGTAGTATACAATATCAAACAGACGTTGATTTTTACTTTCTACTGTTTTAGGAGTTACTTTCACTTATACGATAAAAGAGGGGGAATGCGAACGAATATGCTGTGGAGCCGGTGGTGAAGTGGATTTAGTTCGCGTCTGCAGTCCAGCTGAAAAATGCGAGGGAATTTCACCAAAAACAAAGAAAGGGTCCGGCTATTGCCATGGTGAAGTTAATGATAGTTGCACGGGCAAAGTAGAATGTCCGGCGACTGATAAAGGTTAGAGTTAAATAACAGCGTCTTTTTCACGATAGCTAAAGTTGTCAAACTATTCCGTTCTACTGAAGGAAATGGATGTATTAGAAACAGGCAGTATATTTGTGATGGGGTACTTATGTTCCTGTTGTTTTGTTTTTGCACAAACGACTTCGTCGAATTAACAATAATAGTATGAGCTGTCAAAAATGTACCCAGCAGGTTTCTGACGAACTAAACTTAAGTTATGTCACGAGAAAAGCAATTTTGAGTCGTCAGGAAAACAAGAAAAACGACCGGAAACTACGCATAAGCGAAATCACAATCGGCTCATCAAAGCTCATCAAACAAAAAATGTAGCAACCACAACTGCCCTCATATTTCAACTTCGTTAACACGCCCTTATATCAGATTAAAGAAATTTAAATCACGTATGTGACCTTTATTTTAAGGATAGTCGTCTTTAGGAAGCTAGTATACTATGATCATAGTTTATCTCTCTTGAAGTAGCCTATAAAGTCCTTCGGATGGAACAGGGACTTTTCGGCTTGTTCTAGGAAGTGCCTGCTTAAAGTACACTTTTCAAATATGGGCATAAATTAGAAAGACAAAGTGTTAATAGACGTGAATGTTGCAAAAATCGAGTCATAAAAATAGTGTGCTAATGGCAGTTTCAATTTTCCTTTTTCTTTCCAGCTTGTTCTAGCCACTTCCCAAGTTTCGCTGTTCTTATTCTGTTGACGCTGGCGTCGTTCTTAAAGTAAGTCATATATTGAAAGAGAAACTTTCCGATGTTTCTCCAGGGACCGTTGTTGAACAAAATCCTAGAACACTTATGTGATAAGCGAAAATGAACACTGACACGATCTGAGCTCGATGCTACGAAGGCAGCGTGGCTAGAGACTTGAAAAATACTCCTTTCCTGCCAGATAAAATATAAATGTTCATTTTTATTTGACCGAACTTCTTTGTTACCTTAATGCCATTTGATATTAAATACAGCATACAGTTTCTTACACAGGCTTCCATAACATTTCAACAGCTATCTGCTAGATATTTTTATTGTACTATCAATGTTTCACTAACGAAGCACTTTCAATAAATATTCCCACGGTTTCCAGCTAGCAAAAAAAAGTATGAAAATAACTCCGGAGAATATCCTGCAGTACTCAATATTTGAGTCAACAACGAGGAGATACCATTGATAGAAAGGTAATATTTCGGTTTAATTCAAAACCATTTTCAAACGATGAAAAATTTACTAAACAAGCGTAGCTTATATATATTACAAGAATTACAAACATCACACGCATAATTTTGTAAGGAATGAAATAAACAAAGCAAAGAGTCCTAACAAAGTTCTATGCAATCAATGCCAACTCCTTAGTGGCTTTGATCCCGGTGTTCAGGTAGGGTTGACAGTTGTAATATAAAGGTCTAAGAAACAGAGCTGATAGAAATTTTAACTTTTAACGCCTGTTTCTATTTTCCCTACAGGTCAACAATCTATTAAACCAAAGTTGCCAAGAAAAAGAACACAAAGGACCAAAATCTTTATAACTTTTACTCTAAGGGCCTGGCTAAACTAGGAAACATTGTTGCGGAAACATTATTGCGGACCAAATGCTTCCCATTTTAGCAGTGCGAGAAACATTTTTTGCAGACGCAAATCTTGCTTCCCAGACGCAAGGATATATAATTGAATCAAGTAAAAAACATTCGTGCTTCCCAGACGCAAGGATATATAATTGAATCAAGTAAAAAACATTCGTGCTTCCCAGACGCAAGGATATATAATTGAATCAAGTAAAAAACATTCGTGCTTCCCAGACGCAAGGATATATAATTGAATCAAGTAAAAAACATTCGTGCTTCCCGGACGCAAAGTTCACTTTAAAAAAAATGTTTCCACTTTAGCCACATTAGAAGAAACAATGTTTTACACAACAATGTTTTCTAGTTCAGCGCCAGTCCCTTACCGTTGAAGACGTCCTGTCGGAAACAGTCAACACTTTACTATTTGAATCCGACAGTTCACATCCAATTCCAATATCGCAAAATATACCTTTTCTTTATTAATGGCGGTCAATTCTTTTCATGCTAACCAGTCCTAATGGCCTCGTTAGCATGTGCAAAATTCAAACTCATTTTTTTCTCTAAAATAAGGCCAGTAGGGCTAATTCACAGACTTATAAAGTAAAAAAATAATAGGACTTAAGTGGGATGTCAGTGTGTTTAATTTGTCATGTGTAGTTTCCACGCTTTCTATTGATTATATTAATAGACCAATACGTGCGCTAAAATATGCCATTCGTTGCCTTATAAATAGTTTATACAATCAAAATAAGAATTGATGTAAAGTACAATTGACGAACCGTTTCGGTATTTAAAACTCGAAAAATACCTATTTTCGTTTAAACGCCTCCTTAAATTCATATTAAATTCATATTCATAGCATTCGTTATACTTTTTCTGTCTTCTTGACTTATTTTGTCTATGTTCCTTGCCGATTTATAAATAATAAGAACTTATATAAGCCTTCTCAAAGCTTTAGGCGAGGTTCACACTTGGTGCCCGAGCACTGTGCCCGGGCACCGATACCAATTTTGAATGCGTGTTTACATTCGGTACCCAACCTCTGACCTTCCGCCATTTTGAAACTGTAGAGCAGGGATTTGTGGGTAAAATAACTGCTACGGAGCAGGAGTTTGTGGGTAAAGTTCTTGAGAACTCGCCAGAATCGTGTGCAGACTTGTGCCCGTGCCCGTGCCCGATTCAGTGCCTGGGTACAAGGTATCGACCTTGTACCCGTGCCCGAGTACCGTGCCCAATTATTGGCACGGGCACTTACAAAAAGCCGTGTTCACATTGGTGCCCGTCAGGCACTGTGCTCGGGCACGGTGCTCGGGTACCAAGTGTGAACGACGCCTTAGATTGTAACAAACGTCATGTTTATTCGACAAAATACGGTGTTGAACGGGCCAATAATGATTCGTAACAAGTATACTTCATAAGTTGCTTATAGTAAAAGTAGTTTTAATCCAAAATGTAAAAAAAAATGGAATTGTTGGGATTGCAGAGCAAGGTAAATTTGAAATACTAGATATCACAGCATATATTCCATGTACTACTAGACTATGTACTATTTAGATCATGTAAATTAGAACAGTTGCGATGTAGAGAAAAGGTGGTCACTGTAATATTTTTCTAGATAAGTGACCTAAAATATTCGCAACCAAAGATAAAAAGGTGTGTGCAAATAAATTTGAAAGAATAAGCATTGAAACGTTTGTTGTCCTTTTTTTAACTCCTCCTCTTTAACTCCTCTTCTTTGGAAACCGTCTAATAAAAGAACACTGGTCCCGCGAAAATACCCACAAATCTTTGTAATTATCACCTCGACAGTGTTTGAGCGTTCCAAATGACATTTGAGCCTGCATAAAGGGAACAGTTAAATGTAATATGTGACCAACAAAGATGGATGACAAGCTTTTGTTTTACTTCTGAACCACAAGTGATGACAATCATGTTTAAAGCTTGAAGACTCTTATTCTTAAGGTGTGAAAAGATTACGGCATATCAATCTTCTTATAAAGTACAAGTGATGTATGGCCGCCATTGACATTGTGTTTGTGCTGTAATTGCCAAATGGAAGGCTATTTAAGTAAACTACAACTTAAACAGTCCAAGGTTGCTGTTTCAATTTTAATCATGCATTTTACAGTTGCCAGCATAAATGGCGGCATCCCAAGTGAAGAAACCAGGTGGTTAATTATTAACAAAACCAGCAAAACCTCCATTAAAACGGGACACTTCTCCTGGTCCCGAGGATACCCCGTCAATGGACATTCCAATGTATGCAGAGAATTGACTTGAGTCTTGGTTGAAATGTAACAGTGTCAAACCTGTGACATCATTGTAACTTGTCAATAGTTGTAGAGTCATACGACGCGCGAATCGTCGCGATCGATAATGAATTTTGGACGTAATCATAATCGTTTTTTTCAAAATGTTAAAATGATCTAAATATTTTACTCAAAGCAACTGCAACAAACAGAACATTTTTATAAAATCAGAAAAGCCATAGACAGAGTCCGTCTGAATGTCAATGATTTCGTTATTATCTTTTAATATTATCAAGGTGTGTGATCCTTTCTCTTAACATCAAAGCTGTAAATAATGCTAAGGAAACATCAATTCAGTAGACAGTGAAACAATAACCTGTCACCTGTCACCTGATGTTCCCAAACAAAGCTGAAACGTTTTGTGCTTTTCAGATAAATGCTTACGCATTTGGAAGCGTCTAAACACCGCACGGAGTAGATTGTTTTATATTTTCTCAAGAGAAACCGAATCTAAGCCTATGATGCACGCCGGTTCAACATTTGTCAATCAAAAGATGTTGCGACCACAAATGTTGAACACTGTATCATGCCTCCACCGCGGTCAAACGTTTTTCGTTTCATTTAGTGGGATTTTATTTAATATTAAATGGAAATATGGGCAAGGATATATAAAAAAAAATAGTTGATGTTACTATCTTTAAATTTTTATCAAAATGATGGGCTTTTTTCCGTTGAAAACTGACCAAAACTCTTTGCGCCTGATCAAAATTATACTCATAGAACCAATGCCCGTCATTTTTCATGGTCATGGCTAGCGGAATGTTTCGCGGGCGCGCGGGTGCCCGCCCTCCGCCGCCGTCGCGCAGGACTACAATAGCTCGCGGGCGCGTATGACGTCGCAAAACATGCGCGTACGACGTCATATTGAAACCAAAGCGAGGCGTTGTTTTTCGCGCGGTCACAAGGCCGAATGTCACGTCAGCTGGAAAAACATTTGATGTTTTGCTGTGAATTTACTAAGCAGAGAAAACCGTTTTAAAGGCGTTATTTCCCCGAATATTTCGCGGTTTGCTACTCAAGACAAGGATTCTAATTAAGGGATACTCTGAAGCCGCTTTAGTGGAAAAAGACGAGCTTTTAGGGATAAAATCTTGCTTCGAGAAACTTCATGTATTACGTTTTTATCAATGCGGGAGATGTTTGTTTTTACGGATTTCAGAACCAGAAGCGAAGATTTGAATTTCCAAGCAAGCGAGGGACTTAAAGGTAAAACAGATTACATTTTTCGATTATGTATTGTTAGTTTTGGAGAATAGATTTTAAAACGTGCTTACATTCAGTTGTATCGATTTCTAGAATTTCATCGAAGAACGCTTGAGGTACGCGTTTTGCTTTTAAACGTAAACTATTATAAATGGAGATTTGAATAAATTTTTTCGAAAGAAGATTGTGTTGTCCATTTCTATGTGTTTGTTAATTCAGTAGATAGATTGAAAAGCGATTTTATGTAAACAAAACAAGACTTTGATTTTATAGTACAGTTCTATCTTCACTCGCATCGCCTTATGCACATATGTTTGTGTATTTTTGCAATTTTGATTTCAAATCAGTTTCTCGGGCAATTTGTGACAAGCAACAAGTGTATTTTATTCGGAAAGTAGTCGTACTAGTTATTCTAGACGGAGAAAAAGTTGTTTTTGTGAACTTTTGTACGGTCTATAAAAATGTACTGTGCAGACGGTCGCGTAATAAGCTTACTGTTTTTGAGAATTGCTAAAATTGAAAAATAGCCTTCGTCAATCTTAATTCTTGTGCTTCCGACCTTTCACCTTAGTCAAGTTTCACCTTAGTTAAGGTTGTTCACAGAGCGACGCTGTTAGGCTCAGCCTATCTATATATATTAAACGCTTAGAACTTTTTCGGTAAACTTTCAAAGCGTTTGGTAAATTGACAGTATATTGGCAATATATTAAACTTTAAACAGTGAAAATGACAACCTTATCTTTTAAGTACTTTGCTTAATTTTGCAAATTTCTCTCATTTGACCGCGCGCGGTTAATATCATGCCATGCTTATCGTTGAAATAGGCCATTCAACATGTTGCGACTTCTTGAACGCCGACAGCCGATCCTATTGCAGTGGTTACCATTAACAAGTGACCCATCGCACTTCATTCCAAAAGGTCAAACTTGAGTTTGGTGGACGTCAATTTATGGAAAGCCATTAATGTCGTGTTTTTAAATTCCGACCGGATAGTGTTCCGCCTACTATTTATCTCTTAGCGAGTAGAATTGTCGATCTTTTAGCTCTGTGTACTTGAAATCCTCTCAAGATCTAATATATATAGTTAGGCTTGGCCTAACAGCGTTGCCCTCTGAAGACCCTCTGAACAAGCTTCACTAAGATGAAATTTAACTTAGGTGAAAGGTCGGAATTAAGATTGACGACCGGGCTATTTTTCAATTTTAGCAATTCTCAAAAACAGTAAGCTTAAGCTTGTTACCCGACCGTCTGCACAGTACATTTAGACCGTACAAAAGTTCACAAAAACAACTTTTTCTCCGTCTAGAATAACTATTACGACTATTTTCCGAATAAAATACACTTGTTGCTTGTCACAAAATGCCCGAGAAACTGATTTGGAAATCAAAATTGCAAAAATACACAAACATATTTGCATAAGGCGACGCGAGTATAAAATCTAAGTCTTGTTTTGTTTACATAAAATCGCTTTTCAATCTCTGTAATGAATGAACAAACACATAAAAATGGACAACACAATCTTCTTTCGAAAAATTTTATTCAAATCTCCATTAGTTTATGTTTAAAAGCAAAACGCAAAACGCGCATCGAGGCCGAGCCGTGTCTTCGATGAAATTCAAGAAATTAATACAACTGAATTTAAGCTGCACGTTTAAAAACAATTCTCCAAAACTAACGAGAACACAAACAAAAAGTCAATCACAGATTGATATCAAGATAAATTCCCATCGAAAAATGTAATTTGTTTTACCTTTAAGTCCCTCCGGCGACTACTGTGCTTGGAAATTCTTTAAATCTCCGCTTTGGTGCTGAAATCCGTAAAACGAACTCATCTCTCGCATTGCTAAAAACGTATATAGTTCCTCGAAGCAAGATTTTATCCCTGAAAGCTCTTCTTTTTCCACTAAAGCGGCTTCTGAGTATCCCTTAATTAGTATCCCTGTCTTGAGTAGCAAACCACGAAAAAATGCAGGAAAATAACGACTTTAATTTAAACGAATGATGTTGTATCGTGTATCTTTCGCTTTTTTAATAATAGCGAGTTCAAGTTATTGAGAGTAAAAAAGCCAATTAGAGCAGTTTTCAATTGAGTGTCGTAAAACCAAAACCAAAGCAATTACTCTGACCAATCACAGCAGTCGTAAACAATCCAATGAACTAATCAGAGCTCGAAGCAATTACATGTGAGGCGCCAAGCGCGGGAAAACGCGTGCGAGCAAGTCACGATTGGTTTTGGTTTTACTTCTGATTGGTCGAGAAAGTGGCGCGAGATTTTTTAGCCAATCACAAAGCGTAGCAAAACCAAAGCAATTGTGTAATTACTTTCGACACTCAATTGAAAACTGCTCTAAAGGGAGTTATGGCAATCTCGTTCCCAGTGTCTTCTCCGCTTTCAAAATGGCGGGGCGCTGCGGGGCGGAATTTACAGCAATAGCCGTTAAATACAGGAATGGCTCCGAGCCGTTTGAAAGGAAACCGCTGACCTCATTAGCATTCATTTCTCTCTTTTTTTTGTTTGTGCCTGGATTAGAACGAAAGTAGGCTTTTATTATCAGATAAAATTAGGCCTAGGCAAAGCGATTATTAGATCTAAGCTAGATTCGCGATTAGGTTAGATTTAGGGATAGGGTCACCTTTTATAATTAAATTTTTGATGGGTTTGCCGGATCAACCCAGTGGTCTAGTGGTGAAGGAGGGATGTTAGCACGCAGGAGGTTCCGGGTTCGATTCTAGGTGATTTATTGCATTTTTCTTTTTCTGATAGAAAAAAAATTATATAATTGGTGAAAAATTATCGCTCGGAGTCATTCCTGCAATTAACGCCATGTATTTCCAGCCTGGTCCGCCATTTTGAAATAGGAGAAGGTCCTGGAGACGAGGTTGAAATTATGGCTTTCAGTTTGCGTGAAAGGTCGTGTTGCATTCGAGTTGCTTTTTTGCCTTTGCCTTGTTTCCCCTTTTTGCCTTTGCCTTGTTTCCCCTTTTTGCCTACAATGACAGCTGCAGGGTTGTTGGACACCCTCTTGGGTTTTTGCTGTGTTACGATATTTAAACTTCGCTATAACTTCAGTAAATGGTCTGCAAGATAATCAGCGTTGTTTCTTATAATGATGTAATGAATCAACTTTATTGGAATAATAACTACACAATGAGTGAATTTAAATCCATATATCAGGCATTCCTTAAGAACCGTGGGATTAATTTAGGTTGGCTTGGAGATCTGGTTTCTAAAGATAATGCCTTTTCTAAGGAGTAAAAAATATAATCAACTTAAAATTGATCCTAGTCAAAATTTCTTTTCAATGGGACTGGTCAGTGCACTTTATTGATAGGATGAGAAACGGAGTCGATTGTAGGTTAAGGAAATAACAGGCAGGTTATATAAAGGGCAAAGGGACAACAGAGCAGGTCTTCATACTGCGGAACATCATAATATAGGTTAACGAGTGGCATGCAACGCTATATCTGAATTTCATAGATTTCGAAAAGGCATTTGACTAGCAAGAAAATTACTCCACTTATTCGAGCAGTTCGATATGCAAAACATTGTTAATGAACTAACTCGGATTACACCTGAGACATTTATCGATCTGATTGTCACCGCCAAACCGGAACTGATCAACATAAAATATGTGATACCGTTAGGGATTTCAGACCACAGCTTAATTTATGCCATTCTAAAACTACGGCAAAGACGTCAGCCGACAAGAATCATCACCATTAGAAATTTCAAGCATTTTAATGCAAAGGAATTCAACGCGGACCTCTCTTATGCGCCGTTCCATATAGTAGATGTTTTTTAAGACAAAGATGATGCACAATGGGCGTGGAGCTTGATGTTTAATGAAATCTGCGATAAACACGCACCCTTTAAAAAGATCAAAATCCGCAGCATGAGCGACCCGTGGATTACAAACAAAATCAGGAGAAAGATGAATTATAGGTATAAGCTATATTCAAGCCCGCCATGAACGCTAAAGACGAAACAGCCTGGGCAAATAACAAAAAGGTCAGGAATGAAATAACAGCCGACGTGAGACGAGCGAAAGCTAGATTCTTCCGGGACAAGATTTATTCTGCAAAGTCCACTGCTGCGTACTGGAAAGTACTCTCCGAAGCAACGAATCCAAAGAGAAGACCTCAGATTGGCCCAGTAAGACGGGATGATAACACCCTTGCTGTACGTGACGAGGAAAAGGCAAACCCGATAACGCCTTTTTCGCCTCAGTAGGAACAAGCTAGCCTTTCAAGAAACCCCACCTATGCGCCAGAAGGAGGAGGAAATGATGTTACAACAATACAAACAATTTCTACCGTTTCAATTTCGGAACAGCTGATATCCAGAAAAATCAAGGCCCTAAAACCTAACAAGGCCGAGGGGCCGGACGGGATAACCCCCAAGTTGCTGCGGTTAGCTGAGCCGCAGTCGCCCCGCCGCTGACCAAGCTGTATTCGAAAAGTGTCGCCAAAGGTGAAGTCTTTAGCCAATGGAAGAAAGCTCACTTGTGCCCGGTTTTTATAAAGATTGACCCAGCTGACAAGAGTGATTATAGACCCATATCTTTACTTAGTGCGCCAAGTAAAATCTTAGAATCGTGTGTATCTGAAACAGTATTAAAGCATGTTATGGACAGCGAGTTACTCACTGAAAGGCATTGGGCCTACCGCAAGGGCCACACGACCCAATGATTACTTGACCATCTCACGGAATGTTGGAGACAAGCCATTCATAATAACTTGGTGGTTGCTACTGCTTTCGTGGATTTCCGTAAAGCCTTTGACTGTGTCTCTCATAGTATCCTATTGAATAAATTGAAGCATAAATGTGGGATTGAGAGCAATCTTCTATCTTGGCTCACAGATTATCTAAATCACCAGACACAGGTTACAGTTATGAATTCTATTCAATCAGAAGAGCTAAATGTGACTTGCGGTATCCCTCAAGGATCGGTTCTGGGTCGAGGTTTTTTTTAGTTTGTACACCGAATCGGACATGCCAGAAAGTGTGACATCGGGCACCCTATCAGTCTGTACGCTAATGATACGACAATTTACTTCATCGGATGAACCATGGTGCATGACCAACTCGTTAAAACCTCACTCTGAAAAATGTGAAGCGATGCTGTTCTTTTATTGGTCCATACCCCTTGATTACCATTGGTAACGAAACGATTAAGCAAGGCTGTTAGGTATTACAATAGACCAAAAACTTACGTGGACGAAGCCCTTTAAAGATCAACTTTGTCAACAAACTAAACTTGCTAAAAAAGTGTTCTTTTCTAAAAGGAAAATCTCTGCTTGACTTATATTTCAAGATGATCCTCCCTTCCGTGACATACGGCATCACCAACTGGGGAAATTGCAATAACTTGGACCACATAAAATCCCTGAAAGCACTACACTGTAGGACTGAAAGGCTAATTTTTAATTTATTATGGGATACACCATCGAAAACAGTCATGGAAGTTACCCGTTGGGACTCGATGTATGATATGTACAAATTAAGTCTCGTTAAATTATTTTACAACATACATGTAGTTAGCGACAATACGCCCTTATTGATCTCAGATTTAGCTGAATGGAGAAAGAGTACGTATAACCTAAGAGGACATAATAAGGTCGTCGTTCCGCGATTTCCAACATATTATATGAAAAACTCTATACGATAAAGAGGCGCTGTACTGTGGAACTTTGTTTCGGATTATTTCAATGACTTGTAATTTTAAACAATTTTCCAGAAAAGTGAAATTAGATACCTCATTAAGGAAACTTAATTTTCACAGTTTATCTGTTCAGTCGGCGCCTAAGATGTCCGATTTTATATATTTATGTTTATTACCTCTTCAAATCATCTTATCTTACAAAATGAACTCCGACGCAGTTATGAGAAACGGACAGAAAGCGCAATCTTTCTCTCAAAATTTCGCTGGACCGAGGAAGGAGAGGAACCTACTAAATATTTCCTCAACTTGGAAAGGAGGAATTATAACAAGAAAGTTATAACAGAGCTTAAAACATCCGAAGGGCTCAACACTACTGATGAGAGACAAATATTGAATGAAATTAAATCTTTTTACCAAAATCTTTATGCTTTAGCTAATAATGTAACAGGTAACGCCTTCCAAGAGTTTATGGGAAGATACCCTTGCAAATCCCAAAATTATCCTGTGAAGAAAGCGGCCGTATTGAGGGCAAGTTAACTTTCGAAGAATGTCAAAATGCTTTAAAATCAATGGCAAACGGAAAATATCCTGGTGAAGATGGATTCACGGTCGAGTTCTATAAGGGTTTCTTTGATCTTTTTGGTCACGATCTTCTTAGCAGCATTAATGCTGCTTATGATGTTGGCGAGTTGTCTATCTCTCAGCGTAGAGGAGTGATAACACTCATCCCCAAAGAAAACACGAACGCGAAAGAGCTATCCAATTGGCGACCGATAACTTTATTAAACGTCGATTATAAAATTGCATCAAAAGCCATTGCTACAAGAATAGAAAATTTTCTTCCGCAGCTAACCAACTCAAATCAGACGGGCTTCTTGGGGGCTGAAGTATTAGCGGCTAGGATTAGAGAGGACCGCTCTCTAGAAGGAATTAAACTTTTTGGGAAAGAACATAAAGTCAGTTAGTTTGCAGATGTTACCTCATTATTTTTAAGCAATTTAACCCCAGTTGCAACTTCACTTAAGATTTTCTCATACTTCGTCACAATAAAGGTCTTTACTAGCTTGTTTAAAAAATATAACTTTTAGGTTGTTTGGATTTTTATTTTTTAGCCGAAGCGGCTTTTTGCATTTGCCGCCCACACTCGCCCAAAATCGTCGCTGAAAACCCACGTTTTTCGCGAGCGAGCAAGCTAAAATTAAAACCGTGTCTGGAAAAACTGTACCACCCTATTAAAATATAGCCTTTTGAAAGTCATTTCGCCTTGTCAGATCAGAATCAAACCTGAGCCTGAATTTTTTATCGAATTTCCAAATTTATGTCCTTCGACGGCTAGGAACCACATGAAAATTTAGGTCAAATTCGTGGGCCAAAAAGTCAATCTGGTACATGGATTTAACTATCAAAACTATTTTTTAAGAACAAAGTATCATTTCATCTCACTTTTTATCCAAAAACTGGCTTGGGTAAATAAAACGAAAAATTTTGAGAGCGTCTTGAAAACAAGGCACTTAAGCTAATTACTTGACATTTTGACCTTTCATGCTGCGAGTGTTATCACAAACATTGATCCGGAAAATTTAACTGTGGGTCCCATCTCCCGTGAAATAGTGGTCAGTGTGTCTTAAATATCTGAGAAATATCATTTATGGTATTTATAAATCAACATCAAACCCAAACAGAGCATTTTTGTGGTCTAACACAGGTTTATTTTGAATTGCGAACTGTCCATTTGCTAGCGAGTTTGTACAATACATGCGACAAAATACCCGTTTATAAATCAGCATCGACAAAAAACGTCAGGAAACCGGTACAATAGATCATTAACCAAATCTGTACAAGTATTTCTTACCTTAATCAAGCATATCTTGATAAGAAATAGTAACATTGTTGCCGGCTTTACGATAGCGTGCACGAAACGTTCACTGTTACAAAACTGTTGCCATAAGTTACATATTAACTGACAGCCACAGGAACCCCAAGGTTACGCATGTGTAAAAATTAAAAAAGAAGAGGGGTCCGTTGGGCTTCGCAACTGGCTCGTTTGGTCTCAGATTTCGGATCACTATATTGTGGGAAACAATCAGGGAAAGTTTAAGAAATTCTTATGTCAACTTTTTTCTAGGGAATCAAATTAAAACTCGGACGTACACGCAAACGTATACCCCCACCGTGGTACAAGGGGGGGAACCCCCCTTGGGTTTTTGCGATGTTGCAATATTTCGGAAATGTTTTACATCTAATAGATAGCCAGCGATGTGCTCTACAAGATAAGGTAAATAGTATGGGTTGTGGCGCTGCTGGGGGGTCCGTGACGTCATCCAAAATGGCCGCCATGTTAGGTTTTACTAAAAATTCAAATTTATCGGAAAAATGCGGGAATTGCAAATATTGTTCGCTAGAGTTGCAAAATAACATATAATTAAACATTTTGATGCGTTTGGTAGCATTTTATATATTTTTTGCTGAAAAAAGGTGAAAAGCACGCAATTTTATTCAAAAATGGGTTGACCTCATGTTACTTATGACATCATATCTCGTTACCATAGCAACCGGTTGTCGCCAAACTTTAACAAAATGTGTCTCAAGGATAAATGAACAACTATTGATAACGACATAAGCTAATG